>JAOUZG010029298.1:70479-139065 GCA_026289955.1 Argiope argentata | reverse complement strand
CTGGTGTTGGCAGTTAAGGGAAAGATGATCTCAAAACCCAAAACTTCTTCGCTTGCTTTCTAATAAAATGCTATCCTTGAGAACGCCTTACATAGAATTGACATTTAATACGATATGTTATTCTTAAGTGTTAATTTAACATTTTTATTGAATCTATCATGCCTTTTTTGACGATTATTCCTTGGCTTACGGTTAATAGCATTAAAAAATCAAATTTGAATTTTAAATGCGATTACACCTCGCGATTAAAACAAACCACAAAATTAAACTTGCAGTCTCAAAATGACATATAGTCTAATTTGATATGTTGAATGCATTGCCTTTAAATGTTTCTAAAAGTACAGACCGGTAGGTGGATAACCTTTTATTGGATTTAGCTCAACATTTCACAGGAGGCTAAAAATGTTAAATATTATGAATATAATTTTTTTTTCTCGTTTTAGGTTATCATATTAACTTTTATTCGAATAATCAGGCAGATTTTCTCTAAACCTATTTTGCTCAAAATTTAATAGAAATCTAAAAATTTGATCAAATTAGCGTATATCGAATTTCATTTGTCTAACTCAAAGTGTTTTTGAGTATCTTTGTCACAGACATATGGACAGGCATTATCCAAAATTTTGCTTTCGAATTCAGGGAGGTCTAAATCATGCAGATTCATTCCCTCCCCCCCCCGACTTTTTTGACGATTACTACATTTTCTCTACAGTACGTATATGAGAAAGTAAAAGCTGATGTAAACGCACAATTTCCTCTGTACGCCTTTCAAACATGGATATACATGTATTAATGCGTAGTGAAATTTTAAAATCCAAATTAAACCCTTATTAATTTCCAAAGTTTTATCTTAATTCTGCCGATAGTAACTTCATTCTTAAATATTCTCGCTATTTCTTCTCCCCATTCCACTTTTTCTATTCAATTAATGCAACAAAAAAAAGCTCGTCAGTGGTTCCCACGCTCCGAGTGAAGGGATAATCTGGTTTTGACTTCAACAGATACTTCTAAAAGATCCCAATGGTTTCCTTACCGATTTGCGACGGGTGTAAGAAATACCCATCGGAATCTTATGGTATATAAGATCAGGGACAAATGACTTCCTCTTTTTTTACCTTCTGCTTTTATAATGCGCTGCGAGTGGACGTGCCTTGTCCGTGTAGCTCATACCACCCCGGTAAAGAATAAAATGAACTTAAAAATTCAACCTGTCTTCTCCTCGATTTCGGCCACGACTTTGCCTCTGCTTGAAACAAAAATTATGTGATTACATATACATAGATATGCCAAGAATATCTACGCCTTTGCAAAGGTAAATAAATGAATGTTATAACTATGCAAAGATAACCAGCATTTTCTCACGAGACTTTCATGTCTAGTGCAACAATAAGGCTCGCTGTTCAGTCTTAGCGGAAAATACCGAATCTGCATTTTGGTCCTCTTCCCGTTGACCATTTGGGTTCCAGTTACTGTACAGAACTACAATTTTAATGCCAGATTTATGATCAATTTTATTTATCTAGCTTGTTACAGCCTTTATTTAGCGTTTGCGTACACACTGGAATGGTCATGCAATTAACCATCTAACAAAATTGGTCCATATATGAAATTTTACATTATTAGCTGGTCGCGGAAAATCTTTATAGTTACGTTCTTGCACATGATTAAGATATGCTCATTTGCACAGAGTGATTTCCCATCTCATCCAGGTTAGACACAAACCAATAATTTTGGTATAAGGATCACAATTTCTTTTGATGAGCTGCTTTCGTTTTTGAAGCAACGTATTTTACAGAACTGTGCATTATAATTTCAACCAGTGATAACCTGAGTTTTTCGCATTTTCATTCTCTTGTATATTACACTCACTGGCCAATGAATTAGAAACCCATGATCATTATTTTATTGAATTACCTTTTGCACGGATAAATGCACTGATTTGTTTGGACATCGAGTCTACAAGCTTCTGAGTGCATTTGCATCCAGAAAATACCTTGCATTGGCTATGCAACTTTTTAGATATTGTAAATTAGTGAAAAAGGGGAGTGCTGTCGGATGCGTCTTTCCACACATTTTCTATGGGGTTAAGATCCGAGCTATGCCGTGGCCAGGGAAGGTATTGAAAGTCAAAGTAATGCTCAGCGAACCAATTTTAAAGACTTCTTTAAACACGATGTATAGTTGCATTATCGTCCACAAAGCATCCATGGCCACCAGGGTTAAAATGCAACATTGCAGGGGGCTCTTGATCTGCAGTATATCTAGGTATCGCATGGCTGTTTGTTTACCCTCTAGGAACACTGGGGCACCACTTCCATGCCAGCAGAACATGCTCCATATCACGATACTCCCTCCAGACCCTTGCACAGAGCGAGTAAGGCAGGATGGATTCATGGCTTCGGGGGGTTCTCGCCAAATTCGACGTCTTCCAACTGTGCAAAATAAGGTGTAACGTGATTCACCCGACCACATTACTCGTTTCCAATCCTCAGATGCCCAGTGTCTTCTATCCCGACACCACTGAAAACGAATTTTTGAGTATTGGGCAGAAATGAGTGATTTTCTCACAGGCACTAGACTGCATTCCTATTCTCTGCGCGTGGTTCGAACTGAAATCTGTTGAGAAGAGCCCTGGTTGACGCTTTGTGTTAATTCAATTACAATAAAATCCCTGTTCTGTCGTACAATTCATCGGAGATGTCGCCGATCACGCTCTTCGAAAACTGTGCTCAAACTGCAGTTACATCTTCTAGAGAAGGACTGTGGGTTCTGATTCCAATTTTTGAGAACTTAGTTAGATCTGTAGTCTTCGAAATCGAGGCACCTGCTAAATAGCACCAACAATAAGCCTTTTTTCAAATGGTGAAATATCTGTCGTTTTTTCCATTTTACCTCATTCATCGCGAAAAGGACTCTTGCACCTTACTTATACTAGCATTCTAACCAAGTGTAACCTACGTCACGACAAAAAAAAATTGAATACTTCATCCATAGCACGCATTCAAAGACAAATCTCAAAGGTTTCTAATGCCCCTCTCGTTCACACATAGAGGGGCAGGAAAACTTATTTTTCGACAGATTTCTACCAAATTTTATTACTTGAACCAAGAGTGTTTTAGATTTACAATACCCACAGGCATAATTCAATTTTTTTTTCTGATGTGGGGGGGGGGGGGGCTGAAATATGAAAACTCATATAAATCTCAGTCAAAATTTGTGAAATCAGAAAATGTTTTCTGCAGGAGAGGAACCAATAGGAGTGGTTCAATCCCGAAACCTTAATGTTTAAGTATTATTCACCTTTTCCGCGTATAAAAGTGTGGAAATTGGCCAAGGCCGAGAAAGGCACAGGTGCTCATACTTTCATTTAGAGATTTCCACACATCAGCAGTTTGTACTTTGTAATATAAAGAAGGAAAACGGATATGTCTTTTTTTCTCAACTGATCTTGTTCAAAATTTGTTTTTGAACTACAATTTTAGTCTCAACATCACTAAAATATTTTCGTTTGTTTTCGAATTTACAAGCTCACTAAACCCCGAGAGCCAGCCAACCCTTGGGCAGATTTGGTTGAAAATTTCATAAAAAATTATACTTTAGACGCTAAAGCTATGTAGCGAAGTTGTCGCGTTTAATCTATGATGAAGTGGATCGACACACGATCAATTACTGGATGAGTTTATTTCCAAATTACATGTCTACCATTAAGTTGCTAAATTTATACGAAATTTGACTCATCTAGCCCTTTATGTTAAGTAGTAATTATTCTTTTCTGTTAGGATAGCTAGATTTCCTACGAATGGTTTTCGCTCAGAATTTGATAGAAATATACTATTTTGGTGAAAAGATTATACATCCGATTCCGTCAGTTTAACTGAAAGAGAGCTAATTTTGACTTAATGTGTTTTAGACATAATTTAAGAGCTATACATTTCGAATTCTGAGGTTTAAAACATGGGGATTCTTCAAAATCTCCAGTTCGAATTTCCTGACGACTGTGATACATTTTCTTTTTTTGTATACGAGAAATTTTACAGCAAGAAATGCCTAAACCATTAAATCTCATTTCTTCATAAAATCGTGATCTTTAAGAAAAGTCACGAATGACATAATGATTAAGAAATAGATCTTTGAGTAATAATACCGATAATTCATGCCTATCTATATTGCGAATACGTATTTTGGATGCCGTTTTTTCTTGGTCGATGACAAAATTATATGTCAAATTCGACGGATTTAAGCCATTACGCTTACATACAGGTGAATGTGTTCCCTGTCAAACCTTTCAAGATTTAGTTCAAAATCTGCATTTTAGATATCAACTCTGATTACCAAATTGAACCATCCAGTCACCTGTACTGGAACAGCCAGGCTCTCTTCTCGATAATTTGTTAAAATTTTGATAGACATATTAAAAATTTGCTATCAATATCACATGCCAAATTTCAGCTGTATAGCCCATAGCGTTTCCTGAGACTGCAATCACACATATGTATAATGACAAACAAGCATTCTCGAGTCTATTAAGGTGTAATAAGGTTAGATCACTAACATCTCGATCATCGATGTGGAAGAGCGGAAAAATAACGATATGCCATTTGCACTTATTAAAATATTGATGGTGAAAAAAATAATAACGCCCTGAGCATCAATTAACCTTGTTAGTGGGTTGATTTCCTTTGATATTTCATACTGTGAACATCTTATCGACTACGTCATTATTTCGAACATTAACATGCATTTAATGATAGAAAAATTTTAATTCTCCACAGAACACGATGTGTATAAAAATAATTTCTTAAAAAATGCATTCAACAATTATGCGACTTACCAAAATTTTACTTGGTATGAAACATAAAATTTTGTTACAGAAGTGGTAGGGTAAAGTTTCGGTGTCAAATAGCAGAATGATTCGTCAAACGTACAAATTAAATCCACCGAGATCTCGAAAACTACTAACAGTATAAAAAGAATTGGTTGCGATCTTCGATAATTGATCGCAACTAAATAATACGGTTCATTTCAAAAAATCCCTTAATAGGGATAAAATAACCTATTCCAATAGATCAGAAATATAATATTTTAAGCAAACATTTCATTAAAGTTTTTCAAAAGTGATGTTAAAACTGCCACCTCTTTTATTAATGTAACCTATAGAGATAGCCCGGTTTTTAAACGTATCTACGTAAGTGGATGAATAAATTCCCACCCTAAAAGTAAAATTCATAAAACATTTCAAGGATGTATATACATCAAAATTCTAATAATTGTTAGCGATGGAAAAGATTTATTGGTTCTAATTGTATAAGAGAATATTTATTAAAAAAAACGGACAGTTAATATATATAGTTTTTCCCCCCAGTAATTAATTGGGGATCATATTTCCCATGGGTATTTGAAAACTTGTTTTATAGAAACCGACTTTCATAAGAACACTTACTACCTTCAATGCCTCAAAACTTTCCGCCATATTGACAGAGCTGTTTTCTTTTATAAAAATGCACGGAGTTTACCCATATTACTAAAATATTTAACAAAGAAATAGCATTAACAGAGAGTCAGATAATTGAAATTCTACAGCAATCAGTAAAACAGTACATTTAATTTCGTTAAAAACTCTTAACAGAAAATGTTATTTTTGAACATGTACTTTTTCAATAAAAGCAGGGTCAGAGAAAGACAGCTTAGTGTAGGTGGCATAACAGAGAAAATATCTGGAGTTTAATAAATCAACTTGAAGTGCTGCACTAGAATCCTACCTTCTGGGACGACTAGTAAGAAATGAAATGAGCAATAAAATCAAAATTGTATTGAGCAACTCAAAACTTAAATTACAATGACAATTCATGGGGACTATCAAAAAGGCAGTAAAATACCCCATCAATACTTAAAACAATGAATTAATATTTTCCAAAGTCACCCACCAATATGACGTAGTTATGCCACTGCTTATTACTAGACTTATTCTTCAAAATACTCAATATTTCCAAATTTTAGTATATTTAATTATTTATGAATGATATAAGAACTTTTCTGAAAAGACGGAGAAGTCATTTTCTAGATAGCAAATAACTGCTTACCCACAATACTATTTAGGTTTCCAAAAATGTAGATTTCACCATAGTTTTTAATAAGAGCTAGTATTTCCATTACTTGAAATAATAAACAAAAATTAGTCATAAAAATTAAGAAGTATATAAGAGGTCAGGATAGTTAAATAAGAATTGAAAGCCCTTCAAATAAGAACCAAGTTTTAAATATAACATTTCTTCATGCGTTTCTGGAAGATGAAAATTCCAAGAAAAGTTACATGTTCTATCTTTCTATCTAATCCACTAAGAAAAACGAAACCTAATCCATGAATTTGGCTCTAACAATTATAATTCAACATTAACGAATACAAGAAACCAAAATTAAAATAAAGGTGTTTTTGATAAATAAGCACAGAATACTATGCAAGAAGATACAAAAATAATCACGACGAAATGCAAAACAAACATGTTAATATTTGAATGAAAAAATTGTTACAATTCAGATTTTTGAGTACTTACTTTTCAACCTTGAAAATTCAGATAAATATTAGGCAATTTTTATTAAAAATACTATTTCAAAGTCAACATGCAGATTCAGCTTCTAAAAATATCTTAAAAATCGACTTTGATTTTTCTTCAAATATCATATTCTATACAATTTAAAAACTAGTAATGTGCAGTTAAGTTATATTAGGGACAAAAAATAAAACTTTTGAAACATTAACATGCAACTTTCTATGCATACTGTACATGAAAACAATGATTAGACTGCCCAAACAAATTTGTGTTAGATGCTGAAACTGGTTTGGATGACTTGCTAAATACGCTTCGCTCCATTAATATGAGCTTTAGCAGAAAAGGTTTTGCAACTTGTTTAATTTTTTAAAAAAGTCAGAAACATAACAGATAAATAACTTTAGAAAATAATTTAAAACACAGCAGCACTTTATCAATACAAAAAGGGTACATTACTTCATATCACACATGTTGATTATTTATAATTTCTTGGACAAATGAATACTTTTGCTTTCATTACCATTAAATAATTAAAAGATATCACATCTGAACTCAAAACGTGTGTATCATATGAGAGATGTGAGGCAATGTACAGTGTATGTAGTTAAAGAAATACAGACTAAAAATAGAGGAATATTTTTAAAACATAGTAAGTTACATAAAATTTCACAAATATATCTACAAATGGTTTTACATAAGTCATAAAACTGTGCAGTTTTAACAATATCCCCACTAATCTCTTCCTTAAAGCTCTGATGTGGGTGAAACAAAAGTAAATAAACACTGTCAGCTTAAGTAATATATAAAAAAAATTAATCCAATATTATGAAAAAAAAAATAATAGCAAGGGCAGACAATATCCATCCCAATACATTAAAAAAAAAAAAATCACACCGAGAGATCATTAAAGTTACATATTTTTTTTCTCAAATAGATTTCAAATATTATAATTTTTACAGACAGAAAATACATTTGAAAATGGCAACAAGCAGACAGTAATTCTACATCTCTTAAGATGAAGGAGGGGGAAAAAAGCATGTTTCAAAAATGAATAAAATATAGAAAATAGAGAAATATATTCCTAATATTTTTTTATCTACAATAATAATAATAATATAATTAGGAACAAAAGACAACAAAAATTTCTAATATATACTTTTGGAGTTTTTTAACTGGGATAATTTAAATAATAATAAATTTAAAGTTTCCTAAATAAGAACAAATTAACAGATTAAACCTCTTCCAAGAATAAAACAAAAGAAATAACTATACACTATCTGCATTATACAAAAACTGAAGTAAAACACCGGGATTGATTTCTAAAGCTACAAGACACCACAGTTTTTAGGAAGTCTATTCACAAATAGACATCTTACACAACATCTGCCCTTGCACAAAGCAAGAATTTTAGCATTCAGATTTATAAAGGAAACAATAGATAATTGTCAACAAAACAAATCTATAGTGCTGCACTAACATTTATTTTACAACAATATAACAAACAAATAACTAACGTCTCAAATTCTCTAGATGCGCATATTACTGGGCATAAACACCCAGTAAATTATTTTAGAGTGGCAGTGTGATTGCTATGTTACCCCATAAAATAATTCCAAAAAGTGTTCCATTTCAAGAAGGGACACACAGGTAACAGAATGCTGAAGAGGGGGCCCACATAACTTTTGTCCAAAATATTTTCAAACTTAAAACACTCAGCATGGTATTAGAATTAACATTAAAGTTTTTATTTTTTTATGAAAAACAGCAGCCTGGCAGTAACTGCTAATAGAAAAGTATAGCTAGCAATGGCCGGTGTGTGAGAAATAACTCTCTTTGTCACTGCAAACAGACTTATGTAACAACAGCATTTGACAAAGTTCATTTAGAATTTTGTAAATAAAATCAGGTGCAGCTCACCTAAGGACCACAATATCTTGAACTGCTATAGATAAGTCATTCAAACACAACTATCCAGAAAAAATAACGGCAATTCCAATGCAATTGAATATATCCTTCATATGAGTGCCATGCTTACAATAACTTCCAGGCTCTTACTTAACAGCCCAGTGTTAAACACTAATTACAAAGCACAACGTCAACATTAACAAGACTCAAAAACTTATTTCTTAGCAGTAATATTAACATAATTTAACACGTCTTTATATCAAAAGAATAGTTACATCTAGTTATACTGACACACAAGTTTAGTAAAATTCAAAAGTACAGCAATTTTGGAATACAAGTTATACACATATCGACTTGATATTTTTTGGTGAAATAAAATCACGATCTCAAAATCTTTAAATTAATTTACTACACTAAACAGAAAATTGCTAATACTCGATAACTCAAAAACAAAATTATAGCTCATGACACAATCTTTAGGGCTTCAAAAACATGAAAGAAAATTTACTTTAAAATAAATTTTGAATTCCAGTAGGTGAGCTTAAGAGAAACAAACAGAAGGCAATATATAAGATCACTTAATACACAAATATGTACATACAAAATACAAGAGCATCTTAGAACTTAATATATTCGCTTTGTGGCTCCTATATCTTCGAACCATATAGTTAAAGAAAAACTTCGAACTGCCCATAAAAATGTACAAAGTTGTGTCCTAATTTTAAGTCAATCCAAAAAGACTTTTGATATATACAGAGAAAGACTGCTAGTAAGTTTTCAACAGACTAAAACTACAGTGAATGTAGTAATTTTTCACTTTCAATATTATCTGTACTGATCCCACCCAAAAATTTTACATCGTAGGAGAAAATACATATTTCAAGATTTTTCATTTCTCTTTTGATTTGGGTTAAACCTCTGAACGTATTTCTGTTCAGTAAATAGTTCAAATAGTGTAACAAGCAACAACTTCTTGAAAAAGCAGCTTTCTGTTTCATCAAGCTCGTAAGCAATCAGCACACGAAGCCAAAAAAAGGATTCACTGGGATCTGTATACATATATCTGATAGTGATTAAAATGCAGATGGTTACAGCAAAAAGCAGCTGACAAAGCATAGTAAATATTTACTTTGGATGCAGGCAAGTTTAATTTACTTGCAGCATGTTCAAATCTACTATACTGTCAGCTCTCTGTACATAATGAGGTTTATATACCAGTGAATCCTTATGACTTTACAGCCAAATTTCAATCGAAACCACTAAAACAGTAAGTTGCGTTTCCAAAATCTCATTTTTAACAGTACATTCACTAACTTATTATACAAATTCTGAAAGACATATTAGGTAACAAGTATAACTAGTTATTTCACCAAATATTTAACAGGTATGATAAGTATCAGAAGGCATTCTGCCATTTGATTGTTACACATTTTTGTAGGTCTTTTATACCAAGTGGCCCCACATCCAGTTTGCAATTCAAACCTTCTTTTAAAAGCCCTAGAGCAAATATTTTTCAATAAAATAAAAACGAACTTTCATTTCTAATACATCTTTTGAAGATTATCGTCCCATTATCACAAAATGTTCCATAATTTCATCAATAACAAATGACTTTCTTGAGGCATTAGTCATGAACTATAAAATGTTATTAAAGGTCTGGAGACTTTAGAAACGCAATCCCACTCTGATAACTTTTAAAGCTGAAATTTAATAATAAAATTTTTCGATGCAACATCAGGCTGCTTTTGAAGGATATGCTAAGAGAAAGAATTTAAATGAAAAAGTTGTAGTATTAACAGTGCGGAAGCAAAAATTTAGAGAATTTTAAAAATTGGAAATAAAAAAATATATAACACACTACACTGCAGAGGTAATCACAAAATTCACGAGTGTTAAACTAAGGTCTTAAAGTAACATGCCAAAATATGGAATAAAGAAGACTAAGAGGAAGATATACCTATTAGTCTAAGATGAAATAATGAGTTCACTTTTTTTTTTTCTCAATGCTTAGGTTCAGACAATAACAATAATTCTTCAAGTATAATACTGTCTTTTCACATTTAACAATTCTGAAACAGTTTTATGTCTTGCAGTAAACATTCCAGAAAGGTAGATGTGCATACAAAAGATCTGTAGCAACAGCATACATTATGTATGTACATGTACAAAAATAATGAACTACAAACTGAAATCCTGTATCAAATAAAATTAATAAATTTTAAAAATCTAAACAATGCAAAGATATATACATACATACTCTGAAAATGATCACCCGTTCAGTGTAGAAATGAAATCTTCAAATTCATCAAGTACAATTCTTTTTTTTTTAAACTAAGTTTTGAAAATAGCAATTTGACATAATTATTCACCTAAATGCACTTCTGCAACTGTTCATACTGAACAATCTCAGAAACCAATACTTAACAAAACAAACAACAGCTATAGCATCCATATTTTCACCGGGTTTCTGGTCCATAAAGACAAGGCCCAGCGTAGCATGGGCCAAAGCTTTTATTTTTGTTTAATATTTATCTCTTAGCGACGCAACAAAGAAAACAGTCATTCACCGGGAACAAATAACAGCACCTAAACAATCACCAGCGGGACAGTCGGAATCTGCAAAGAACGTGTCGCATACTACTAATGTCTCTGTACAATTGATTTTGCTCAGGATGGGCACTAGATAGAACTTCATTTACCACCTGTAGCAGATTTCTCGGACAATTCTTTCATCTTGTCTACATAGTCAGCAAATATATCTCGAAAGCGGGACCAAGATTTCTCTGGAATGGTGATGGCTGTTCTCAAATTACTCTTAACCTATACAAAGAAATGATGAATAGTTAAATGAAGGGCGATCTTTTCTTTTACTAGAAAGTGTAAGTCAATATTTATCTATTTGACACAGTTAAAATTCTGAATATTTAAAATTGATTCGGAGAGTTAAATAATTTAATTCTTGTGCAGGAATAATAAATAACATAAAAGAAGAAATTTGATAGGCATGCACAACATTGTAGAAGTTACTCAAGTACTTTATCTTTTTGAATAAAGAATGTTTAAGGATGAGTTTTAAGGCCAGTAAAAATGAAGTATAAAATAAGTGTAAAACCAATAAGTTAATGCTCACTTCATGATATGAATCAAATTATTTATGAACGTAAATTTTATAACATGCTGATCACAAGAAATTGTTAAGTAATTTTCTGTTGACATTAACATTAGAAACAAAGTGGAGTCAATTCAACTTTACTGAAGACCAAGATCTTGTCTTCTTATGATGCAACTATTTTATGAAATTAATAACTTAAGTGGTTGCAAATAAACATTTATTAAATTTAGCAAATCTTCTCAACTATTAATCCATTTATTGAAAAATAAATTACATATGAAATTTATTTATTCATTTCAAATTAAAAATGATTTTTTCCCTCAGTTAATTGAAACACTTATTTTGATTGTTTCTATTTATTTAAGGTACCAAACAGTTATTTAAAAAATTGCAAATGCCTTATTTTGATAGAATGTTATGGATGGTCACTTAAGACATTTTAAAACTGAAATTTCATCATTTCTGTGAAAAAGTTCTTACTTCTGATATACGCATATAAATTCCCCTGCTGTTTTGTCCAATATCAAAATAAAAATTTTTGTTTTCTACTCTCATATGTTGACCTTCTGGTAGCTCTCCTTTAAATTCTGAAATATAATAAAAACACAATATAAGAGATAGAGACACAAGCTTGGGTTAAAAAAAAGTTTTATACATAATGAATGATGGCAAATATAAACTCAGGAAGTAAAATAAATACGATGAGCTGAGCAAAGAATTTTTACAAAAAGTTCATATTTAAAATTGAAGAATTATTTTGAATAAAATAACTTCAATACTAAAACTTGATTTCAAAAATGCAGAAAACTAGAAATTTGTCATGTCTAAAAAGTAGGCAAGCATAAGAATTTCATCTTATGCAAATGCAATGCTTCCATAACTTTAAAATTACTTTCAATAATTCCCAGAACAAATTGCAGACCTATAAACACAAACTTATAAAACAATATCTACTTGAGTATTATTATTCTTTTTTCTCATTTTTCAGCCTACTAAAAGATGAAATCAATTTTATTAATACCTACAAAATAATAACACTTTATCGTTTAAAAGCCAATTTGAACAATTTATTATTTTTTACATCTAGAAGATTGGTGCCACAGAAATGAATGCATTTTTTTTGACATTTAAAAAGTTTCCGAGATCTACTTCAAATAAAAGGGAATTAGTTTATAAGTCCAATTTTTTTATAGACATAATAATCAGGCTTTATTTCCTCTCTATTAATGTAGTATACTGACAGTATAATTTCAGAAAATTTATTTAATTAAAATATACCAATAAAATAAATTCAAGATTAAAAAAATTAAGTTGAAAATAATTGTGATTTTAAAAACTACTTATATATTTAAGGGTAGATTTTAAGAATTGCTGAAAAATCAATTTCACAAAATTAAAATAGATGTGTCACCTTAAAAAAGGCAAGTTTTTTACACACACACACACACAAAAACTAACAATGCCTGTTACTTTAGAACATCTGAAATGGGGAATTTTGCATCTAAATTTGTTTTATTTTATTTCATCTTTACGTAGAAGAAATAAATCTTTTCAAGGGAAAAAATATATACTTATTTCAAGTAATAGATGCAATATGCAAAATACTAAAACACATAAACTGGTATTTATAGCAGAAATTTTAGTTGTTATTAGGAATAACAAAATACTGTTATAGTTGATGCATAACTTTTAGTATTGCAGAACAGAATTCCTTCCAAAAGGAGTCGAATAAATCATTAGAAACAAAACCTCTAACCTTAAAAATAAGTTAGTAAAATATATAAAATTAAATTTTTTTGAAATAAATAAAAATCAGTTTCTAGAACCAAACAATTAAATCTTTCAATCAAGATTAAGAATAAAATTGAAGATTTTCAAGCACAGCTGGATACAGAAAAATTTATATAGTATTAAGAAATATGTTCTAGTTACATAATTTTTTCCCTTATAGCAACACATTCAAATGAAATTTAAATGTACTGCTTACTCTTTTGGCATGATTCTGCTTGATGCATGTTTGCCATTCAGTCTTTTACTGAATGGTATACATACCATGCCTGCAACATCAATGTTAGAATGTTATGTATGAATAATAACAAAAACTAAGAAAAAAAAATTGCAAGTTTTAACTAAGTGCCCTTATTCATAAAAAAAAAAAATCTTACAAAAAATGCCTTTACACTTTAACCTACCTCCATCATCAGTTCCAAATTCTTCTAGCAAATCAGTGAGAGCATCTCGAAATTCTATCATACCTTGAGCTGGTATCGCAATTTGTGAACGTGGTCCACCTCTGGCTATGGTTTGGGAAACCTTAAAACATTGCAAAATATAATATTAAAAAAACTCATTTAAATACGTAGATGGAAAAGATAATTTACACATCCATTGATTATATTCTGAAAGAACTGGAAAAATGCAATTAAAAAATAAATGAATACCCCCATCCCCATCTGGCAATGATATGAGTAATTAATGATGACTTAAGCCTTGAAAGAACATTTGAAAAAATTATTATGATTAGTATATTAGAGCATAGTATTTTAAAAAATTAGTACGATAAATTTCAGTATTTTTTCATAGCTATTTTAAAATGTGTTTAAGAGAAGGAAAAAATATTTAAATCTAAATTCAATTAATTTTCTTAATCTTCAAATAAAATAAATTAAGATCAAGCAGATAATCTAATTTATATGCATAACTATTAACAGCAAATTAAAAATTAGTAAATAAATAAATAAATAAAATAAAATAAAATAAAGAGAAAATGATAATACAAAGAAAATAGTTCAAACTACATAAAAAAGATTAGGTAGCAATGATTTTTTTTTGCAAAGGTAATAGCTGATGATTTGGAAGAAGATCAATAAAAAAGAATCATGAAGAGAATTTAGCCCATTACCCTTAGGAACCTTCCACGAGAATTTTCTTTGAGGTCCAAATAATATCGCCTATTATCTTTCACCATAACTTCACTCTTTAATTTTCCATCTTCTGGCAAATTATCAGGATTTGGTGGACCTGTTAAAAATTAATACATGGAAAATGAAATTTCTCCTTAAGTAATTTAAGAAGTCCTTTTTCAATGTAATAATATTTTTCAGTGCACCAAAAGTAGCTAATAATTGCTAAATTGAAATTAAATTATCAAAATCTATGTAAATTATAAATGGATGTATTTGGCATGCAGCAGCTATCTAACATTTATTTATATGTTATTGCTGCATGCCTTGTGTAGTTAAATTCTAAATGCTGTAATGACAACTTAATATGATATAAAATATTTAATAACAATTCTAAATAAATTCAAGAAAAAAGAGGAAAGTTAAGTTTCTTCAAATAGTTTAATGCAGATGTGGTGGAAAATGACACATTTTTCAATAAAATTTTGTAATAAATAAATAATTGATTTATTTATACGGATATCTTTATGGCTTATATTTTAGACCAATATTAGTACATAAAATTAAAATATTACGTGAAAAAATAATTTTACAGAACTATGTAAAAAATAGATCTTGTTAACAAATTTAACTGATCATTAACATTTTGTGATATAAATAATAATAAATTACAATTATATCTGACATTAACATTATGATCTTTCAAAGCAGTACATTAAACGAACTTGTAAGAAAAAGACATTTCCCAAATTCCTATGCCAAGTTTATTTGTAATCAGTAACGAACAAAATCAAAATAATTAAATCACAACTAAACAGAGTTTAACACTGCACTGTCATGTGAATGTTAAGTTTTCGATTTTCTTCTATCAGTAATTCCTTTCCGATCTAATGATATATACTAATCTAATCTAAAGATATATTTTTACGAAAAAAAAAAAAAAAAAAAGATATCACTATAAAACAAAGCATATGATCAATGGCCATTTTAAACAATTTAATCAGCCATGTTACTTCCATGAAATTAAGCATTTCTCATAATTTTTTAGTTATTTTGATAAGTTTGCAATTTAAAAAATAAAATTTTTAGGATCCTTAGCTTTTAAGATAATTTTTTTTTAATTCAATGATTCTACATATTATGTATAAGTGTAATAAAAAAAAGACTATGTAGTGGCCTGCAGAAAAATCTCTTACAGAAATCAAAGGTCTAAGAAATTGAAGTGCCTTTAGCGATTACAATAAATTAAAATCAAATTACATTTGTCAATTAACTAGCATATTTAATATAAAAATCTCTAAGCAATGAATTTATATTATTGAGAGCAAAATTTTTTATAGTTAAAATCAAAATTTATATTCATAAATCATTCCCCCCCCCTCGGCTATTAATTTTAATCCTTCCTAACAAAATTTAAAGGCCAAATGCAATGTATATAATTGGATAGGACCTTTTAATTTAAATTAAATATATTTTGCATGCTTCAGAAAATCTGATCAAATTCATCATAACTTTCATCTTGCAAATTTTTAACCTTTTTCATGACCTTATATAAAAGTTAGTTACAATCTGCCTCACCTAAAGAAGCATAAAGTTCACTAAATGAAGTTAAATGGTCTCTGAATTCAGCAGCTGTAGACATTGCTAGAAGTAGTCTACTCTTCCTCCCAGCGGCGCCAACCTGAAATGACAAAAAAAATGCATACAAATGAAGAAATAATATACAAAGTGTAAAAATACATTGTTTAAATTTAGGTTTTTATTTAATCCCCCACCTTTTTTTTCAAAATTGACTGTCCTCAAAATATGGAATCATGGGAAAACAATTTCCCCATCCATTCAAAGAAAAAATACTAATATTTAAAGAAACGTAGATAACAGAAACCAGAAGTTAAAGCAAGAAAATTAAACCTTGTCCACTACCCGATAAAAAAACATTATAAAAGAAGAATATAAGATATTTCTAATTGATAATAAATATCTACCACTTCTCCCTTTTCAACACATTTTCCACCTTAAAAAAACAATATATCAATTAACTTTGTTACCTTTGGTATTTACAGCTCCCATGTTTTATTGCCATGCAAAAAACAAAAATTGAAAAAAAGGCTAGATT
Source organism: Argiope argentata (assembly GCA_026289955.1). Lineage (NCBI taxonomy): Eukaryota > Metazoa > Arthropoda > Arachnida > Araneae > Araneidae > Argiope > Argiope argentata. The sequence continues at coordinate 122,481 of JAOUZG010029298.1, read as the reverse complement.
ATGAATGATAGAAACTGGTTGTCTTGACATAATCCAAAAATCACCAGCAGTACTTTGTCTTTATGTGAAAATTTATAAATTATATTATTTTGAATGTTTTAAAAAAATTAGATATATCATTAACATAATAGCTGAATTTTAACCTTCAATACAACTCAAACATTAAAAGATGATTTTTTAAGAAGCCACCTCAACAAAACAGTATTTTGCTAAATAATTGGCAACAAATGAAAAATCTAAAATTTTCAAAAATGTTTATTAAATGATTAAATACAATTTTTAAAAATAATAACATTTAAATAGAAGATTGATTTTTTTTTAAATTAGAAGCCCTCTCTACTTATTTTAAGAAATGGATGGTTAAAAAAAGATTAGTTTATATCATAATTTTAAAAATTGGGGGAAAAACTATTTGCAAATAGCTGAATTTAAATATCCAATTGAAAAAGAATATATACTTCAAAACAAAGAAAACAGGATGTGTAATAATGCCATTACTAAAGAATGGAATATGGCAAGAATAAAAATACAAAAGTAAGACTATTTCACAAAAGGGTACTTAAATACACCTGCTCAATGTCAAATAATCACCGACCTTCAATAAGAAGTATTAACAGAGCAAAAAGTTATACAATATAAGTAATGCATACAGCAGAATCTAGACTATCCATATTAAGAAATAATTTGATTCCCAGCCCTAGAGAAAGAAAAAGCTTTCAATTTTGATCATGTATTCATTAAACTTATCTCATTCCAATTAGTATAATGATATATAAATGAGTAATAAAACATGTTCGAATAATTTTTGAAAGTAATAATTTTTTTCAAATAATTTTCGAAAGCTTTAATTTCTACATTTACCTAATTGCTTTTGTCATTTTAAAAGTACACATATTCATTTTATAGTGTATATGATTATATATTTCCTCCAATAAAGTGAAACATTAGAAAGTCTATTTTAAAATGCCAACAATATTTTTATTCATGTACTGAGTTTTCCTAATATAATTTTTAAAACATACAGCATGTAACAAATGTCCATGAAATACTGGCTTATACCAAGAAGTCCGAAAATATACATAAAACAGATTTTGATTGGAAAAGTATTTTTCTAATATGCATTTGCAAATATCATTTTAGGTAGGATAATTGAGAGTCTACAGTGTGAAAAACATATAGAAATGAATTCTGAAATATCATAAGAAATAAAGCACCAATATAAGATATGATGTAAATTTTTTAATGAGCAATCAAAATAATATTTAAATGACTAAAAAATTCTTTACAATTTTGTAATCAGCCGATGATTACTTACTTTAAAGGACATTTTCAGAATTCTTTATAGTTCTTTGCATTTTATTTTCATCAAATAACACACCAAGTTACAATTTAAAATTATAAAACTATATGTAACAAATTAAATTTATATGTTTTTTAGTATTGAGAAGTCTTTATTCATTCAGGAATCATTATTCTGCGATTATTATAGAGGACCAGTAGACAAACCAGTTACAAATCCAAACGTAAAAAAGATATAAAAATTTCTTATATAATAAAACAGCAAAATGGAACAGACCTAATTTAGTGGTTTATTATATTTATAAAAATATTTAAAGAATAGTCTGATTAAATCATCTGTAATGTACAAATACTATGAAAAAATATAGGTGAATCTTGCCATAAAATGTGAGAAATGAACATTCCAATAGGCAAAGGCATAAACTTTCACTATAACATTACAGTTGAATAAATACAGCATTTCATATTTGGGGCCATTTTAGAGCCTTTTAATAGGATTTCAACGACTAAAAAAACATTTTGCTTATAAGGTTAAAATACAGTGTGAAATCAGTAATAAAAAGAGCCAAGGTAAACTTGAGATTTCTTATAGAACATGATAGTCACACTATTTAAAAAAACATTCCTTTAAAAAAAAAACATTTTGCTTATTAAACGAATTAGATATGCAAATTTATTAGATATTTCTTATAATGCAATATGTCAAAATTGAAAACCACCAATATAATTCTTTCTCTTCAGTGAGATAACTTCACATTTTGCAAGGATATAAAACATATATCTTAAAATTAAAAATGAACATCCCTCATTTTAAGAGCTTCATGTCTCAATTAACAAGATTTTGTACAATTAAAAAACCTCAGATTGTAAACTGTAACTATATATTAACCAACTCTTGTATACAAAATCATAAGTACATAAAGAGCACCAAAACTTATTAATTCTTATAATTGAATATAATTTTCACCAAAAAGATTTATTAAATTTATTTATATTAAATTGTCAACTTTTATGAAATATCCAATGCATGGCGATTAATTTTTTCATGAGAAGTGATCAGATATCCATGAGAAAACAAAAGTACTTGATATAAATATAAACTTTTTAAATCTATTAATTCATTTTAGCAACAAAAATGGATTTATTCACTACAATTATAACATGGAATAAAAATTTAAAAAATAAAGACTTCACAATTAAAAGATTTGGCTATTTTTTGCTTGTGCCCGGCTAACACCAAAAGATAAAAATGATTCCTACAAATTAAAATGTAATAAAATTTAAAAAGAAAATCAAGTGAAAATTAGGATTTTTACTATCTTTTTAATATACAGTTGCAAAAGATTTTTTTTAACAACTAAATAATAATATTTAGAACAATTTCTGAATCTAGATATTCTTTCATCTCAATTAGTAACTTAAATCAAAAATTTTCCATAGTAAATTGACAAAAGAATATATTACAGATTCAACATATCTCCTGTAGCTATTCAGATTTATGACTTAATAGAATTAAATAGATATTATATAAGTAATATATATCTATCACATATAAAGTATGCAAGAAGGTTAAATGAAGAATAGTAGTGATTTTTTATTGATTTATTTGAAGTTAGCAGAATACGTTTAGAACCACATTTACGAATTAGAAATGAATGAATTTTAAAATCCTTCTTTCATTTTAGGTGACATAAGAAATATATATTTAAGAATATATGGTTAGAAATACCTCAGCAACTTTAATAAAACGTCCTCTTCTGTTTTGTTTAACATCCAAATAAAACCTTTTTGATTGTATTTGGAGCATTTTCGTAGCCAGCTCCTGCTCCCCTTGAGGCACCATCTGCCCTCCTATTAATAAAAATGATAAAATAATTAAAATAGAGTAGTAAACATAAAGACTGAGTCTATATAACTTTACAAATATGACCAAATTTTTCAGACTATCCAACACACCAATTTAATTTTTTTATTAAAATTTTATTTTTATAGTAAATATAATCTGAAATGCTATAAATTATCAGTAATTTTAAACATTTGAACTAATAACAGTAGCTTATTATTTTTAGACTTGAAGTATATATATATATAAAAATTATTATAGAAAATAATTTAAATTTTTATAAATTTACTAACCCAATATAATGGAACTAATTAAATTCATCCATAATCCCCCCCCCCAGTTCCATGATTTCAGAACAATACATAATTATATAATAATTAATTTTAACTCTACAATTTACAGTATTTAACTTCTTCTGTTGCATTTCAGAATTCTGAAATAATTCAAAGTTATTAGAAAAAAAAAAAGGAAAAATATTTACCTTCCATGTTGTATTTTAAATTCATGTATTTTTCTTAGCAGGAAATGATATAGGCAAGAATACAAGAACAAATCCTTGTACTTAATTTTTCATCTCATTGTTTTTCAAAAATATACTAAATGTTTTCCATATTTGACAAATTCATTATATATACCCTTAAAAAAGAACCAAACAATTTTTTTTAAATGCTTTAAAAAATGAGAATAATCCGATTATATTTGTATTCCGAATTCACAACACTTCATTTGATTAGATGAAATGAAGAGTAATTATCACAATATAACATTCATAGAATACACATATATTCCTCAATATTTCATTTAAATCATTTTTCTAACACATTCCCAGCATATAACCTTGTGTATCACCTAAGAGGCATCAGATACCGCATCTCTCTTCTGAACGTAAGACATAAAGCGCCGAAGTGTGAAAAAATCTTCAAAAAATTTCTCAATTTCCGCAAAAAAAAAAAAAAAAAAAGAAAAGAAAAGAAAATCAAGAAAATAATAAGCAAATCTCAAACAATCTAATGATCGAACTTAAATTACGTAACGAAGTATAAAAATGGAATGCCGGCAGTATAAGAGACGGAGAAAATGGGGGAAAAGATAAAGATCCCAGAGAGAGACCGAGCAACCCTTCATTCTCGGAAAGAACACCTTTCGTCATACCGCGGCGGCCATTGACCCCGCCAGACAGTGCATTTACTATCCGCGCAGCCGTCGCCCTACATTTCCGTAAGAGTTAAAAGGGATGAAGGCCAAATGACTGGCAGAGACCTCAAGTAAAACCGTGTACTTTGACGTCGACCCCTTCTCACCAGACGTAGAAAGAGGTTTTTAACATCGGTAATTTGCTCGACCACTAACTCAGAGGATTAAATTTAGACGTCAAAACGCACACGGCTAAAAAAACATAGGAAATCTCGTTGCACCACCGGCTAGAGATTAAGCGCGCGCCCGGGAATAAACGGGGGTTCCCGAAAAGATGTCCGAACGTCTTTAAGTCGTCATTTGTGAAACAACGCGAAAATTAAAACGTATGTCAAATTCCCAGTTAGTGAATTAAATCTAGAAAAAAATTACAAAAAAGATGAGGAAACAATATATCTTGTTTCCTCATATATTTTTTTCCCTTCCAAAAATACACTATTTTTTCATTTCACGAAGAGGATTAAAAACTATATTTATCACATTATTTATATCAATACAAGGGATTTTTAAAAAGAAAATATTTTTTTTTTATGATACTAGAAATAAAGAATCGCCAATTAAATAATTAAAACTTGAAAAAGAGATCAACATTTGAATGGTAAAACTATCATATTTGAATTAAATAGATTTAAATCTTAACTTGATAATATAAAATAACAAACCTCTTCAATAATATATATATATATACAATAGATAAAACATGGTTTGATTGTAAGCATTTATATATCAGAAAAATAAGTTTTTCAAGGTCAGATTAACTTATGGCCTAACTGAAGAGCAGTTATATATATATATATATATATATATATATATATATATATATATATATATATATATATAAACCAAACAATTTATATAGGAGCAATAGATGGGATGGTAAAGATAAAAAAATGCCAAGCCTCCATTTTTAATACATAAAAAATTATGGTTATAATAACCTAGATGATTGCAGACCAAAATAAATTTTATTTAAGCATAAATCTTACAAGAACCAGAGATAAATGCAGCATATATATAAAAAAAGATTAAAATGAAACCTGCTATGCATATTTCAATGTCTCATGTCGGAGAATAATTTCTTGAACAGCTAAGCACCACATGCTCGTCCAAGTTAAATTATCTTTTTTATTCATTTTAATTGTTTCATTGAATTAATGACTTTAGTATTGCAAAGGATATAAAAAAAACATTGTCTTGCATTTATGGTTTAAAAAATATCACATTTCATATTTACTTCATATAATTCTAGGTTTTATTTACTGTAGTACTTACTTATTTTTAAAATCTGAGCTTTTATAAATGCAATGGCAACACATTATCAATACTGATTTTTTGAGATGCTTGTGCAGATAATAAAATTTTTATTTTTTGCCTATGGATTTTTATTGATGCCACAAATCACATTCCCAAAACAAAATCATGTTCTAACATGATAAAAAGAATAACTGTAGACAGAATAAATAAATAAAATGCAGATATTAACTAATATTTTTATCTTATGGTGGAAAGAAAGTTAACTATTAATTTCCCCCCTCCCTTCAATAAAGTATGCTTAAACTAACAAATTAAACTAAAATAATACATTCCTTAATTTTTTTTATAGCTGCAACTAAAATACTTTGAAAAACAAAAATTTTATTCATCCCCCCTTCCTTTAAAATACAAAAGGCAGATATTTTATATCTTTAAGGACATTTCATTTCAGTATTGTGTTGACCGAAATTTTGGTAGAAAAATTACAGCAAATTTACTTTTAGACTGTAAGGCTATAAATATATTACATCCATAGAATATAAACTCATTTTAGCATCACAGATCCCCCTCTCCACCATTCTCTATAAAAATATTATGATGAAAACTAATTCTATAGAATTATTTTGCACTGATTTTATTATCTTCATTTAACCAAGTTTTCGAAATACCTTTTGTTTAGAGGTAACAGTTTGTATAATAGAGACAAATCATACCACTTCACAACACTATTCAAGTTTGAAACTTTTGTTACTCCTGATAATTCAATACTTTGAATGGTAGTATTTTTCAATTAAATACTATAAAAGAAATTTACTCCTTCACTGCTAGCTATTTAGTTTTTGAGGTATGAATAGTCTTAATTATATTTAAATAAAGAATGAAATTATTTTTTAAAAATATAGTAAGACTCTAGATCAACATAACCAATCAAAAATCTTATTTCATCTTAACTTGGAACAGATTATTTCTGAAATTCTTTACAGCATATTAAATCATCATAACCACCCTAAATAAGCTGCAATCTTACTCCATAGTGTAGTTTTTTACAAACCGTCTTAAAAAAATAAAATAAAAATGCAAAATAAATTTTAAATATATGCTAGCAGTTGTGTGTATTAAGACGGCTGAGACTGACAAACTGTGTTTTAGCAATAAGAAACAAATCAATGATCAACCAAAACTAAATATTTTTAAAGCTATAGTAGATTTTAGAAAGTATCTACTCTTTCAGAAGAAAAACATTCCTATTCACTTCCAAATTTTATTAAAATAATCCACTTTTTAAACTATACTAATCTTTGTAGTGTTCCTTATTATTGTAAAATAAATTTCTGTTACAGTATAGTAGCAATTTTTTATTATCACATTTATTGATTTTTTTTATTTCAAATAATTGCTAAAATTTTAACTGGCACATTCATATGTAGATCACACAGAAATTAATCCCCCCAAGGTAATAATAACATTTTATAGCAAAGCATCAAATGAAAAGGAAGAAAGAATGTATAAAAGAAACAACAGCCGACTTCTCCCTCTGTTTTATAAATTTAATTTTAAAATTTCTGAAGTGTTCCATATTTGAAATTAAAACTGCGGAGCAGATATTTTATTTAATATAAAAATTTCCTTTTATATACATCTTTAATTAAGCTCCTTTATAATTTCTTCATTTTACTTACATTTATAAAATAACTTATGGATTTCCCTGACAGCCACAAAATTTTCCACACCTTTCAATACATGAATATTTCTATTCTATGCAGTTAAAAAACGATTCTAAATTGAATTGGAAATTTCAAATATGTCCTGATAATTCAATAAACATTTGTGGAATGATAATATTAACAATAAAATGATTATGCATGTGTTCTCTGCATTCTAATTTGATAAACATATACTTATATGTCATGAAATAAGGTGAAAGTAAAATAGATCACTGATAATCCAAAGATTAAATATTATAATTTTGTCCAGTTTTGAAAAGCATATAAATATATGCAGGAATCTATTGAGGTGAAAGGTATGCAAATATTATATATAATTATGAACTGAAAAATTAAAATTAATAATTACAATAATGAACAAATTATTTGTAAGTCTTATAAAAGTACCATCAATTATACTCAAAGGATTTATGTTTTACACATTAAATGTTTAAGAGCTAAAATTACATTTCTGTTACACAATTAATATTATCCCAATTTAAAATTTTATTAAAGTCAAATTAAAAATATATATGTAATCTGAAATGGTACTGCATTTCTTTCTTAGAGAATTTTTCAATTTAGTCTTTAAGTAAACCTATAGCTACATTAAAATATTTTGATGTAAATGCTTTATATTTCAGATGTAATGCTTGTACATTAATGTTTTATAGTATCTATTTTTGAAACCAGGTCTGAACTGATTTAAAATATTTTTAAGTATATATTTAGATGAAAGGGAAGAATTTCAGCTTACAGCATAAAAGCTTAAGAAAAGTCTGGGAGAGTATAAAATATCATAGGAAATCATTCAAATTAGATGATAACCATTTAACGTAGACTTCTTTAGATTGAAACTCAATGTTAAATTTAATGTGTGATAAATCAGAATAATTTATGGTTTTAGTTTAGGAAAAACTCTAAAAACATGATGGAGTAAAAGCCTGATATTTATATACAGAAAATCACAATTATTTTCAGTTGTTAATCCTAAAATGTTAAAAAACAGATATTAAAAAAAATACAAAACCTTGTAAATATAAAAATCTTGTTTCATTAAGAAATGGATAAATAACTAATATAAATAATTATTCTCAAAAGGATTTCCAGGTTGATTTGTGTCCTTTTTTAGTTACTTCATGAATTTCATGTTAAATTTGTATTCTGCAGTTGCAATGTCACCCAATTTAAGATAATTAGAAGATACACAACATATTTTAAAATCTTATTGATAACAAATTTATGTAATGTTACATTATTTTAAATTTGCTTGTCTGAAATATATATACATATATAGCCTTGTTAACAATTACAGTTGAACATGCATGATTTAGAAATATATTTTAATGTATCACAATAATTCTTATAAGCATAAAATCCTCCAATTTTTTAAATGTTTGAATTTGTAATTTCAACATTTAATAATACAAAGAATAGAATGGTTTCAAGATTTTAAATAATTTGCTTAGTAATGAAAAAAGACATCGAGAGATGTTCCGATACATATATTTTATTGCATTTCTGTTTAATGAAAAAATAGTAATCTACACAGAGCACTAAAGATTATTATCCCAAGATGTGCTACACTTTTTCATATCATTCATAAAGTTCAATTTTTTTTATGTCCAAGAAAGTTTAAACAGATTTAAATGACTATCTTTTAACAAGAAGATTAACATATATTTCATTTGATTAGCTTATATTATGGTTGAACAGCATTAATTTTTTAACCCTTAAACTGTTTTACAGATATCGATTAGATGCATTTAATCCAAGTAAACTTTTAATAATCAACTCTCCTTTATTTCTAATCTACCATGTATGTAACCTGAGTAAATATGTGTCCAAATACAATAAAAAAAAAAAAGCAATGTGTTCTAATAAATTATGCAGATCGCACAATAATGTCATTTAATATTTCAAATGATAAACAGTTTGATTGTAATGAAATAAAATTTATATTCAGTATTCCAGATTCTAATGCAAATAATAATTTGTTCTTTTAGTTTAAAATTTTCCACATATCAGTGATAATGTGACCTTTTTATCCAATTCAAAGATTTCAAAGTTGAGATTTAATAGCAAAGCTGCAAATATATAATTTAATATATCCTCTTGCCCTCAAGACTTTCTTTAAAAATAAAATTTATCTTTTAATATTTGAAGTATCATTGCTTACGTTATGGTGACATATTTCACTTAAAAATGGATAACATTTAACTTGTTAAGTTTATAATATTTCCCAAATTCTACATTTGTAAGCTGAATTGAAAAATCTGAATATTATCTACACATTACATTTGTGCACATGGGAGAAATCTGTCAGTAAAACAAGAGAATCATGTACCAACTTCCTCACTAAGGTCTTAAAATCTATAAACTTATTAAATAAATTACAAAGTTGCACAATTTATGACATGTAACCAATTCTTTTATGTGGCTATCAGTTGCCAAATTGCATCACTAAATTAAGCACCTTATGATTATTGGTATCTTTGTTTTATGAAGATAGCAAATATAATGGGTTTAGAATGCAAATTTTTATGTAACATTATTTTATAATAAATCATGCATAGCACGGACAAGTCTCTTGTCCAAATAACATTACAGTACAGAAAGAAATGTTCTTTTTATAAATATGTGAATTCCAATACTGGGTACATTTTTTTATGTATTAGTGTAAATCAAGAATTCTCTATATAAAAGTAAAATACCTAAGTAAAAGAATGATACAATGCATTTTATACCAATTTGAAGAATTTAACAAATTCTTTTTCATAATTTATGGTGTTTGATTACGATCTCCTAAACATACATAAACAAAAGAAGAAATTAAATATATATTACAAAATAATTTACCTATCACTTGTTTTGAGCAAACTTAAACAAATCAAAAATATTTTTTAAAAAAGCTCAATTTTAAATGATTTTCACAAGAATTTAAATAATCAGCTCTGATGAGATTTACAAATAACACTTCATTTTAATTTGAATTGTATAACAAAATCCCAACTTTTATTTCATTCATAATAGATTTAGCTACTTTAATAAAATAAAAGTAAGTTTTAATTTTATCAATAAAATAGATATTCCAAATTAAATTTTAAAAACAAAACGTTTCAAAGAGAAAGTTACAGGGTGGAAGTAACTAATTTAAAACAAAAATATAAAATACAGGAAAAAATTTAAAATAGGAAAAATTAAAATTAATACTAAAGGTGTACAATTGTAAACTTTTGCAAATTAATCTATGAAAGTCAAAAATTTTAGAGATAGAATGGAAGCACTAAATGTTTCCTTTAAAAGTTCTACCACTAATTTACATATTCTTGTATGTTTAAAAATTTTCCCCAATACCTATGGATAATAAAACTAAACATGATTCTGAGAAGTTATGATAAAAATTCCACTTTAAGCTTAAATTGTCTTTATATAAGATACCAAAAAATCAGAGAAATATACTCATAAGATAAGTATTAATATTTCTATGCAAGTGAATACTGCATAAAAATAAAACATTTATTATATTTTAAAGTTTCAATCTTACTAATACTTATATAGTGAAATTTTTTTATTACTAATTAAATGTAACATGAAAAGCAATAAATAATGTAATTTATATAATTATTTAGGAAATAATCGCTATTATCAAATATAAAAATGGTTTTGATACATTTTTAAGAAACATGTGGAAATTTTTTACTTATTATCTTATTAGTTTCTCAGTAATTCATTCAAATTGAATTTTATTATAATCCAAACCAATTTTGAAAATCGAGCACACTATCAATAACTCTTTAATCACATTTTAAATTTAAAATAGTTTTTATTCAATTTTCTCTCGTTAAGGCTTCACTAACTTCAGTAAACATATTTCATCGAATAATTATAAGTATTAAAACAAATTACTTATAAGAGGACATGAGATATAACTCCGCAATTTAAAAACGGGAATAATAAAAGCGATAAATAAAAACCCTTTCAATCTTAAATTTATACTATGTAGATGAATGTTGCCTTCTTCGCCATGTTTGCTTAAAACGGACCCGCCAAATGATACAAAGTTGCAAAATGATGATAAAATGATCACTATGGTAGAACTGAAAATAAATCAGTTTTCCTAACTTATATAAAACATATTGAAAGTGAGTAGATATAGAATAGTATTGCTGAAAAACATACTTTGGGCAGGATGCTGTTCATCCCCACTTTCTCGGTCCGACATTATATCTTTCCACGAATACTACTTTAACCTCGAACTAGCATTCCCTTCTGAAAAGAAAGAAAACGATTTTTTTTTCTTCTCTTTCAAAATCCTTCAAACACTAAAAAAGGGTTTTAAAAAGAAAGTGAAAAGGAAACTTTCATTTTAAATATTAACTTAAAATTTAAGAATTCTAAAATAATTCATCAAATTAAAACCATTGGCAAACATCAAAAACGGAAATTAAAAGAAAAGCTATTAAAAAATTATGAAAAGTGAATTACTGTTCTAAAATTCTCTTTAGCTTTTTTAATCTCTTCTCACTCTTAAAATTAATAATCAATCCAATAAATAAAAGGTTTTTAAATTTAAAAAAATGAGAATTATCTTACAGTTTTGATTTGATCTAAACATATATATGTCTCGAGAAAAACAGAGTTCTAGAAAAGATAATTTTATGTGATAAATATGAGTCAAATTAATGAAATACGATTTATGAAATAATATTGAATTTCATTTCATGTATTAAATTTATTTGAAAAAATATTGACAAAAAATTAGAATATTTACAAATTAAAAATTGAAATGAAATAAAATGTTGATTTTTTAGTGGTTTTCAAGCTTTTAAATTGAAAATATGTAAAAATAAATTAAATCTTCTATTTTTATAAGATAATTAGTTATCATACAATTCTTTCACTGTGATTGCAACGAGAAAGGATATGATTTGTTTACATTTCAGTGTTGCTAGGATAAAGTAATTCCAATATTGCAATGCGTCAAAAAATTATATGAAATGATTTATCGTCAGCTTTTAATTGTCTCCATATTGAAGCTTATTGTAGTAAATTTCTACAATCTTCAGCATATAAATTATTTTTAGGGTTGGCATTTCTGGTTAGTAGTTATAGAATTGTAATGAATGAACATGGTCCAAAACCTTTAGACTTTCCAAATGTGCCTAGTAAATCTCTTCATATCCAAGTTAAACTGCCTTCAGAGAAAACGGATGCATCTGAAGTCGAGAAAGCTAATTTGTATTTTTGGCGGATAGTTTCTGCTGTATTTTATGGTTTATCATCTTTCCTTGTTATAGTTGTGAATAAAATAGTTCTGACGAATTACAAGTAAAATTTTTTTTGTTTGCTTCTTATTGGTAACTGTGCAAATAAATTATAATTAAACTTTTATTTAATTATACTATTTACGTTTATATATTGTGTTAAAAATGACGTAAATATGATAATGAATTATAATATTTACGCCATCTTAATTACAGCATAACCTATATATTGTCAACTTCGCAAATCGTAAGCTTATAGATTGCTTTAAACATTCGAACTAAAACATTTAGCACTGTTTTTTTCATAGGAAAAAATTTGTTGATTAGAATAAAATCTGCAATTTACAATTCTGTTTTGATTCATATTTGTGATTATAAATTAAAGAGTTTCTAAAATTTAACATAAGTCTCTCTTATAAACTTATTTGGAAAACAATTTGCTTGTAATTTTGCTGAGGCATTATCCTACGTTTTAATACCTGTTGTATTATGCTGGTATTCTATTAATTAGAAAAGAGCTATTAAGTTGTCAGCTTGCATAAATATGTATTTTTGTGAATGAAGTTTAAGCTCAAAATTATGTTATTGCTTATTTTATTAAAATTTAAACATGAATATTCATTATTCTTAAAAAAAATATTTGAAAATTTTTAAGTAGCCACCATTGCATTTAGGATTAAAAGAAGCATTAAATGGATATTTATCCTGACCCCCCCTTATTTACTGCGAAAAAAATAATAAAAAAATGTAAAGCTATCATTAAGAGTTATTAAAAAAAGAAGTTAATGATCTTATAATATTTAATTTTATCTTATAGAATTAATTTTTGTTCTGATTTCTATCTGTTTAAAAATTTAAGATTAAATTTAATTATGATAATACTTAGTGACAGTTCATCATTTGTTCAGATAAATAATATTTATCTATGTTTTAAAATTAATTATATCAGATTTTTTTTTCTATACTGATTACTGTACTGTTTATGTACTGAATTTTATCCTTATCAAAACACATATAATAAAAGGATTGAACTTGGTCTTGGAAAATGTGCAAAAAGAGAAAAAAATTAAACATTTATGATTTCTGTATTTTAATACTTTTGTACATTATAAAGTTAAAATGATAATCAAGAACCAGTGAAAGATTGTGTAAAAATGAAAATTGGTAAAAAGAATAATAAATTCTGAAAACTGGTTAGTTCATGAAATTATATAATAATGCAATTAAAAACTATAAGTATTCTATTGTTATATTTGTGTTTTTATTAGGTTTACTATTGAAGCAATTTTAGCATATCATTTGATTGTATTTACTTTCATTTTAGTTTGTCTTTATATCAGAAATCTAAGTGCCCTTGCTATGAAAGATTATCATTTTTTTAAATCTTGCTAAAATAATTTTCAATGTAGAGTATAAAAATTAAATAACTAATTGAATAATTCAGATTTATTTGAAAAAAGATAGAGAATTATTGTGTAATTGTTAAATATTTTTATAATTATATGATTCTTTGATTTATTTCTTGATTACAAGTCATGTTTTTAATTTTTTAAATATATGATTCTGTAGGGGTATTTTTCAAAACTATGTTTTTAAGTTTTTTTTTTCTTTATAGATTTCCATCAGCTCATGCACTTGGTATTGGACAGGTACATTTTAATCATCTATTATTTGATATTCAAAAATGGTATTTATTATTTATATTTTTGGAATCTGTTAATTTAAGGTTCCCATTATGGAATAGTTTTTTAATTGTTAGTAGTGTCGTAGAGAATGAAGGTGATTTATTTTAATGAATTGCTCTGTCTATTGCTGTTTGAAAGCTTATAAACTTGAAAATTTTGTGTCTTTTAATAAAATGTATTGTATATTATTTAATATGCTTGTCTTCACCAAAAATTGTAATAATAAAAAGCAAATATATTTAAAAATGGAAAAAAGTAGAAATTAATTTTACTTGCATAGAATGTCAAACGATTTCAATTTTGTCGGAACATTTACAAATACAGAAAATCAATATTTCTAAAAGATTGACATAAAATAACTTACAAATACAAAATATTTAATTAAATTTTATATTTAGAAACTTTTATGATTAAAAATTTAACTTTTCTAAAACAAATTCATTTATATTTAATGTTTTTAAAGTTTTTTAAAAGGTAGGGTTAATTTATTATAGCAGAACATTGAAAGCAATAATTAAATTTTAAAACCAAACCTTTATCATAGAGGCCAGAACCTTATTTTCTATTTATATATTCCATAATTTTTACAAATTTTAAATTAGTTAGAGGTTTAATTACAATTTTGTTACTTTCATTCTAAAAATTTTATTTCTGTTTGATGTACTTGCTATTTGTGAGTATTATGCATAAACTTTATAAATCAAATTATATTCATTGAATGATTTTTCTTTAATATTTTTATAAACAAAAATGAATTTGAAATTTTTCAGCTGAATTCAGAATAATTTCTTTAAACTTTCCAACATAAATTAAATTGGTTAGACAGTTTCAATTCTATTAATTCATCAGTGACATCTATTACATTATCTCTGATATTCATATCACAATTTACTTTTCTAAATTGATTTTGAAACTAGCTAGAAACACAACATATAACTGAAGTTTTGTGCCCATGTGTTATGTATATAAAATACTTTCTGAAAGATTATGATGAAATGATACATGTAAAACTATTATATAAAGGAAAGATTCTAAATTGTACTTTACAATGCAATTTTAGCATTTTAAAAAGAATGCATATTATTTTATTGTTAATTTATAACAAATTAATTAATTATATCTTTTCTTTAGAATTTTGCAGATTGAAACTTATTGATATTATCAGTTTCAAAAATTGCCTTAAAACATTGCCATGATCATTGCTTGATTATTTGTTGGATTAAATAATTAGAAAAAGTTGATATTTTTATTGTTATATTTTTACAAACATATAATATTTTCATAAGAATTAACCTAATTTAAAATAATTAATATCAAAAACATAAAAAAATAATTTTAGCATTTCTTTATTTTTTACTGTTTATTCAATTTTTATATCTTTGTTATAGCTGAAAAAATGAGATGTAATACATTGAATTAGCTAGTTTGTTATAATATATTTTATTGAATCATTTATCATCATTCTTCTGAGTTAATTTCAGCAATTTCTACTGTTCCATTTATTTACTTTTATTTTATTAGAATAGTTCATAATTATTTATATAAATAGCAGGCATTTGTTTAATATTATAATTTACTCATTTTTCAATTAGATATTCAAAGACATATCTTGTAGATAATTAAAAAAAAAAACTTTTAGGAGTTATTCTGGTTCCACCAATTGTTTGTTTATTCTGGATTTGTTAATTAGACTAACATTATTGCTATCTCTAAAGATCTCTTTAAAAAAATCTGTAAAAGTCACCTGGAATTTTTACTGTTTTTATTATACCCTTTTGATTGTTTTTAATTTAGTTATGTTTTATGATTAGCATATATTTAACAGAAACTTTTGTGCTGGAGTTTGCAACCTGTATCTCTTGCTTTATATTTACCCTCTTAAACTTCAAAATTATTCTATTTAATCATTATGATTTTTCCAATCTAGATTAAGAAGATGACAAGTCAGGGTATTTCAGTTTATTATATGGATTTATTCGACAAAAATTGTTTACTTATAAACCCCATTGCCATAAATAGGAAAATAAATGAAAGAAATAACAAAATGCTCCAGTATGTCCTCTCATGTTCTTTACACCATTTCATTCACACTATATGATTTACTGTATACTCCCTTCTTATGCACTATAAACAAACCTATCCTAAGGTAAATATCAATATTCAAAATAATAACCTTAAATACACTTCAAATTAAAAATGATTTACAAAAATAGAATAAAACCATTCAGTTTCATGAATTTAAAATTCAAAAATTCATGATTTGTTTGAGTAGTTCATCGTAATTGTCTGTGTCATCTTTGCTGTTAATCCCAGTATCTTTCCTGATTTTATTATTTCTGCCTTCTGACCTTATCTCTAGAGGATAATTAATATATTTAATGAGATGTCATACTCAACACATGTTTGGTATCTCACTACTCAAATCACTTGATCTTTATCTCAGTAAACTTCAAGAAGTTTAGCCGTGGGCCTAAGGAATTTTTTTTCTTAGATGCCTTTTTAATTAAGACTATATCTTCTACTTTTACTTCATGATAATCTAATTTTTTTAAATATTTGTAACAGAATTCCCAAGTATTCATAAAGAAACATATAATTTAAATGTTTTCTGAGGTTTTAGTGATGTTTCCAATGCATTTAACATCAGTTTTATCAAGTCTTCTTGAATTCAATACTTTCATATGGAAATATTTTATATTGATGGAATGAAAAAAAACCACCATTTCAGTAGATTTTTCAATAAATATATAAAAAAACTTCAATTTATGTTTGCTTCAGAATCAAATAAGAACCCGACTATCTCATCTTAATCCAAAAATTCTTTAGAGTTTTTTCTTTAAAATTTTTTTGATTATTTGTACCATTCTCACACAAAAGTAACCTATCAGGCAGCAGAAATAATGACTTTTTAATATAAATATATGAAAAGTTTTCTGTTGTTAATTGCTTTAGAATGAAATAAGATAGTATCTTTTTAACTCAAAATACTTTTTTTTTTGACCATTTGTACCATCCACTCAAAAATGTACCTTACAGTGAGCAGAATAAGTTTTTCAGTTAATTATATTGATTTATTCTACAAAAAAAATTTATTTACAAAAACCATTGTGATATATTTCACGATAAATAACAAAAATAATTTACAAAACGCACTTTTTTGAACTTGTGTAATCTAATGCACTTGTTTGTACTCTTTATCATTTTAATACAAATTGGTTTATTGTATGATTTGGGAGTTGGGGCTTCATGCAAGCTGGTATGTGATATTAATAACTGCAAATTAATAATAATAGGATCACAAACACTTCAATTCCTTTCAAAATTCTAAATATTCATAAGCAAACATAATTTAAAAGATGATTTAATTTCTAAAATTTTATTATCATTTTAAAGTTTAATATTAATCTTCAATAATTAATGCTTTATTGTCCCTTGTTTAGCTTTTGTAGCAAGTTTTTTATTATGAAATTGGACTGAGAAAACTTCTGCATTTCTCTGTTCTTGTAAAAAAGGATCTCTAGAGTAGAAAGTAACAACTTCTGCCGTATTATATAGTATTATTTTGACATAACATTTGAAGCTTATGCCACTTAAGCATATTTTTAAAATCATTTTCCTGTTTATAACTCTAAAGCCATGAGATATTCTGATAATTACAATTTTTCTTTTTATTGTCTTTATGCTTTCAATTTCATTTGATAATTCTGTGTATTATAATGGGATATAAGGTAATTTATATGAAATTATGATACTCATTTAGTATCACTGACCTTTTCTTCTTTTTCTCTCATCAAATTGAAATGAATGAATTTAGAATTTATCTAATAAAATTTCAATGTTTTTAAAATGGCAAATTTATATTTACTAGTTGAACCAATTACTATATATATATCAAAAAGTACTTGGTATAACTAAGCAATCATTTACTCTTCATAAAATATGAACAATTCTGATTTTGTTCTTTAGGAAAAAGAATAGTTGTTGATTTCCTTTTCATGAATGCTTGGTGAGATCTTAACAAGCTAATTTTTTAATGTTTTTTGTAACCAACCAATTATAATTTTGAAATTTTTTTTTGCATTTGTAGAATATCCTTTTTTTTTCCTACAGTATATTTGAGAGTCAAGAAAATTAATCAGTAATAAAAACAACACTCTTAATTCTCTTTGTATATTAGAGTAAAAATTAATATTAGTGTTAGTAGATTTTTTGTGGCTTATCTGTTGGTTTCTTAAGTTTGAAGAAGATAGATAATATTTGTAGTTAGACTTATATTTTTAGATTTAGTTGAGCATAAATGGAGTAAGACAGTTTTGATGTAAGTTATGGTAAATAAATTTAACTTACAGCAGTTGGTAGACTTTTTTTTGTCTCCTGCAAATTACTGATATTTTGGGTGTATGTGAGATACAAGATTTTTACATAAATATGTTTTTAAAAGGGGTTTGAACTTTTGTTGAAATTTTTTGCTGTTTTCTCATCATATAAATTTTCACTTTTTTCCCCCTTTGCATTCTAGATGACTGTGACAATACTTACTTTGTACATTGGTAGATCTTTAAATATAGTTAAGTTTCCATCAGTATCCAGTGATGTGCCAAAAAAGGTAAGTAAAATTGAATTATTTTCCCTACTGAATTTTAATATTAATAAGTTACTTTAGTGTACCCTAAAATAGCCTTGTAGATCATTTCATTTAAAGATTTATAATTATTATTAAATTCAGAATTATAGATTTGATTAAGGTTTTTGTATGGTTTTATAACAAGCAATTTTTATAATATTTTAAGTGATATACTTGGTTTCATTATCCTAGCTTATTAATTTCAAATGAAATACTTTTTGAAAGTTTGTAAATCAAAGTTTAATGTTTTAATTTCAAGTTATTTCTCTGCTAAATGGGATGTTATGAATTTGATAATATGTGTTGCTTTGATAAAAATTTGTATTTGATTTTTTAAAATTTATATATAATTTGAATTCAAATTATGGATTTTCTATTTTTTTTGTATAATTGATTGGCATTTAAAATAGGGGAATAAAATGGTGTTAAATAATATTTTTTCCCCTCTTTTTGTATTCATTGGCATAGTTAAAACAATATTTATTTTTGTGGCACTTACATTACATGGCAACTTATTACATGGCAACAATTCTCTTACAATATCCAAAGGAGGCATTTAAAATTTAAATTATCAGTGTATTTTAAGTGCCAGAGAAAACATATATTCTGAATTTTGTATGTGTAGTTAATAATATTAGAATGGGGGGGGGTAAATCTGTGTTAGCTAAATACTTAAAAAGTTAAAAGTAATCAAATAATTGCACCTTTATATATGTGATGAACATATAAAATCCAACTAAATATTTATTAAATTCAAACAAATATTGATTTCTGGTAAACAAGTTATGAATGGAAAATTTAAAAATCAATCTATTCCAATTAACTCTGTAGCTGCTTTTTGAAGATTACTGCAAGCCTATTTTTTGAGATTTTCTTTTTTTCTTTTTTCCCTTTTTAAGTGAAAATTAAAATTCTGTATTCTTTTACAGATATGGCCTCTTCCATTGTTCTTTATTGGAAATCTTGTATGTGGACTGGGAGGAACTAAACATCTTAGGTAAAAAATCAGAAATTTTATTAGCTTTTTACAGATGAATTAGCATTTCTTAAAAATTAAATTTATTTTACAATTTATTAAAGAAAAATTCACTTTTTATAAAATTAATAACAAAAATTATTCTATTTATTTTTTAAAATGTGTTTTATTTTTAGAAAAGATGCATTTTGATTTTTTTCTTTGAAATTTTGGTTGGTTTTTGTCCTATATAGTATTATTAATTGAATATTTTCCATTTTTTTTAACTTTCAGACTTATTATGATAATAATATATATACATATATATATCTAGATTATTGGGTTTTTAAGTTGTTAATTATTAATATGCGATACATTTCTTTAAGAAACATTTTACATGGTAATTTGATACGATTTAAACATATGTATTCAATGCAAGTAATTTACTGCCAAATGAAATGAAAATGAAGTGAAAATCCTACTGCCAATTTAATGATTGACAAAAGCACATGCTTGAATTTTTTGATGAAGAGTTTCAGTTCCATCATAGCATTTGAAAACATTGTTTCAGACTGTGTATCAAAATAAATTTAAAATATTATGTAAGTTAAATGAAAACTTACATAAAAATGATATTTATTGAATTAAAAAGCAATTTTTTTTTTAGTTTTAAGATAATACAAAAAGCATTTCTAAAATTGTTTGACAAGATATGGGACAAAAGATTTTCCATAGACAATATATAGTGGTTATGGATAGATTTAAGCTTAATATATAGGTCAAAATTGTAGCCTTTTAGAATGATTTTTTGCCAAGTATAATCGTAAACATTTTTTATTGCAATTTATTTGTATTTCTGATATATACCCAGAATTGTAGACAAAGATATTTTTTGGATGGTTGGCACAATTTTGATGTGTTTAGCGAGAAACTGTATATTAAACTTCAGCCGTATCATGATTATTTACCTGGCAGCTATTAAGCCTATTTTTGAACTTATTATTTGAAGTCTATTTTTTAACTTCCTCTGTTTGAATGTTCTCTGGTGATGTGGAAAATTATCTTCGGAAGTCTTCTACTAATATTTTAGACTTCAATTAATTTGCTAATCAAAGTATTTAATTCAGTACAGGTATAAAAATGTTTTATAATGAAGCGATCTAAAATTTGTATGATGTTTTATTTATATTTGACTGCTGCCATTTGACAGTTAGTAATGAATGTTATTTCTATGCCACTTGTGTTAGTGTTATATGTGTTATGTGTTAGATTTGCTGTACATCTTCAAATTCAGGTTTAAATATCACTCTTTACCATCATCTTTAAATGGCTAATGATGTACACAAGCAAGAGATGGTAGAATAATTAAGAAATGATAAACAATTACTGTAATTGCCCAAAAAATTTATTTGGATTTATTGTATAATTTAGAGCAGACCAGCATAAATTGTATTGGCTTGAATTAAGGGCTAGAATTTCATTAAAATTAATTTTTGTCTTTTAAAGACTAAAAGTATTAAATTGAAACCATGCCTGCATTAATTAGATTGAGAAGTAATGAGACAGTAATACTTGAAATGATGAAATTGAAATTTGTATATTTGAAGAAAATCATTCAAAGCATTCTGATTATATAATTAATATACTTTGAAATATTATGATATAAGATTGTTAAAACACGTGGCCACAATTTACTTAATAGAAATAGAAATAACAATATATACAAAAATATGTTTAAGTTTAAATTGAAACCTTCCAAGTATTCTGAAGTATTAATATGTTTAAATTTATGATTCAAATATGATTCATGCTGGAGATATGCATAGAAAAATGTCTTCTAGATAATTATATTTTCATGTTTTATCAATACCTGAACTTATTATAATTGAAACTAATTAATAATTTATGAACTAGTTTAAAAAAAAACTTGTTTATAAGAAGCAATCTAATAATTATCTATAAGAAAAATTATTGATTCTGAGCTGTAGCTAATAAAGCTGTAGTATTGAGAAATAAAATTATCTCTGTTATGGCCCTTTTTGCTGATATATTGTAAAATAATTCAAAAGATAGTCAATATGAGCCAACACCATGATAATTTTTCTAAAACCAAATATCCACTTGACAGAATTTTTTTAAAAATTATTTTTTATATTTCTGTTTTTTTCTTTAACTATTCATGTAAGTTTTTTATACCATTGTTTCATAGAATTATTTTTCTATTATGATATTGTTATTACATGTGTGTGTTTGCATACTTATATTTGCACAGAGTTAAGAAACACAGAAATTCAAAATGTATAATTTGTAATTGTCTTCTTTGGCCAGTATTTTGAGGTTTATATATTAAGGTTTGGAAAATTATATGAACGTTGTTACAACTCACTATTATTATAATCTTGTAGTTGCCAATGAAGCACAGTTGATATAGCAGAAGTGAAGAAATGAACTGAATAGTAACACATTCTTGATTATTAACATAAATGATGTAAACATTTTTTTGTGATATTAAGTTTTAAACTAAATAGAATTCCAGTTATTTATGTCAGATTTTTATTTTACATCTTAGGTACTTTTCATATTTATTTTATACTTTTAGATAAGTTGGATTCAATGGTAAGTTTCATCATAAAAAATTCCGCTGTAATTTTTATGTTAAAATTCCAATTATATTCTATTGTTAGATATTGATTCAAAAAATATTTTTAATCTCCTCTAAATTTATTATTAAATACATTTTCTTTTTGAATGAGCTAAAAAATTTTATTCCATAAATATTAATTAAATCATATTGTAGAATCTCAATATATTAGTAGTTACAATTTAATAATGTTTTTTTTCTCTTTACTTAAAAATTCAAAACATGTATTAGACCATATTATGAAAATTGTATAAAGTTTTATTTATATATTTTTGTATTATTTTTAAAACTAGGTGTACATTTTATTTATTTGTATATGTATGCAATGTTGTTTCCATTTTTGCATTTCATTTTTTCTTTTGATATATTATTTAAAATGTAAGTCAAGTTTTGCATTTTTCTATATATTTAATTTTTTTAGAAATTATCTCATTTACATAATTTTAAGAAATTTCAAAAAAAAAAAAATACTATTGATTAGTAATACATATTAATTATCATCAGAATTTTAATAATCGGCATTCTAATCTGGAAAGAAAAAAAAAAAAGTTTTACTTAACAAGTATACAGTTTGATTATTAACTTTCTCTCTTTTTATTGCTATAGCTTTTTTGGTTATTTTATTTACTCATTAATGCTCAACAATGAAAGGTTTTGTAGCAAAAATGCATTATCTCTAGAAGATGCAAATTTGTGGATATTTTATATGTTGCTATGACCAAAAAGTTTCCTGAATATTTCAATTAAAATGCATGTATAGTAGATATGATTTGCAAACTTTTGTAAGAAATTTTTACAATTTCTATAAATAGTTGCCAGCAGTTAACAACTTATTTTGCATGGAAATAAATATGTTTTTGATGAAATAAGATTCTTTTATTTTGTTAATTTTTCCTGAACAAAAAATGTTATTAAATAAAAAGCTTGCTTAATCCCCCTTCCCGATAGAATTTTTGCTATAAAAACATTTAAAATGCTACCCCCCCCCCCCCAAAAAAAAAAAATCCCATTGAAAGGGGATTCTTTATCAAAACCAATAGCATTTGTTTGTTGTAAAAAGCTTAAAGATAATTTTTAAAATGATTATTTTGGTCTATTACACTGTATACTTCAATTATTGCTCAAGTTATTGATTATGTTAAGGAGTTTATGCTTGGTGATTGTCATCACTGATATTTGATGACAATAAGAGACAAAATTCAACTAGCTCTGTAATAATTTAAAGAAAAATTCATTTCATTTTGTGATTCTCAAGTTGTGCTAAATTTTTTTGTCTGCAACAGCATTCTCATCAATTGGCTTGAGAGATGTTTTTGTTAGATAATTCCTTTCTGAAATGCATTATTTCCTGTGATGAAATTCGAGTATATATTTTTGATGTAGAAATAGTTCAAAAATCACGTGAATAGAGTAGGGTACTTATGTATTAAGCTGTTGATATCTATCTCCAAATTTGAAGGCATCGGCAATAAGTTACTAAACCACCAATAATGGCAAACAACTGCCATTATTTAAGAAATTGTGCAAACTTTAACTGTCATCCACCATTCTGTTGGTTTCACAGAAGATCATTAAGTGTTTTTTGTGTTTAGATTTTTTGACTCGTTAAAAATGTCTAAAATTTGGGATTTACCAGACAACAAAAAAGATACAGTGACTTATTTCCAAAATTATGGAATTATTACATCTAAAAATACATGTTTGAATGGACAAACAATGGCGGCGTAATGTATCAAAGAGTTCTGACCACTTAAGTAAATTGCCTTGTAGGTTAGGTGATTGTTTGTATGTTTTGTCGACAATCTAATACGTAAGTACTGCCAAGGTAGTTGGCACATTGACGGTCTAACACGTAAGTACTGTGAATAGCTATTAAAAAGAGAAGCAGAACCATAAAGACCACCTAAAAGTCACACAAATTAAAAACTTTGAAGAGGCTTCAGAAAAAGTACTTAATGACATGTTTTAATTGGAAAAAAGCCTTAGCAAAAGTGCATTGCGATTGGAGGAAATTACTTTGATATACCATAAGTTTTGACTAATATCTTTCGTTTTTTTCTACTAATTCCAGGTATTTTTTTAAGTCATAAAGAAGGACATTTTAAAAAATCCAAACATTTAGGATAGAAATATCCAAACATTTAGGATAGAAGTATATATCCTAAATGTTTGGATATTTTTTATAGTAAAATCATTTGCAGTATTATTTAAACCTTATTTGTAAATGGGAGGAGCATAGAAATATATATTATTCATATGCTAAATACTTTGATGGCGGTACTGGATACTCATGGGACATATTTGCCAAAATTATTGTTATGAGTTTAGTTAAATTAGTAATCTACATTTCATTATTAATGTGAATGCATGAATACAAATTATGCTTTGATGAAACATTGCAGTGAATTGATTAATAACTTTGATTCACACAGTTGACTTTGACATATTTCCGTGTTTCAGACCTTCTTTAGTCTGAAAGCCATGTTTTTGGAATTAAGTCCATTTATGTGAATAGAATAATTCGAAAACTCTTTAAACTAGATGGATGAAATTTGTTTTTAAGTCTTTATAAAAATTTGTAGATTGCATTCAGGAAAAGCCTGCCTGGCTGTCTGAATGGAAGTTAACATGATATTTACAAAAGGAAGAGATCTGCATAGATAAAATGTGGCATAAAAATTTACAATCTAAAGTGTGGATACTTACCAAATTTGGAACCACATCCATTCAAGGAGTTGATTGTGTCCACATGCACTTTCAGAAGCATTTAAAATCGATAGCTCAAAAATCCAATGACTTAAATTTATAAAATTTTGTTTATGATTCTTAAACAAAATTACAATTCTGTATCTGATTAAACATTATTACAATTCTGTATCTGATTAATTGATTAGAAAAAGGGTGTCCAAAATACACATTCAGTTTTCAATTGCTTTTGTATTAAACATATTCCAGCTATTAATGATCCAAAAAAATTTGCAAAAGATTGAACTTTAATAGATAAGCTGTTTCATAATTATTGTTTACCAGTAGCATATCCTTAATAACATAATAATACAAAAGTACGGTTATTAGAGAGTATTTACAAGAAAGTTTCAAGTAAATTATTTTCAATGGTTACTTAATGACATTTACCTAATTATTATGTAAAATATGACACTTGTATTTGTTTTTCCTTTCTCAGAACTTTAAGAGATAGGTATAGTTATATGTATCTACTTTGTATTGCTAATATTTCATAAAAAGTCACTAAACTGTAAAACAACCACAAAAATCCCAGATATATTTCTAGGTTTATATACTCTGTTTTTAACAGGGATTTTTTTTTCATTATATAATGAAAAGAAAAATTAAAGTTGGTATATATATTGATATTTTGCAATTGATTTAAAGAAAGAATCATATTTGGCTTAAAAATTATTGGTTTATGATTCATATATCAATAAAGAAATTCTGAAGGTTTTTTTTTAAGTCAGTATTATTTCTGATGGTCATTTATTTGAACAATAAGGATTTCAAATATTACTTATTGCATGTCAATATTTCATTCCATTGTACAGTAAAGAAGACTGTTTGCAATGGTGTAAATGTTTATATTAAAAATATGATCAAAATTAAATGTGCACTATTAAAGTCATTATTTGTGTTGAATTTGTTTAATATTTGTAGGCTTTCATCTAAATTATTATGTGTCAGATTTTCATAAAATATGGAAGAAATAAAAGGGGGAAAAATTTCATTATTTTTTGAATAAATAAGTAGTCCCATTCATGAGATTTAGTATGCAATTTATAATCAGTGTAAAATAATATCATGACTAGCTATCTATAGTGTTTGATAAAAGTTTTTTAAAAAACAATCTGTCTGATTTTTGAAATTTCATATACATCGTGATTTGTATTCTTTTTAAACAAGAAATTTATTTTATTGCAGGAGAACTTGCAATTTCCTTCCATTTTTTTTTAATTCATTCACTTTTTAAAAATATTATTTATCAATGAAATTAATAAAAATGATTATTGATTAAAATTTAACTGATTCGAACTCAAATATGATGCATAAATATTTTTAATTCTTTGTTTATATGAAAAGAATCATTAATAGATAATGAATAATAGAAAAAAAGAGCATTTTAAATGAAATGCTGTATGTCATGTATGAAATTTATCAGATTGTCATGATTTTTGTTACTTGACAATGTTTAGCAGTATCATTACAACTTCTTTAAAAAGAGTGAATGAATTTTCCTTATCTGCATTTATTATCATGAATTATATTTTTATATTGTCTTATTTAAAATATTTTTCTTATGCCTATAGAAGATTTGACTATAGAAGACTGTGATAGGTGAAGTAGTTTACCAGAAAACATTTTGTTGATAATATAAAAACAAAACAAAACATTTTCTTTTATATGATATTTATCCTTAATTATGCTTTATCAAGATGCAAAATTAATGAATGTTCAAGATCTCCATTTGTTTTCGGTAATCCGAGTAATATACATCTTTGATGTGTAAGCAAGCAATATACCTTTTAAAATTATGATCGTGCAGCTTTAAAATTAGCAAAAAAAAAAAAAAAAAAAAAAAAAAAAAAAAACTACCTGTTGTTTTTTAGGTTAAATTAAATTCTTTTTTTTAATTATCAATCTAGGTTTTTACTTTTTGAAAACTTAAGATAAATTGAAACTGTTTTATGAATTGAAACTGGCATCTTAATTTGACTATTATGACAGCTTAAAATTCATTGCACCTTGAGCTGCAAAATGAATTTAATACAGATCATTTGCTATTTTAACTGCATTGATAGTTATTCAAATGGAATTGCTCTGCATATTTTAAATAACATTTGTTATGTAAAAAGTGTAATAAGCAGAAAATAATTTCATTTGATTTTTTTAAATTTTATAAATACTAACACATTTCTTGCTGTTGATTGATAAGTTTGTTATTGAATTACTAATTATGTATATAAATACAAAGTATATTATGTTAGATTAGAAAATTTGATTTTTAGTATTTAAATAAAACCATCTTAAATCTCAAACATTTTAGATACTAGATATAGTATTTTTATGTATTCTTTTATAGCCTTCCCATGTTCACTGTCTTGCGTCGCTTCACAATCTTGATGACGCTCATAGGAGAATATTTTATTCTTAAGTATGCATTTTATGTTTTTTTTCTTAATGTTAGGAAATATCTAAGCATACTTATTTAAAATTTTATTTAAGTAAATGTGCCATGATTACAAAACTATATTATTTTGCAAAAAAATTATAAATTAAAAAATATTTGCATGATAGCTGTTTTACTCTGTGTTTATAATGTGCTCGCTTTCTGCTTTCTTGCTTTCTGATATTTGTAAATATGAATTAAAATGTATTATAATAACTTTTATTTATTACTTAAATGTTATTTGATTTTTATATAAATCCCAGAAAAAATTCTTAGGTTTTAAAAGAATTTTGAATAAAAATATTTATTTTAAATATTATAACTGATGATATGTTATATTTTCATAGTACACGCCAAAGTTGCCCCATTGTATCAACTGTAATTGCAATGGTTGGTGGTGCCATAATAGCTGCTGTGTGAGTTACATCTTTTTGTGTTTTATATAGCAATAACTTTAAATAAGTTATTTGCATCATATAAAATAAAATTCTGCCAATATAAAAAAGTAAATAATTGAAATTAGTAATTTTTAATTACTAAATAATCACATTTAATAATTTGATTAATTACTAAATAAACAAAATTAATTATTTTTAATTAAATTATTAAATAATATATTATTAAAATAATCAAACTTAGTAATTTGATTAATTACTAAATAATCAAATTTAGTAATTTTGATTTTTTTATGTGATGTACATAATGAAAGCAGCTTATGAAATTTTAATTAAATTATTTTAATTATTAATCAATTTATTTAGCTTTGTCTTTTGAGGCAACAAATATGATTACTTTTTTTTTTCTAAATGTATGGAAGAAATTAAAAATTTTATAGATTTTTTTCATATATCTTTTTTACAAATCAAATAATGCAACTACTTAAAAGGGAAATTAGTGGCTGAAATGAAATGTTAATGTTTTTTGAGGGGGACCCTCCCCCCTCCAACAAAATTTAAGCTCTTAATTAAAAATCTTTTATTTCCCTAACAGAGATGACCTTTCGTTTGAAGTTCAAGGTTACATGTTTGTTTTATGTAATGATTTCTTCACTGCAGCAAATAACATTTGCGTTAAAAAGAAACTAGATGCTCGAGTGAGTATTTAAATTGTTATTTTTCCTTTCAATTAATCTAAATATTTTTTTTTAATTTAAAATCTTTCTGTATATTTGTTAAAAAAATATCTGAATAATTTTTTTTTTGCCATCTTTCATTTAGCATGCATATGTAGTATGAATAGATATTCATTATCATTTATTAACCTCAAGTAATGAGACTTAAATAAGCTTATCATACATTTATAGGATCTAGGAAAATATGGCCTACTTTTTTACAATGCTTTGTTCATGATATTACCCCTAACTTTGTTATGGTGGTATTCTGGAGAAATTGAAAAGGTAATCATAATTTTGCTAATACATGTTGTGGAAATATTTAAAAAGGTTGTAGTTGACATTGAAAATTATTACAAATCATGAATTTTTAATGTTTTGTCACTTGTATTTTTTTTTTACATTTTAGTGAGTTTAAACACTAATAATATTAAAATTTTGTTCCCTTTTGAAAAAAAAAAAAAGACTTAATGTATTGTATTATCTAATAAATAATTTTTTATTGCTCTAAATTCTTCAAAATTCGTGCTGGTAATTATTAAAATAGTATATTTTTATATAATTATCAGCTTTAAACCTTGATTATCCTAAAAAATTATCTGTATAATTACACAAAATTTTATATTTGTATAGTTGAAGTAAGTGATAAATAAGAAATAATGTTGATCTTGAAAAATGTTCAAAATTAATTATATTCTTAAAATAATGCTAATGTTTTATGTTACAACTCACTAAACTTTTTTTTTTATTTTTCATAATTTTTGCACAAAAATTGAGAATTAATTATTATAATAATAATTTTTTCTGTTTTAAATACTGACTTGCTTTTTTCCTTTAAAAAATAAATAGACAATGGCATATCAAAGGTGGTTAGATGCTACATTCCTTACTTCATTCCTCCTTTCATGTTTCATGGGCTTTGTTCTTATGTATTCGACAGTTTTATGTACAGCTTACAATTCTGCTTTGACTACTACAATAGTTGGAGTAATAAAAGTAAGTGAGCTTCAGAAAATTTTCATGAAATGACTGCATAATGTAATATAAAACTTTTATTTCTTTTAGCTTTTGATGTAGCAATTTATCTGATGTTAGAAATCATTAAATATCTTTATTATTGACTGTATATTCTTTATCTGCTTGATAACTTTAATATTGTTGCTCAGTGCTAATTTTTTCTGTGAAATTCTGGTATATGCAAATGAACACATGAATTATTTCTTTTATTTAAACTTTTTTTTAAAAAATGTCCCTTGCACATATGCTAGATTGCTATTGATTTTGTTCAATCATTTCTGTCCAAACATTCTCTAGTTTTTCTTTAATTGCTTTTCGGTTTATGTGTATAACTTTATTTATTTCACATCATATTGGTTTCAGAATATTTTGGTCACATACATTGGAATGTACCTAGGTGGAGATTATATTTTTAGCTGGGCAAATTTTATGGGATTGAATATCAGGTAATTCTTTATGTATTTCTTGAAATTTGATATTTGTGTAAATTGAGCTTAAAGGAAAAATGATGAAAACATTTGCTTAGCTTCTTATGATGTATTTAAGAATATTGAATGTTGCAAAGATAAAAATTAAAATTTTAATTACTTATGTTTTATAATATTAAAATCATTAAATTTAAATTGATCATTATAATTGATCAAGTACAATGGTGCTTCTTTGTTAGAATGAAATATAAAGTTCAATTTTAGACAGAAGGGTTTCTTTTTTTAGTTTCGCATTTTAATTAGAACTAAAGAGTAAACAAAAGCTGAATGTTAAAAGCACATGAAAAGGAATATTTATATTTATTTAAGGCTTCAGATTAAAATGATCTTTAACTGTTACATTTATTTATTTTTTTATTCACTCTTAAACAACAACATCAAAAAAAAAAATTCCTATCAATCTAAAATTGTCAGAATGGATATTCTATAAATCAAGGCTTGATAATAGGATTAGTTTCAATTTAAGATTGATAAATTGCAGGCTATGAGCATTAGTTGTGTGGCAAAACTGTACTCAATTTATAAAAATGGCTCTTATTCCTTTTAATATTATCATGCTTTTTCTGGAAACTGTTTTAGTTTGTTATATGTATTATATTCAGAGATTTGGCAGTCCTGAGAAACTTTCCTCCCTTTTCATAGTTTCCCCAATTCTTCCATTCTAAATCTTTTTGTAATAATGGTTGATAATTTTGATTTATTATTCAAACAGTTTTATATACTTTAAATGAATGGAATGTTTATACAGCAAATGCCACATTGATGTGTGGAATTATAGATTATTATATTACACTACTTATATAATCATTAGAAATCAATAATAAAAGACAATTACTAATTTATTCTGTTGATAAGAAAATATATTAACATTCATCCTTTTATATCTAATGTTTTTATAATATGCTCCATTTAAAGGTTTTATCAAAACACTCTTGTGTTATAATATTATCTGTCATTTTCTAGTAACAACCCCTGGATTCAGAAATTTTTCACAATAGTATCATAGTTGATATAATTTGAATTTGTCATCAATACTTTGCTGTTGCAGCAAATCTTGATTTTTCAAAACAAAATCTCCAATATAAAAATATATCTTTTCTCTTTTCTCAAGGCAATTTCTCCCCAAATTTTGAGGTTTCAAAGCACTATCCTAGTTTTCACAGTGGCTCTCAAAACCCTTTAAATCTGGCAGTT
Organism: Argiope argentata; assembly: GCA_026289955.1. NCBI lineage: Eukaryota > Metazoa > Arthropoda > Arachnida > Araneae > Araneidae > Argiope > Argiope argentata. The sequence goes on along the minus strand of JAOUZG010029298.1, from coordinate 91,027 downwards.
TTGAGTTGTGAAGGAATTCATTATTGTAAAATAGTTAATCTTTTGCTTTGACATTGAATTCAATTGAACATTGATAATTCTGACAGTTGAAATCAGTTTGCATTGAAATATTTTATAGTATGGGAATATTTAAAAAATAACTTTGATAGGATTGAATATCTAGAGTTATGACTATTATGGAATTGTTCTGTAATCTTGTGATGAATGATTTGATAATCATTCATCACAAGATTACAGAACAATTTGATTTGATAATCATACATCAAATTGTTGGTTTGCATACTGAATTTAAAATTATGAATATTGAATACATAAAGGTTCAAAATCTAACTTCATACAATTTCTTTATTTGAATTATGAAATTCCTGTTGAATTATTGATGATGTTGTTTTGCATTAAGTAAAATAGAGTGATCTATTCTAAAATTTATGAAATAATGCTTAAAGAAAAGTAACATTAAGAATTATTGGAACTCTATATATGCATGGAAAGCATATCCACTTAGTTTCATGTTTAAAATTCCATTAGTTTTTATTATCTAAATGGAAGAGAGTATTGTCTTTTCTTTCTTTTTTCTTAAGATTGAATTAAGATATTTAATTCAGAAACAAAGGAACAATCCATTTGAGAAAAAATGATCCAAGGAAAGAATTTTTCAATATATTACATCTGAAAGAAAATGTCATCAAAAGTTTTATTAAATAGTTTTCACTTTTTTACTGAAAAATTTGGCAACAAAAATTTATCATTAAAGCACAAATGTGATGGCCTTTGTAAAAGGCAAAGATGATGGCCTTTGTAAAAGTTAAAAATTTCCCCCAGAGTTTCAATTATTATGTATTTTTGTCCTGTAGTCTTTTCAACTATTTTAACACACTTTTCAATACATCACCTCTTATGTACTGTAACGAAGAATTATTTTTGTATTGCCAGAACAAAATATAAAAGAGCTGTGCTTTAAAAATATGAAGAATATTTTTCCGAACACTTATATAGTATAATTTAATTAAGTATTTAAGACTATATCATTATTTGATTGAAATAGTTTTACTGAAACAGTTCTGAAGTTGTAAATAAATGGTATAATGTATGGTGCGTATTGAAAATTTGTATTCATTAGTTAATTATTAGGCATTTTTGTATTTCCTATAATTTTTATATTTAAAAATAGAGATACATTTTGAAACTGATGTATCTGCTTTTAAGTTATGTTAATTGTTTTTATAATGCTGTGATAAATTATTATGCATTTTTTAAAATTTGCAGATTGATTTTTATTAAATTATAAATCTTGAATTTATGATACTAGATTCCCATATTTACCAGCATTGTTGATTATTTCATTATGTAAAGAAGTAGAGAAATAAAAATTGCAAAACATTGTTTTCTAGATCATTCTTTTGGAAATATTTCTTATATTTAGTTGCTGTGAAGATGATAAATTTTTTAAAAATAAATTTGCATTTGGCTAACTTAAAAATCTGTCATTACAATACTAAAAAGTATTAATATATCTGTTTGTTGATTCATTTCTTGAAAATTTCTAATTGTACATCTTTAAAACTATGATATAAAGAAGAATGATAAATTTCCAATATTATTTAACCTTCCTATGGGTTATTCAGTTTTCACTTTATTGTATAATAAGTTGATGACAAGTTTATTTATTGTGTGATAAGTTCATGATTTTAAGACTGATTTGTATAAGTGAATATTATTATAACATATTGGTAAATTTAAATGCAATTGAGCATTAGATATTTTAAAAAGTTTAGAAACTGACAATTTGAGGTTTAAAAATTTTTTTGACTACTCTTTTTTACAAATTTTATACAAAACATAAATTATTGAACAATAAAATTTACTTTTAACTTTTATGTATATAGACTTTTGAAAACACTATTTGAATTTATTTTCATTTCCAAACTCTGACCAATATTAAAATTTAATCTTATTTTTCTTTGTGTATTATAATATAAGGTAGAAATATTTAGTACTTTGCATCAAACTTTTGAAGAACATAATTTGGAAATGAAAATAAATTCAAATAGTGTTTTCAAAAGTCTATATACATAAAAGTTTACTATTAACTTTATTGTTCAATAATTTATGTTTTGTGTAAAATTTAATTTTTTGAAACAAATATTTCTTTTAAAAAGGTTTTCAATTTTTTAATGACATTCATATTTTTTTCTTCATATAATCTATTCTGTTTCGAAATAGTTTTTATAATTTATCGATGTTTGGAATGCAATTTTGATATTATGTAGTTTGTAAGATTTAAATATTAATGCCTTATCTGGCAAATATCTTAATGTTAAGTACTTATTTTACTCATAATATTTTTTCTAAACATTACTGCGTTGAAATAAAAATGTTAAAAGATTGTATATGCTTATTAATATATGTTTCCTTACCTTTATTAATTTCTTTTAGTATGGCTGGTAGTTTAGTCTATTCATACATAACTTTTGTTCAGAAAGAATCTCCAAAAGCAAAAGCTACAATTACTGTAAAAAAGGGCTAGCAGATGATGGTAAGTTAAAATTACTTACAATTTTTATATTTTGCTTTTTAACTAAATTATGTAAGCCTTATTATGTCCTTATTTTAATTTAAAAATATGAAAAAAAATTAGAAGTGTATTGTAATCATTTTATTAATGAGCAGATAAATACATATATTCTAGAACAATGACAGGAAATAAGGATGCTTAGATTCTTTATAGTGTTTACATTTGTGACTTAAAAAATTTCTTTTTTAAGGAGGAAGCTTTATTTGCAGTTAAACATTTGTACAAGAAATTGAAATATAATTTATTGATAAAATGTATATAAAGTTGCAGCCTAATGATTTGTAATTATATTTTTACAAAATAAAGATATTTAGCTATATTTTGATTTTTTTTCCATTTATGCAATCTTATTAATTATATGGAAAACTAGGGGACTCTGCCCTCTGCTTGCTTATACTCACAACCCCCTGTTATTTCTGTTCCTCCCAGATTGCTTTGTGATCCAAAGCTTGCTCGCTATTAGCTAAACCACTTCAGTATAGCAACAGATATATTCAGATTCGATTTATTCCAAAATATGATTAAACAATGAAAGAAATAAAAAAAAATGTAAGGCCAAAAGTACATTCAAAAATTAAATCTTAGAAAAGTACTTTGTAAACACAAATAACTTCTCATTTAGAAACTATATTCATCCACCACTGAAACAAATTAAAAATAAATTGTGCTTTGCTCACAATTTTTCAAATTTGGCATCTATGCCATAGAAATAAAATTTTTTAAAAAAATAACTATTTACAAAAAATTTAGGAAAAGATTTTCTTGAAATGTGAACAATCAATGGCATTAATCAGAATGTCTTTCAGTATTTCTGGTGGATTCAACAGATGTTCCATAGCAAATTTTTGATGGTGACAACATTTTGTGTGTTTGCTGGTTGAATTTACTTCGTTTCCCAGTAATGTACTTTGCAAAAAGAACAGAGTCCAGACATAGTCCCACAACTATGTTCTTGTAGTTCGGAAACTTGGCTCCGTACACATAAACGTTTAATTACCACTGGTTCATTATGACAGGATCTTCTTACAAATAATTCAGCAGCATTTTCAGTTGACTTCATTGTAATATCTTTTTCGATGATTTCGCTTTAAAATCGAAATGGTATGACTTAAACTCATCATAAAAATGTTGAGTGTTAATTTTTTGCTTAAAAATTTTTTTAACCGATGCAAGAATAGCGTTCGTGTGAAAATCTTATCTGACCGGGTATGTATGTTTGCAAGTGAATTCAAAGTATTGCCAAACGACGAATAACAAATTTGGCTTGATTTTGCACCCACGTAAGCATTATATATATATAGGTATAAAGTAGAAATTTTTCATACTTAACAATTTTGATGTGATAGATTAGCTGTTATTAAATAGTTATAATCATACTCTTGAGCATTTCTTTATGTATACATATAAAGAAATATAATTATTGTTTTATTTAATTTAAATCTTAATTAATTTTTTTAAAATTAAATTTTCACATGCTACTTTATTCTAAAAAATTTCTCTTATTTCTTTATCCAAATTCCACATATTTTTTTATTTAATTATTTTGACCAGGGCTCTAAAAATTTATTTTCTCTTTTGTTTCTCATGTCACAAGTGAGGAGATATTCGCTAATATTTACACATTCCTTTCAAAGATACCTAAAATTCTGTTTTCTAAGTTGACACTTGTAGTAGAAGTTTTCATCCGAATTTCTTCGTAAAGTTACTTAAGAGGAAAATTTCTGTCCTTTTGCTTTTGTCCTCTGGTACAAACCAAATGACCAATTCATCCCCAGGCAAAAATTATGTCTCCCATAGTATAATAAATTGAAGTTAAAATTTCAAAAGGGCCATATCTACCAAATTTATATACATATATAAATGTAACAATATTTTGAAATTTTATTTAATCCTAATTAATTCCATCTTTAAGTTAGCCTATATTAACTTCATTCTAAACTATTTCCTTATTTTTTGTAATTCAATTCCACTTTTTTTATTTAATCGATTTAACAGAAGTTCCAAAAATGCTTATGTCAGCAGTTCCCACCCTCCAAGTGAAGGGATAAAAAAATTACTAACCTAAACAAATTCTTCTAAAGAATACCTAAATACCCCTTATCTAAATCAACACTTGTAAAGAAATCCATCCTCTAGGCATATAAGCACTAGGAAGAATATTTTCCTTCTCTTTTAAGCTTTTTTTCATATTGCTCTTATGTCATTCAGTATTAGTGTACTCTTGGCGTCTGGTCCATCAGCACTTCTTGTACATAATTCTTAAATGTAAACATAATATTTTTGAAGCAGTTTTGTGGCTAAAGAGAGAGAGAGGGAGAAAGAGAAAATATTTTGAAATTTTTGAACTTTGTTTTATTCTATTCCTAGAGGCATGACTTATGAACAAGCAGGATGCGACAAGGCATGTCTGTTCGCACGATACAAGTATAGATTAGCATTAAAAAAAAGATAGAGAGAGAATATTTTCCTGATGTATATATATATATGAATGAATAAATGTACAGACAATAAAAAGAAGGTTTTAAATACGATTTTCCAGGTTTTAGAAATAATTTCTCCACTATTCTTGTAGCTGTAGATGGATTTTGAATATGAATTAGAACAGAAATTAATTTATATATAGATTTTACATATTATTTATATTTATTTGAATGTTTCTGTCTAATTTAATAATACTACAATTGACTTTTTGCACATGTTTTTTAAATTGTAAAAATATTTTTGTTTTTATTTCAGAATTCTAATTTTAAAAGTGCCACCAATGTGCCTATATTTATCAGCCAAAGAAAAGAAAATCAGTAGTTTTAGAAATTTTCATGTTGTTAATTATTTTCACTTGACACATATATATATTAACTGATCAAAGCTGTTTCATAAAACTATATAAAGCATCAAAACTATTTTTAGTAAAATAGAATCCTAATTAAAATTATAACAATGTTTATAATCTCAACTTCTATCCCATTTTTATAAACTTGATAAAATGATTCTGCCTCTGAAAAATATATAAATGCTTCTACAAAAAAATGAATTTTTAAGTATAAAAAAAAACAGTTATATTTTTATAAAAATTAAACTTGTAATTTTAGATTTTTGTGTTAATGAAAATGTTTTTAAAAAAATTACATTTAAAGGATTTTTTAGGTGGATATAATAAATATTTCTTACAATTTTTTTTTACGGAGAGTGAAAAAAATCATTCATTTTTTATTCAAATTCATTTTCTATTACTTAATATTACATGAATAGCAAAAAATGTATTTCATTCTTCTGGAATTTGTTTTTTCATAGGTATATTTACTTATATTCTACTTACTGCAGTTTTGCTTAAAAGAATGGAAATTTTCTGTAGATACTTTTAGAAATATATTTAAAGAAGTATTTTTTATACTTTATTTCTATATTAAAAATTAATACTTTGAGAAAAGATTACTCTTTATGAAAATATTATTAATTTTTATTTCAAGTTTTAATTTTTGTAACTATGTTTTATATACTTTACAAAATTTATTTTGAGAGTAAGACTGTTATTAAGAATAATTAACTAAATTTAATTTGAATAATGTATTGATTTTTTTATTACTAAAATGCTTATTTATATATTTTTTAATTAATGTTTATGTTTTCCATATAGAATATACAAATCATTATTGACCAAAGTGTTTTTTTTAAATCTTAAATTGCAATTAAATGTAGGGTTTGTCGTTATCTGGTTATATTTTTACTTCATTGCAGTATTAAAGTTTTGAAATATCTTCAATTAAATAAATTAGATTTTAGTAAGATTTATTAAATTTATATTTGATTTCCCTCATATCCGATTCAGATAAAATTACTTTCACAAAAGACTAAATAAATGTGTTTATATTCTGTTATTTTTTACTAAGAAGTTTCAAAAATAAATTAGTACAGACATATTTATTTTTGTTTGCCTTTGAATTAATTTGCAATTTTTTCTGAAAATATTGTATTATTTTGTAATAATTTTAAATGAATTATAAAATTAAAAATGTATATATTGTTATTGTATTGATAGAATATTTATTATGATAATGTTCTTTATAAGGAGTTTTTTATGAGTGAGATCAATAAGTAATTTGGCTTCGAAAATAATTTTATTTTATTTCATTTCAGTTTACTTCATCTTATTAAAATCTCTTTTCTTTAATATAGTTAAAATTTCTTTTTTTTTCTCCGTTTGAATTTTGTTATTATTTTGGCTGTTGATGAAATTTAATTAATGAAGACAGTAGAAATTAAAGTGATGTCCAAAATCATAAAATTAAAGCAGCATTATTGTCAATAACTTTTTCATGCTGCATAGCTAAATTTTCATTTGATGAGCTTTTATTATTATGTTTCTGCAGTATTTTGAATTGAAAAATGTTTGATGCTGTGGTTATTTCATTAGAGAGGATTTCTTGATAATTAGCAGAAGTTATGCTATTTAAGCCTGTAAAAATTTTACAGTTTTCATTAGTAATATATTTTTATTATATTTTTTCATCCACAATGATGATTCAAATTCTTTAACAACTTCATTTTTTAAAATAAAATAGAATTTTATTTATTAGCTGTTGTTTAATTGAGGAATGTTAAATATCACTTAACTGTTTTTTAACGCATGTATAAATATATATAAAAATTTTTCATTTCTACATTCTCTATTCTTTATTAACCTTTGAAGTTGGTTTCCTATATAAATATTTAATTTATTACATACAATCTCATAGATTTATATCATATATTTCAATTCTCTAGTAATCTTTATATCTTTAATTCACTTTCTTTTTTCTTGATTTTAAAATGCAATACTTAGCTGATTCCTAAAAACCATATTAAATAATACTTAAAGTGGTTTTTTTATTATATTATCATTTATTCATGATAAACAAATTGGTCCACTTTTTAGCAAATGAATTTTGTCCCCTTGCTATTATATTTTCAATGCTTAGTAAAATTTAATAAGTATTATGAGAACGAAAGTAAATTTTTAAGATATCAAAGATATTTATCTCTTAACTCTAATAGCTTCAGAATTTATTTTTTGTTTTGTTTGTGATCATGCTTTGATAATATGCATATGAATACTTATTTTGTGTCAAAGTATATTTTTAAATGGAAGCATTTATTTACCATATACATTTTGTTTGCTGTTACAATTGTAATTCTAATTTTGAAGAGATATTGGAAACTGTAGTTTCGTTTTTACTAACTTCAGTTGTGTTTGCTATTGTTTATTGTATCTTAACTTGCATAGGATGTTTGCATTGTTCACTGAAATAATATTACAAATTATGTATCTATTTATTTAAAAATAGCGTGCAGTCCTTATTTTATGTCCATGTTAGTCATTTTTATTATACAAATTGTTGATTGTGTATTTTGTTCGTAAACAACATATAGTTGGAGAAAAAAATCACTTTCAAAATTAAGATTTTGATTTTTTTATAGTTAGGATATTGTTTAAAGTTATAAAATCAAAAGAGAATTTATATATTGATGTTTTGTCGCATTAATATTTCTTAGATCTGTGTGATGTGAATTTAATCTAAAAAATTTTGGTAATTATGATTTTTCTCATTTTTGAGTAATATTTTGTTTTCATTAAGATTTAAAAAAATTCTCATTTTTTTGTATTATTATTTTTACATAATGTTGAAAAATTTCATGGATCAAATCTTTGTATTATAATCACATATTCCCAATAAGTGTCATACAATTAAAAAAATTATTTTGATTGCAACAGATCTGATAAACTAACTAAATCACTTATGCCAGTGATTTTTCATAATTGTATAAATTATGCTGCTGTTTAGTAATGAGTTTTATATATATATATATATTCATTCTAAAATTTTCATTAATTAAAAAAATTAGAAAGAAATTTTGCATTAGAAAAATTTAAATTTTTATCCTTTGGTGTATTAATTTTGATCATTCTCAAATATAATCGATACTGTGTGGATGGCTTCAAGCTGATGATGGGAAACATATGGCTTATTGTAGTAATTATTATAAGACAAATTTATATATGTATACTTTTTTAAATCTATTACTAGGGCTATTTTTTTAGATACCATTTATGCATAAAATTATTTACATGGTACTGTAGAATAATTTAGGGTGGATTTTCATTATTTTTATATTTAAGTCAAAGTAGTATTTCAAAGTAATTTTATCCATAACTATTTGACTTTGTAATAATAAAAGTCTGTTTTATGTCTTCTGTACTTTTTGCTCATTTTGTTTATTGTTTTTCAATTTTCATATATGATACACAGTTATTTCTTCCAAAAGGATCCTAAAATATTATTGCCGTTGATGTATATTTAACTTGTATATTTATTTTTAATCATCCTCAACTGTTGAGTTGAGATAGATATACTATCTTAAGTGAGCTAAATATAGTTTTATTTGTTTGTAAAGGCTGCCTTATTTTGTCAATTTTAAAAATTAATTTTGTGCTTTATATATAAAGCTTTAAATATCAATTTAAGATATTTATAGTGAAATGATTGTATATTTTATTTTTCTTTATGAAATGTACAGTTTGATTCTTCATAATAATTTTTTACATGTTTTCCTTAAATTTTTTTCCTTACTTAAGGCTTGTTTTTATTACTTAGCCATTATTTTTCTGCCAAGGAATTTATCATTATAAGGAGAAGTTTTTATTGATAAATAATGAATCTATTTTATTTCCTTTTGTGTATTAATCAAGTATTGGTAAAGGTATGCACTAAGTTCTTTGAAAACATTTTGTTAGAGATAAAGAATTTCGAATTGTTTCCCTAAAATTGTATAAATGTCCTAAAATTGTATTTAAATTCCATCTTGTTTATTTTAAAATAAGAAAGAACATAAGTGAAACTTTTATATAAATTTATGAATTTTGATTTATGGAGGCATTTTATTTAAAAGAAATTAATAATAATAATAAAGAAGTATAACAATTAAAAATATTATAGATATTATTTTAAAATAATTTATTTTAAATAACTTTGAATTAAAATTCAATCTTAAAATTTTATTATTACAGCTTTAATTCAGATTCTGTTTTGTATTCATTATAAATGCATTTAACACATTTATACAGTTGTAAAAGTTTAAATATTTTTTCTATTTAATCACAGATATACCTTTTGTTGAGTTTCATTAATTTTCTTTCTTTTTTTCTCTTTTGGTTTTGTTTGTGATATATATGTTAAAATTGGTATATTTAGAATTGAAGGCTATTTTTTCTAAAAAAAATTGTATTAAATTGATAGTTTAAAATTTTTTCCAAACTGCTATTTTAAGTAGCAGATTATATATATATATATATATATATATAATATGCATCATACTAAAAAAGCATTTTTTCCCTCATTTTTTTTAAAATAATGAATGCATTTTTCTATAAATAGTTTTGATTTTTATATTTTAAGATGCATTTTGAAGAACTGTTTACCACTGTGTATTGTAATGCAATTCTATAGATTTTTGGAGTGCAGAAGATGTATTTCAGTGATTAATTGAATTATTTTTTTACATATTCAGATTTAGATAATTTAAACTTATTATTTTGATTGTAAAAATTTTGAAGGATGATTGAATGTGATGAGAGAAGATAATTGAGAAATGGGCTTTCAAGTGTCAAAAAATGAGATATTTTAAAAATGTTTACTCTTTTTATTTAAAAAATTGTAAATACTCTTCTAAACTGTTATGAAAACTTCTTCAATATTCAATGTATATAAAATTAATCTCCAATATTCAATGTATATGAGATATAATTTCTGAGTTATATTTTTTTGCATTTAATTTTCATTAAGTATATTGCTATTGTATATGTATATCAGTGAATTAAAAAAATCTTAATTTATATTTTGTATTTATTTATGATGAAGTACTTAATAATATTGGAAGTTGTCTTTAATCACCTATCTTTTACAATGGGAAATCATTCATTATTAATAATGAAAGACTTTGTTATGTTTAAGTGAAGGACTACACATAAATACGGATAGTTTTAACTTAATGAAAAACTTTCTAATAATATCATGCATACATAGTTTATTATGTATAAAACTTGACAACAAATTTTTATTTATATTGATTTTTATTATAATTTGATGATGAGATCAGGTTTGATTGTTTCCTTTATAAATATGATATTCCATTTTACTTGTAGAGAATTCAGTATCTTAAATTATTAAAATTGGTTTTTTTAAAAATCGATAATAATAATTTTTTAAAATCTCAAAATAAGATTGTGTTTATTGGGTTGTTTTTAAAATAAATTTTGATATTTGATCTACATTTTTTTAATCAACAAAAATAATTTTCATCCACTGAATAGTATTAGTTATAAGTGCAATAATAAAAGCTCACTTGCTCAGAAGTTACTCCCCCGCCCCCTTTGTTTACATTTTCTAATTAAATATTTTTTCAATTCATTTATTTGATGGATGGACTATTTGTGTATCCTATCATTAAAGAGTTTCAGTATTACTCTTTTTTAGATGATAAGATCTTTATAAAAGTCAAGTGAAATTTTGTTTTTCTTGATAATTATACGATTTTTAATTTTCTTATCTTTTAAATACAATAAACTTCTATCTGTTCGGCTGAATGTAGCTGGACAAAAGCTCTAAAAGTACTCAAAGAATATTCCTTGTTCAAAACATCTCTTTTTATACCAAAATTTGTTTTTATTTATATTTTAAACATTCATTATAACACTTTATTGCATGTTAAAATAATTATGGAAAGAAAAAGAGATACTTACGTATTGTACCATCTTCACCAACAATCACCAACAATTTAGTAACTCGTTGGTGACGAATTTAAATTTGGGGATTTGGATCAACGGATTACACAATTGCTGGATTGCCATGATTGGCGGTTTAGAAACTTATTGGTGATGACTACAAATTTGGGGATAAAGTTTGACAGTATAATACATAAGTACTGAAAAAGATTGTTTATATTTTAAGATAAATTTTGCACTACCAAATTTTGCACTTAAATCAAATATTGTCCGTAGAATCATGTCATAAATCTGCCACTAGTTGTATAATATGAATACATGCAATTTTAAAATCAATTTAAGTATTAAAGGAAATCTAGGTTAAATTACTTGAAAAGTAATTTAAATGTATGATCATTAATTGATTGTATTAATGTGAAAGAATTGAAGTTGAATTAATGTTGAAAGAATTCAAAGTAACAGTATTATAGTAGATGCTCACAGTCAACTCTAGAAATCTAAATTTCTTTGCATAAATTTTTTACCAGAATTACTATTTTTTTAAACTAGATATATATATATTTTAATCAAGAGCTCACTGTATCTATAATATATTAAAATGTCTATGTTTCTTCAAAAGTGGTGGTTGTGAAGAAATTTCTTCTATGTATTCATTCCTTATGTAAAAATGTACAATAAAACTATAAATAATGTATAATCATTGCTTTTGTGTTCTTTATTTTATGATAGAATTGATGTTTTCATTATTCATAATTCATTACTGTGCTCAGGTTTATTTTTTACCATTTTGTTTATTTATTTGTAATCTATAAAAGATGATATCTCTTGATTATTTAAGTAAAGAAATTTCAGTTTGTCTATTTAATTCATAATTACCCTTGTAATCTCATTTTCAGTATATAAAATATCAACATTGCAACATATGAATATATTATTGTAATGAATTATGAAAATGCTATACAATATTGGATAACACTGATAATATGCTTCCTTTTTTTATTATGGCAATTCTAATCTTTGTTTATCTAGTTTTTAGTCACTGATTTGTAAAAAAGTTTGGCAACTTTTGTTAGTATAGCAGTTTAGCAGCATTTGAGATAAAAGACAGATTTAACTTCTGTACATGAGAATAGGTTTGTCTTCCTGGATTACTTCTAGATGAAGTTAGGGTACATTTGTGTTTTGACCAAAGGAAAACTTATAATCTTTTCTGCATTGTTAAAGGGAATATAGCTAGTTAAGAGCACAATCAAAAGATATAATCAATAACATTGTTTCCCCAATCCATGCTCTGCAGTTGTTGAAAACCTTATTCTCTATGGTCCAGGTCTGTATTGCCAATTTTTTAAATTTATAAATGAATGTAATTTAAATCTACAATTCAACAGATAGTCATATTATAAAGTTTAAATATAAAATATAGGAACATTTCTATATTGCATTTGTTGGATTAAATTTCTGATTATGCTCTAAAATTTCAAGTGTTATTTCTGTAGAGAATATTGTAAATTAAATATTCGCATATTTCTAAGAAACTTAAATATTCATTATCTTGATTTTTATGAACTAATTAATAGACCATGGAATAATTTCATTTAATCAGATTTAATTTGTTTTTATTTTTATAAGCATAAATATTTTAGTTAAACTCTTTTTCCTACTTTTTTCATTTGATTGTTGATGATAAATATGATATTAATATCTAACAGAAAATGGCAAAATTTGTAAATAATTTGGATATATTTTAAGACTAAAAAAATAATTTTATGCTCGTTCAAAAATTGCTGGAATTTTTCTGCTTGCATAAAAATGTATCCTGTCTTAATTGAATTTTAAATTCAAGAAATATTTATATAGGATGTGATGTATGAATTATTGATCCAAATATCAAAGAATAGTATGATGAGATGGAATATTTGCATTTAGAAATTGATTTAAGCATCAACATGAACTGGAAAAGCAGACAAAGTGCATAGTTAACAAACTTTTGATCTTTTTTTGAACAGTTTGATTGCTATAATTTCATATCAAATATGCATATTATTATACATATTATTGTTAATAATATACATATTAATATATGTTTCATAAGTCAATATATGTTATAATTTCATAATTGATATTGAACTTTCAATGCATCTTAAGGTTAAAAAAATTCATTATCAGGTCACCAAGTGAAATATTGTAATGTTTTATACTATCTTTGTGCAGTGTTAAAATGGGGTGTAAAATTTCACTACTGAAATTAAATAACTTTTTGATTTTACAAATATTGATAATAGCCATGAGAAATTCTAATCCCCGTAAAATGAAATTAGAGGGCTTTAGTATTTTCACGCTAACAATCAAGCAAGATTAAGTTAAATATTTTCTTGTGTATTAAATATAACGAGAAAAAATGTTAAACAGAGGAATGCTATATAATAATGTACTACAGGAATACTCAATATCACTTTATTGAGAATCTATTATGAGAACTAGGAATTGATCAAGAAAGGATAAACTTCTTTCCTGACAGAACAGACCTTGATTATGTATCAAATTACGTCACCCAGTGGTATGGCTATATTTTGGCCAGATAATGTATATTTAATTGAACTTCTATTCACACTCAATTGAAAGGATATGAATGGTGTGTAAAGTGGTTAATGAGATAAATATATCTTCCTAGTGAAAATAACATCTTTATTCCATTAACAACATATTAGTTGTACAGTAATGGATTCTGTTACATACCAAGTTGTTTTCAAACGTAAAAGAACAGTTTCTTGCTCCTATGGAGCAGACATTATTATACAATATATTAGAAAACTTGCTAAATATGCACTAAGGCAAAAGGAAAGTGCACAATTTCAGGGTGGTATTCTTTTTTTTTTTCAATACAATCTTGCTGAATTTTTCAAACATTTTAAACAACAATTATCTTTTTATCACTGTTATTGAAATTATCAAAAAAAAAATATTTAAAGAGAAATGGTTCATTCAAAAAATAATGCTGAATCTTTTTATCCAAAAAAATATTTTTTTTTGGATAGAAAAGTATTTACACCACCTTGAAACTCTGCGTGTTTTCAACAGCACTTCATATCATGACTTCAGACATCATTATGTTTTAACTAAGTGTAACACTCAAATGACAAATTAAATAACTAAAGCTGATGACATGAGAAACAGTGCATGGATCATTGATATTGTTTCTATGTTGTCTCGTAAAATCTGAAAAAATTTCCACTTTCTCCCCTTCCTTTTCCCCTGAAAAAGAATCCAGTAAAAAAACCCTAATCTATAAAAAGTTATTTTTTTCTATAAAATGTTCATATAATTTTAAATTTACTTTATGTATTGTTTCCTCTTTTCTCGATGCTTTTGTGTATCACAGAAAATTTAAAAAGATGATTTTATCATTAAATAATTAAATTCAATAATTTTTAGTATTAACATTTATGCAAAATTTATAATTCATAGTTGGTTAAAGTATATCAGTTTTTTTCCTCTTGAGTCAATTAAAAATTGTGCATTTGATTAAACTTTGTGTATATGTAGGCTATGTAAAGGTGCAATTAATTTATATGAAGGTGGAATAATTTTGTCTCTTTAATTCACTAAATTAAATTAAAGTGAAAAAAAATCAAATTTTCTTTCCTGTGAATTTGTTTGAAAGATAATTTTTAAATTTGATTTTGATATTATCTTTATTAAGTTTATTTAAAACAGTTATAATGAATTAATTTATATTCTATTAGTTTATAAAATAAATGATTAAAAGCATGTGGCTAGATAATATTCATCTGTGGATTATAGATAATAATGTTGAGAAAGGCGTTTTAATAAATTATTTTGAAGCAATTTTAAGAAATTATCACTTGTTCTTTTGTTTCTGTAGTTTCTAATTGTTCTTTTATTTCTCTAATTTAGCCTGTTCATTCTTTCTCTGCTGTTTTCGGTTTAATTACTAAATGGAATTTTTTGACAAATTTCACTTTTGTAAAAAAGAAAGCATCTTCTGTATATTAATTTTAATCAATTAATATTTAATATATTTATTTTTCCATGCCTTAATTTTTACAGCACTTTTGATCACATTCTAGATATTTTACAGTAACTTAAAATCCTCCCTTTTGTTATTAATCTTTTCTGATGAAAATAATTATAAACACAATAGCAGTACGATCGATAATAGGAAATATTTCCTTCCTACTCAATTATTTTCATTCAAATGATCATTCGAAAAAAAATCATTTTTTAAACTGCATCATCTTGTAGCATAAGATAATAAAAACATTCTTTATCTTCGACTCAGTTACTTTTATGACAATATTTGAAAATAATCAATCCTGTTAAAAATGGAATACGTGGTATCTTTTGCATTTGGCAATATCCATGAAATTTAGGATGCTTAAACTATCGTTTGCATTTGTCAGTATCATTGAAAACTATTCGAAAATACATATATTTTTTTTAATTTTTTCTTTTCTTGGAGTTTTTTTTCTTTATTTTTTGCCTCTTAAAGTTGTGGAACTTCATAATTTTAATTAAATTATTTCTTTTTTTAATGTTTTTTTTATATAAAAACATTCTTGTTATATTATTTTTAGAATTCTTATAACATACACCAATATATATTTTAAAATGCAATAAAGTTCTATTTCAAATGTAAATAATATATTTCCAAAACACGCGTCTTCAACAAACCGATATTCTTTTTTTTAAAAAATCGTCCTTTAAACTGTTCTATTAAAATTATTTGACAATATAATAGCAGGATATTGGCTTAATAAATATATATGTGGAAGGTTGAGTTTAAAAAGTATTTAATAGATCGTTAAAATGTTATTGCCTCGAATAAAATATTGCTGTTAATGATAAGTGTAAAAACCTACCCAAAAAATACTGTTCGATTTAACTACAACACTTAAATATTTTATAAGCAAGGTATTTTCTTAATTTTTTTTATCTATTATGTATATAATATAAATCTATTCACAAGTGACAGAGATCAAATCTCACACATATACATATATATTCCAATCTAAATTTCTGTCTTAACGATAAACTCAACAACTGGATTAGTTTCAACATTGTTTATCTTAAGAAATTAAATGTTCTGAACATAGAAAGTTAAAATATATTCCTAAATTTTTACTAGTTAAAGTTTCTTCTATACTATACAGAAACAATTTTTATTGTTCCTAATTTTTCAATACATCTATCAACAATTTTTTCCTAATGAAAATGAGTTTGTTTTTTTTAAAAGCAACTGTGATTTATGAAGAATTATTGAACTTGCTGCTATCATTCTCATTTTCTAAGGAGAAGTTTCGAAAGACGATGGTTCTTTTTTTCTAAATGTTCCTTCCTATAATTCTAAATGGTTTATCTTTTAATGGATATTTTTAAAATTATTTTTTCAATAAATGTTCACGACTAAATGATTTTAGACGCACAAACGAACATCAACGAAAAAGTTCTTTGATTGGTTGCATTTATAGTGAGATGACCTATTGATGCAATAATTTTAATAATTAACAATATATAATTTATTTCTTGCAATCAATATTGTGTATCAGATCCTCAACTGAGTAATGCCAAATATCTAATGGCTCTAATTATCATATATGCATAAAACAATTATTTGAATTTCATTGTAGTTTAAACTAAATGTAGTAATAATAAACTCCATTAGTTTTGAATTAATAAAACGAAATGAATATATTGGATATTTTAGAAAAATAACTATTTAATTGGTGTTCAATTCAAATTTCCAATCAATCGAAACTTTTATTTTCCAATTTTAACTAAAACAGTCATGAATAAAACTATTCAAATCCAACAGGAAGAAATAACTCTTTATCTTTAAAATTTGAATTATTCAAAATGTAGCGATAAGTTTCAAAATTTTCAAACATTTATAAAACGTTTTCGATCGTCTTTATACATTTAGCAACTGCAAAAGACTGAGTATATATGTGGAATATATTTGCTCCAGGTAAACGAGCCATCTAAAATTAATGATTTATAGGATTTCTATGTTTTGAAAAATCCATTTTTTTTTAAGAAAGGAATTCTCCAAGCATGCTTCTTTTTGCAGCATCGTTTTAAAAGAATAAATATTCTTCCTGAAATATTTTGCATCATTTCTGTTTGTAATGTGCAAATTCTTCAATAATTAATTTTCGCCTTTTATACAAATGGCAGGTATTTAGCTTTGTATCCATTCATTGGATTTAATGTTTGTATAGTATTATTAAGTAGGTTTTGAAAAGCATTGAGAGGTTTATATTTGGTATTACAAATATAAGCCTCTCAATAATCAAAAATGTAATCAATAATCAAAATGTATCTCTCATGAGGTGGATGTGATAGTTTTTGTTAGAGAACTTCAAATTTCATTATAGTTTTCAAGAATAAGCAGTGTATGTAGATTCACTATAAAATGTAATTTATGAACTATTTGAATGTTTCTTTTTAGATTTTGTTGAGTTATTTTACAAGACTGAGGAATTTAGGGTTATTTTTGATAAATAATTAGTAATTAAAAATTTCATTATTAATTTTGTAAAGTAAATTTTGATTTAATGATAGCAAATATAATTTACATTCGGATTTAATATATATATATTTATTTCTTAAACTGCACATTCTTATTCTTTAAGCCATCGATAAGAAAAAATTATTTACGATTATTTTATTATTAAAATCGCCCTTATCTGCGTGTAGTTGCTCTAAAATTTCTTGTATTTTTTTAAAATTTCATTTGACATTCCCGTTTTTGTGTTCCAGTTTTGATTCTCAATATACGGTAATTTTTATTCATTAAAATTATAAACAACTAGAAAGCTAAACTAGTTTCGATAAGACCTAATGTTTTTGATATAATGAATCCAGAAAAGAATGCTAAGATTGATATTTAAATAATATTATTTTGCCTTTCATCATAATGACTTTTAAATGTTATAAATATTTTATTCACTTTGATTAACTTTCTTACTAATATCAATTCGGTCTAGTCCGACCGTGCCAGATCTATATTGGCGGGCTGGTTTGGGACCGTTTCCAGGGCCCGACTTAGCTAAGTAGGGGCCCGGAGCAAAAACATCTTTGGATCCCTCTCTGCTTTACTACTTTAGTAATGAAGAGCATTCATTAAAAAAAGAAAACGTAAAATAAGATTTATATTCGATTTGGGCGCCCCCACTTATATGGGGGTCCGGGGCAACTGCCCCGTATGACCCTGCCTTAGTCAGGCCCTGACCGTTTCTATTTCAAACGGAGGGTGCAAATTGCAAAACGAGTCATCACCAAGGTTATCCTCTCTTTACATCCTGCGCCTCTCATATGAAGCATAAACCAGGCCACCAGTGAAAAACTTGCACGGCTTGCCAGAGCGAAGCTGGTAGTAAGATTCTTAAATAAACCTTGCCAAAAACGGATTTTTAATTGCTAAATTCACGAGGTTGTTCGACAGTTAAATATACTTGTAGGTAATAGAGTTGGAAATATATATCTTTCTACATATGTGTTTACAAAAGTATTTTCTGAATGCAGCACTCTAAAATTTCTAAGAAAAACGTTTCTAACTAGTTTTACTCTAGTAATAAAATTTGCATAGTACACTGGACTGGATTTCCTCGAACATCTCATGATGTTGGGAGGTAAATGAAACTCGGTTCGAGTTAAGGCCTTCAACGGTTTGCAGTTTTTGGCCACCATCTATTTCATGATAAATTGCGTTACGTCAAAATTAAACAAATAAAAGCTGGAATATAAAGGATTTTGTGCAGATAATTTAATAATAGGTCTTTTAATTTTGGAAACAATATTAGTTATGACTTTAGCAAAGAATTTCGTTTTTAATGTTTTAAGTAAATGTGGCCTTTGAAAATTTTTTTAAACTTTCAGATTAAATTTCTTATAAATGTTTTGAATTATGTTAACAATTTTATGCATCAGAATGCATATTTTTTTACTTTTAGGAAAATAAAAGATTTATACATGGATATTTCTCTTTTACATTTTTGTATCTAATTTCGAACGCTTTTCTTCCTTCGATTTAATAATTATTAACACATATTTTTTAAGTGTGCGAAAAATGTTAGCTATCGTATTAGAAAGTGAGAAACAAAATAGTTAAAATTTCGTTATTTCCTGATGTGCAAAAAGACCCAAATCTCTTAGGTTCTCATATCCACAATATCAAACTCGTCAATATTTTAACGACAACCACTTCCACATTGCTTCTACTCACTCGCTTCCTACTAAAGCCTTACGAAGTAAAGTGATCTATGTGCCTATCGAAGATCGATGACTCTTAACTAAGTCGTGCAATCTTGATCTTTCTCGTATCATTAAACTAAAGGATCAGTTGAAACTCATGGTGGCTTTACCAATGTCTTCTGTATAAAAGCAAGCTTCTTTTCTAGTGATCTTTTCTCTTTAACAGCGTCTCTAAGCCTGTTCAAAAGCTTTCTCTCTGAAGCTTGCCACGAACGAATGATCTCTTCTTTGCTCATCGAGTACAGCAAAAGTTCGTCGACTTCCAGCATCTTTCTGACGGCCATCTTTGGTTCAGAAGCCGTGGATACTTTTTTCCTTTTTGGGCTGTGCAGGTAGTTTTTCTTCCACAGAATTTCATCTAAAGATCTATGTCTCTTCAGTTTTCGAAAATCCGTTCCTGCAGAATCAACCAACCTGAGGTCCTCCACGCTGATGCTGAGGACGGTTGTGTTGAAGGCAGGTTGCTGCGGATCCTCGCCACTGGAAGAGCTTAGGTTTTCCAGTGGCGAGACACTTCTTACCAGGCAGTGTGTTCGTCGATACAAAGGTGGAGAAGTGTCAAATTGATTCACATTTAGGTGAAATCCTGATGGTTCTTCGTACTGCTGAAGATGGCTGTACTTCGTGTTCCCAAAGCAAAGTGGAGCCCTTTTACACAGATCTGTCCACGAACTACCTGTTTTAGGCGGGGAGGAAGAACTCGGCGGTACAAAAATTAGACGTTCCGTGTCAAGAGGTACAACAGGAGATCCAACTAGCACTGGAGACCTGGCTCTCTGAGGTAAAAGTTGAGGTTCAGCAGTGATAACTGTCTCTGGATTCTCTTTTTGTAGTCGAACCCTAAGCGAAATTAAACATTGTTAAATTAATCCATAAATTAATTTATTAAAACAAATTCTTGTATATAAAATGTTTTTAATTAAACTTTCCCTATAAACAACATC
>JAOUZG010029298.1:39832-56826 GCA_026289955.1 Argiope argentata | reverse complement strand
GCCAAAATTATGGAGAAAACAGGTTGAATTTTTAAGTTCTTTTTATTCCATCACGGAAGCAGGCATTAATTACAAGCGAAAGCGACGTACACAACACGGAATGACGAAAAAGCTAAATGGAGAAAAGGAACGGGAAATCATTATCCCTGGTCTTAAATATCAACACTTCTATAGGGAAAATATTTTTTTATAGAGTTTATAAAATCAGATTTCAATGGGGATTTCCATGACTCACGAATAATAGGCAAGAAAAACACAAGGATCTTTTTAAAGATATTTTGTTTAGGTCAACAATTTTCATCTCTCCCACGGAGTGTGAGAAAGTAACAGGCGTTTAGCTGTTTCAGCAATTTTATACAGCTTCTCTTGAATTAATTAGAAAAAGTGGAATGGATTAGAAAATAAGAGAATATTTTAGAATGATATTATTATGGGCTAAATTAAGATAAGGCTTAAATTAATTAGGATTAAAATTAAGAGTTTATATATATATATATATATATATATATATATATATATAATTTTAGAATGAAAGGTGGTTTTGGGTAATAGGCACCATGATGGGTGAAGAAACTTTCCTGAAGTCATGTTGTGGGAACTATTTTGATAAGTAACCTTTCAGTAGGAATCTACCTAAAATTTGATTATCGTGAAGCAATCGAAATGGTATAGAATACTATAAGCAAGAGAAGGGTTGTACATTAGAGAAATTTCGACTCGTGATGAACGCATTTATTGCATTCTAAGAGGGGTGAGTCAAGTTTTAATGCTATCCACCTGGCTAAAGAACATGACGTTGGGGCTCTTCCAGAAGCACTCTTGTGGCTTCTTCCTCAGCTGAGGTAAGGCGTGTTTGAACACCGCATGCTCCATGAAGAGGATGAGGATGCCGAATGCTCCCCCGAGGAGCAGCATGAGGAACACTCCGGCGACAGACCGTAGGCTGAGGGGTTGCGGTTTGTTAAGTCGGTGCACAGAGTGGTTGAAGCAAGGCACTCTTCCGAACCATTTCTTCTGAAGTTGCTCCATGAGACCATACTCGTTGTACCGGAGAATGAGCGTTGAGATGGACTTCTGGGAAAGGAAATTTCATGTTGTAAACAGATTCACCTTAAACTGGTGTCACAAAAGGCATCGAAACATCGATTCAACATTTTAGTTAAATGATTCGTCAGTTGTTACTTCAACAAGCGTTTTGTCTGCATAATGTGAAGATTATTTGATTTATTTAAATTTGATCTAACGATCGCTGGTTTGTATGAAAAAATTAATTGATGGCCAAAAATCAACCCTTTTTAAGGCTGTGGTAAATATCTTACCACCGCCTTAAAATATTTTGCAAATATTGTAGCTCCAAAACTAACCAGAAACGGACAAAAGTGTCATGTTCAACATGTAATGTTACTTTGCGTTCAGCTCCTTGTTATGTTATTTCACCAGAATAATTTAAAATAATGCGTTTCGAAATTTACATTGTATTTGGTTTTTCTACCACTTATTGCATGTGTAATTAATACATTTTAAATTTTGAAAAAAACTAATAATATATATTTTTACAAAAATCATATTTACTTGTAAAATTATTTATATTTCATATTCTTCTATTAAATAAGTCAGTAAAATGTCATTGCTTGTTTAGGATTGGGGAAAATATGCGTTTCTACCCCCTGTAATAAAATATAGCCACAACAACAAAATTTTAACAAAAATACTTTTTGGAAGTCATAAATGAGCTTTGTTTTTCCAAATATAACGTAAAATGAAAATTTTGAAAGAAAACAGCTTGTGCCCCGTTAAAAGGCTAATAAGTAATAAATGAAGAAAGAAGAAGATAAAACTCTAATACTTTAAATTTCGTGTTATGATATGAGAGCTTTATTAATTTTAAGGCATTTTTTGTTTTAATTAATTTTAGCCATTGACAACTTTAAACAGGTTAGAAACAATCATGTGAATATCAGTATACGCATGCGTCGATATATCGAGAAGCGGGTACATGGCGGACATTCGAGCCAAGTTGCAACTTTTTGTTGTTGATAAGTCGCCAAATGTGACAAACATCTTTACCATTTTCTAATAACCCTAAATGCAAAAAATTGCCAATTTTCGGTCCTTTTATTTTGTGGCAATTTTAACATTGACGTAACAATTAACAAAAATGTAACAATTTTGCCTTTGACCCAAAATTTTAATTACAAATTAAATTTCTATTTTTAAACGATTTTTTGGCGATGAATTGCCAAATGGGACAACCTTCTGTATCATTTTCTAGAAACCATAAAAGCGAAAAATTGATGCCTCAAAAACAATAAATTGCCGGTTTGTTTCCAGCGCACTTTGAGGCTTCAAAAACCTCAGACCAAAACAACATCACGTTCTTGCATAATAATAAAGAAAGAATACAGAATAAATATCTGTAAAAGCATTATATTTCACTGTTATCAATCATGATACTTACATTTATTTTATTTAGAAAAATAAAAAAAATAAAAGGAAAATAGTAGGAATAGAATATATTTTTTAAATGCAATGTGTCTATCAAGATTGAACAATAAGGGGTACTTACGTATTAGACAAATAATTAGGACGACAGTTAAGGTTTGACCAATTTTTTAAATAATGGTGGTTTAGCAACTCAATTGGCGACGCCTTCAAATTTGGCGATAAAGACTGCACTTTTAATACATAAGTACCGTAATAAGTCTATTGGCTCAATAAGCAGCCAGAGTGTTCTGCTTTTATATGAAAATAAAATGCGAAATTATTTGAAATGGAAATGTACCGTTATTTGGGAAGGTTTCGAAGAATCCAAAAAATTTGCTTTTAAGAACAACAGTTATTCCCAAACAACTTTATTGTAGACAGTTCAATATTAGTTAAAGGTCAGAACAGACTCAAACTACCCAAAAGGTTGAAGGCCGAAGATTGGGCAGTAAGAAACAGTAGACTAAATCGCCAACATATTTTGAACACAGATAAAATTTTTGCAACACATAACTTAAAATATTAACAATCAAAAATTGGTACCTACGTATTAGACCGTCTTCGCCAAGAGTCGCCAATGGTTTTGTAACTCATTGGCTACGGATTTAAATTTGGCATAAAAGATCAACGGATCACACTATTGCCGGTTTGCCATAATTGACGATTTAGCGAATCTTTGGCGACGACTTTAAATTTGATGATAAAGTTGGACGGTCTAATACGTAAGAACACAAAAATTCTCTAATGAGCTTCTTAAGTCTAGTAGCACAATTAAAATCAATATATGAAACCCAAACAACTTATAACATACAATTGAGCACATAAAACAATAAAAAAACATTAAAAAAGAAACAGATAACACACAATAAATTAAGAAAAAAAAAGATACAAATAAAATTCTTCCCCAAATAAACCTCAATAATTAAAAGTATATAAGTGATCACTGATGATTGTTCGCCAACAGCTGTCAATGATTTACTATGAATATTTGGGAACAAAGATATTAGAATATGCTTTAACTCATTGCTTAACAATAAAAGAGATTTTTACGATAAAAGAATTCATATAAAGAAAAGAACTTAAAAAAAGTACAGAAACACAACCATTCGCATTTAATGAGTAAATTTCTAAAAGCTATTAGCTATTACTGTCTGTGTCATCATATTTTTTCTAATCGTCGATGTGCTTATACTAACCAAAAGATTAATATATCGTCAAAAAAGGATGACAATTAGGGTTTAGTCTTGTTTTTCTTTTAAGATGGTTTTTCTTAATTTCTTCTCCAGACACTATTTTAAAGGAAGACTTTTCAGTACTTACGTATTAGACAGCCTTCAACAACGATCGCCATTGGTTTAGTAACTCATTGGCGACGGATTTGAATTTGGCGATAAATATTAACTAATTACACCATTATCAGATAGCCATAATTGGTGGTTTAGCTACTCATTGGCGACGATTTCGAATTTGGTGACAAAGTTGGATGGTCTGATACATAAATACTGACCTTTCCTACCAATAGAATCCTTGAAGTTTCTGTAAAATCCCTTTTTAACATGAGAAATATGCAAAAATCTCATCAATTAGAGATTTTAGCTGTAGAATCGTTTATATGCCCATCAGACTTTATTTAAAAGCGCACTTAATGGTGAACTGGACTGTTATCAATTGATAAAAAAGTACTTACGTCGTTCTCTATCGCCAAAATTGGAAGCGTCGCCAATTGGTTGCTAAATTGCCAATATTGGCAAACAATCGTAATTATTTAAAAAATTGTGCAAAACTTGACTGTCGTAACCTAAGTAAATTGGCATATTGACGGTTTATTTGGCGACCGTTGACATCGACGGTCTAATACGTAAGTACCGATAAAAATTATAGTACTATATATCTGAAGTGCAATCCGTTTTATTTTTCAAGGATAAAAGATGAAATCTTTCGATCAAATGGTGGATTTTTCTTATATAAATATAATTATTACAGAACATAATTAATTTTTGGTAAAAGCAATTGACCATAAACATGCAACTTTGCACAGCGAAGGATATTTCTAGAAATGAAGGAAAAAAAAAAACTGTTGCCCATTAACAATACATGCAAAATACAAGCCGAATGTGAAATTCGTTGCCAATTAAAAACATATTAATGATAACAGGAGATTTCTATAGGAATATAAAAATAAATAAAGAATTTAGTCAACATTAAGAAATGTAAATATATAAAACATACTCAAGTAATTATATTCCTATTTAAAGCAAAGAATTGTTATAATCATATTTATAAAATAGATATGTATAATTGCATCTCCATACTTTTATAAAATATTTTTTTTGGTTTCTCTTTTAATATAAACTATATCGCAATCAGTTATGTAGAAAAATACTGAATTTTAAGCCTGCATATTTATTAGGCTAATAAATTTATTTGTAGTGACAAAATCATTAAAAAATGTTTCATGATGTTATAAATACAAAATTACATGTGCAACAAATATACAATAAAGCAAAATATTTTAGTATAAATAATTAATAGGTTTAACCATAAAACACGATAAACGCTTTAATATATATATAAGGTACCTGAGCGCAAGCGAAAAATCACCAAATAATGTAGAATTCCGCCAAATAAACCTTGGCAAAAAATCTCCAAATAATGCAAAATTTCTCAAAATAAAAATTGGCAAAAAATTGCTGAATAATGTAGAATTCCTTTGACAGTTTTGTCTTTCGATTCGCTTGGCGACTCGGCTCGCGTTTGGCTAACAATCGGCGACAGTTGCGCCCAGCTAACAGGAAAGTACCATATATAATGCATGTAATGGTATAAAATGTCCACTTTGAAAACAAATTTTCTGAAAAATGGTACTTTTATTGCTCTTTGCCACGTGCTTTCTCCATTTTCTTTAACTATTTTCCACAATGTTATTTGGGAAAAAAAATTCCGGAAACATTTTAGCAACACTGTATTTGAAAGAGTTGTGGAAATTGGAATTTCGTAAAGAGACAAAAATGAACCAGGAATATTGTCTATCGCCATCGGTTTTGTAAAAATAATGTCACAGCGAATGCATGTTGTTCACTGGTACACAAAACTTTAATTATTTTTGGATACTTTCATTTTTTTTTTCAGAATGTACTAGATCTAGGTAGTAAAATAATTTATTTCATTGCTATAGCATATAACTGCTGAGTTACAATTTGTTATTGATTTACTTATACATTTAATTGGCCTTTAGGACTTATGGGTTTGTTCTAATTCTGCTACACTTTTTTCATATTGTTGAAAAATGCCATTGTTTAATACTAGCAAGCAGAAAATTTATCTTGGTTATTTAACTGAAATAAAAATATATAAAATTGCTCAAGTTTTAAAAGCTAAGAATTACCTACGATCTTATAATATTAAATTACTTGAAGGGTGAAACAAATAAATTCAAATTAGAAGAGGTTTTTTTACTTGATGTTCTTTTACAGAAAACATTTGAAAAACAATTCGTTTGATTCTTACTACAAAATGCTTAATATGTAAAGATTTATTTAGAAAATTTGCACTGAATACGAATTACTGTAATTTTTTTTGTTAATTCAGATAAGGAGAAAAAGAATTAAAAAACTTTACAGAAAAAAACTTAAACCTTTGCTTGGGAATGTAATAATTATCCAATGGAGTTTCCCTTAATCATGTATATGTTACCGTTAAAGTATATGATGCAGTTATTTTATTGAGTACCTAGTTATTCCATGAGATAACTGATTGTGTCCGTTAAAGTGTGTAATATGTTATTAATTTGACATTTTAACTAGTTATTCTGTGAAATAACTAGATATTCTATAAATTAACTAATGAGAGACGGTTAAAGTGTAAAATAAACAATTTATGTAAAATGAAATTATTAGGTATTCTATAAATAAACTAATGATAGAACAATTAAAATGAAAAAGAAGCAATTTATCAAATTTATGCAGCATATAAATGGTATTTATGGAAACGTACCATAAAATCCTGTGTTACAACAAGGATTACTAAAATGATACTTGGAATTACAAAGAACATTATTTCTGAAACAAAAAAGTTTTTTTGTTGTCACACTGGGTTTTACTCGAACATTTTTTAGTGGAAGGTAAACATTTTTTAGTGGAAGGTAAATACATTTTTCGTGCAAGATATATGATATAGATTATGTTACACTTTAATGGGCTGCAGATCGTTATTCTATGAAATTACTAGTTAAACAATAAAATACAAGAGAGTTTTACACTTTAACGGATATGATCAGTTATTTCATGGAATAACTAGGTCTTCTATAAAATAATGGATTTCATACTTTAACGGTAACATATACAACATTAATAAACCACTTTGTCGCAACCTGTAGAGTAGTGACATCTAGCTTTCATTTAGTTATTTATAGCTAGTAAATCTATAGTTTACTTTTTTTGAAAACAAGGTACAAGGAATTCCAAATTTGGAAGTCACAATATTTGGAGATTTAACTTTTAAAAAATCACGGAAACTGGTAAAATCATATTAAGGAAGACAGCAAGTCTCGCTGTACTCTGTTGAAAATCGTGAAGCTGAAACTCCACCTGTTTCGAAAATGTCCAATTGTTTTCTCTTTCTGTTTCAACACGCCCACCCAGCAGGTCTTTTATTTTTCTTCGAAAACTCTTATGTTGTTTTTAATCGAGCTGCACCGTCCATCCACCTGCTGTGTCACACTACTGTTCTGATTCCGTATATCACAAATCAAATGTTGACTGCATGTCCCACAAGACTTATTCGCATTCTTTAATTCCAATAATAAGCGAACTGAGAACATTTGGAATGATGAGTTCCATCAAAGGTATGGAATATTGTTGTTGTGTCTTACGAACTTTACATGCTCGCCGACAGTTATCTGTCTGCGATTTAAGCTGAGGGAGCGTTTCTTGTTTTACAAGTAGCGCCATCTAGGGCCAAGAGTACGACTTAGCTACTCATACGTCACAACCCGTTTTACGGAGTGGACTTCATTCATGCATTTCATTCACTCATCCACATATGGTAATCGGAGAACTATCACCTCTGAACCAGTACCCCCAGTGGTATTACTCTAGACATGAAAGATTTAGTGACCACGACTGATTTATAATTGCGTCATTCACCACATGCAAGGAGAGTCTTCGGTCGGTGGGGTTCGAACTCGCAACCTAAAGGATACGAGCCCAACGCCCTATCAACCAGGCTATCCCAGCCTTATTGAATCATGTGATCAAAGTAAATGACGTCGATAATTATTTGTGCCTATATGAAAGTTTAAGCTTTCTTGTGTGCTATCTATTCCCCATAATGGGAGCACTTTTCAAGTGTCAGTAGGCCTTGGTTTTACCAAAATGGAGAGAGAGTTAAAGGATATGCTTAGATTTATTTAGAAATAGGAAAAACCCTACTTTCAACAGAAAAGTGTAGCATAAGAACCAGGGATAAGCCTGGAAAATGAGCAAGCAATATGAGAAAAATATACACGTCCGGAATTACTATGAAGTTATATTGTTCAAAATGATAAGCGCAACTCCCTTTTCCGCCTTTGAATAAAAACATACTCAATGGGACGCAAGTCTAAGTCTAACAACAAGA
This sequence comes from Argiope argentata, assembly GCA_026289955.1. NCBI lineage: Eukaryota > Metazoa > Arthropoda > Arachnida > Araneae > Araneidae > Argiope > Argiope argentata. The sequence continues at coordinate 48,726 of JAOUZG010029298.1, read as the reverse complement.
CCTAGACGTAGACTAGTATAACAAATATATACATTTTTTTTACTGTTTATCACCTTTTTACGATACAAATATTTCAAAGATAATTATCTAGGGTTCTTGAAGCAAATAATATTTGTTCGGAACTCATCTTTTATCGTCCTTTACGCAAAAACTATAGTCAGTTGTATTAAATAAACTTTTATAAAAGTTTCTATGAAACCTATATTAATTGCAGTTTTGGTAAGTTGACACACAAATTTAATTATAAATAACCATTTTTAGAATCTGTATAGTTCTTTACGCTTTAGTAAGTACGCTTTAGGTAAGAAAAGAAACCTGTACTTACGTATTATACCGTCTTCGCCAACGGTTTAGTAATTCATTGGCGACGGATTTAAATTTGGCGATAAAAATCAACGGATTACACCATTTCCGGATCGTCATAATTGGCGGTTTAGCACCTCATTGGCGACGACTTCAAGTTTGGCGATAAAGTTAAATGTTATAATACGTAAGTACCAAGAAACCTAATTTTTTTAAAGGTTAACCTTATCAAATAAGAAATATAGTCCACACTTCATGCATATAAAAGGAAAAACAATGTGATAAGTGAATTAAAAATCATTACTTTAAGGCTATATTTACTCTTATCCAAAAAACTGAATGAAATAAATTGATTTCCAAGTATAAATGAAAAGAAATATATTTGATTAGAAGATAATTGAACGGTACTTTCTTTTTATATCAAAGCAAAATAAGAGTCATAATAAATAAATAAATTATTTCGGTGATAATGGGAAATGATCATACATAATAATATTTACTTTATAAGATTGCTTTATATATACAGAAAATTTAAAAATGCGCCATTTTGTATGCATTGCCTTATAATTATAGATTCGAAATTACAGCTTACTTTCAGCCTGAATCCTTTCTGCATACCCACAGCATATGCATCGTCAAATATAGATTGGCCCAGCAAATGAAGGCTGCATCCCGGATCGTTGCCTCTGAAATAATCCAACACCACCGTATCTCCAATCAGTACTCCCAATTCGCCACGTCTGGAACGAGAAAATTACAAATGGAATACTTATAATAAGCTTCTGTAGAAAATTACTGTTTCATGCAGGCTAATATTAAATCTTCAGCAATATGTTTGAGGGAGATACAAATTTCGTCGCAGAATATATATTATTTATATCAACGAATATTAAATTAGAATAACCAACTTTTAAAATGACTTAATAAAACAAATCTGTTTATAAATCACTTTATTAATTCGAATAAAAAGCTATTCATTTAAATTGTTATAACACTGATTTGTGGAACATCGATGAAATAAAATTGACAATATATTTCGAATCTTATAAATATATATAAAAATTAATGTAGGATAAAGTGAAGTAAGCATATAGTTTCTTGAATGAGCCAGAGTTAAAGCATGTTGTCACTGCTATGTACTATAATTATCTAACGCAGTAATTCTCCTGGTAGAGAAGATAATTTCATAGATAGCCGAATGGATGTCGGATCAATGACTCCCGGTTTTCTCGACACAATTAGCAAAGTTTGACGATTTTCAATCAAAATCAAAGGTACCAGAAACACCTAAAATATTAGCAACAGTTCCATTAGGAATCGAATTAAATCATTTTTATCAGCTTCTACGTCTATCTCAAAAACTATAACAACCTAAATGGCGAAACTAAAGGCTCAATCAGTAGAAGGTTTAGTCAGAAGGTGTGAGTATTTACTTAATTTAGAATGGCAGACTATCTAGAAGCGTGAGTAGTTGTGCGAAGTCTATCTCCTAAGAGATCTTTTGAAGCGCTTTGTGTCATAGAATGTTTATTATCTATTTTGCTGCTTCTGTGCTTTTTACTGCAAATGCTTTTCTTTACTATGCCTTTACTTAATTTTGCTACTGCATTTTCGTATTTTCTTGAAAATTGAAACTTCACTAAGTTTCTTGGTCTTTTTTCCATATAATCATACATGGTAATTTCTCCATATAATTTTCGTACGAAGTTTGCTCCCTTTATTAACTAACAGATATCCCTAGATTAACTTGCAGTGAAATTTCGTTATTAATAAAGAAAAATTGATAATTTAACTAATTGCCACTTAGCCTTCGTTAACATTTTCATTTTCCGATGTTAGCATTTTTGTAAAATGCTTTATTAAAATGCACAAATATAAACCACAAAATTTATCACAACTTAATAAAAAAACTGCTTTTTATGAAGTAAATTATGTAAAATAATGTAATTTCCGAAATTCCACCCCATTTGGCGATTTTAAATTGTTTAGAAAATGAATTTTAGTCCCCACATAGTATTTATTTATGCAATACTATATAATGGCGAATATAATTTTTAATTAATTAACAACATTAAATTATTCATTGAAAGTTATGCCTAACTAGAAAAATTTAGAAATTATTTATTAGGTTTTGACTAGATTAGATATTTAACTATGTTAGATATCTAATATTATATATAGTTTTCATAAAGAAATGATATGCTTTTTAAATAAGTCGCATTTCAATAAATTATTGAGATTGAGATTTTGATCAATTATTTTTGAAAGAGGAAATAAACAAAATAATAATAATAATAATAATAAAATGAAATCAGCTATACATATTTCAATGTATCATGCCCGAACATCATTTCTTGAACGGTCAAACGCCGCGTGCTCGTGCAAGATAAGTTATATTTTTATTCCTTTTAATGGTTTCATTGAATGAGTCACTTTAGTATTGCAAACGATAAAAAAAACTTTGTCTCGCATTTATTGTGTAAAAAAAATATCGCATTTCCTATTTATTTCATTTCACACAATCACGTGCTCAAAATGACATATTTCTAGGTTTTATTTGCGGTAGTTAATAACTTATTTTTTGAAAATCAGAGCTTTTGTAAACGTGATGGCAACGCGTTATTAAAAGCTTATTTTTTAAGATGCTCGAGTAAATAATAAAGTTTGAATTTTTCACCTACGGATTAAAATGTATATTTTTCGTTTACGGATTTTTGTTGAAGCCAGAAAACCTCATTCCCAAAACAATATCATGTCCTGACATGACAATATGCCATTATTCTTCTATTGAAGAAAGCTCTTTATTTTTCTGTTTGGCTAAAACTTCAAGAGAGGTACCTTTCCCATGACGAGTATACCCGTCAAGAACAGTTAACTGGCTAAAAGAAATGAATTTTTGAACTACACGAATTTTAAAAATATGATATAACACTATTCCAAATTTAAGTCTGATCACAAAAGTAAAAGTCATAACATTTGTCCATTTTGAGAAGCAAAAGGATAAAGCATTAAAGAAATCTACAGAGGAATAATTAAATATATTACCTCAATTTTTCGAGACCTTCCTCAAGGTCAGCGAATCCATATTTCTGAATATGCTGCCAGAGTTGAGGGTTTTGGGCGTAGATGTAGGACTCTGCTGCACTTCCTTTCGCTGTTCCAGTTCTCTGACTTAGAAGCTGTAACAAAAGTTAGATAATTCAGAAAAATTTAAGAGTATGTATTTTTATTAAATATATTTTTATTAATTACCCGAAAATTGGTTTTTATGGGTAGACAAAGACATCTTAAATTTCTACATTTATTAAAGATTATCATTTTGCTTGTTTGAATGTCTGTAAGCATTCTATTTATTATTCTCCAATGAATATGGATGTAATGAAATGGCGCGAAAAAATAATTTATATGCTATAATTAATGAAATAGCTCTAAATATGATCATAATTTTTGTAAAGATATCGATATGTTTGAACAAATGAGGGATTTAAATGTTCATAGTAGATATTAAATATAGTAAAATATGTTTTGAATAAAAGTTGCTCACTTTTATAGGTTTTTTTTCTTCTATAATAGTACAGAAGAATATTATAGAAAAAATAGAGAGATTGCAAGAATATTATAGAAGAAATTAAGAGATTGCAATCTTGTATTCATAAATGTGTGTGGGAGCACATTTATAAATATAAGATCTCAATATCTCATAGTTTTCCTCATATTTCAAATTTAAGTCTGCGCGGATTATAATATAAATTGTCTTATTGTTTAAGAATGCATTGTTTTGAAGGATTAAATTAAAATTCTGATTTTTTAAAAAGAATTATCACTGTTTAAAATTTTTTAGTAGAGTAAAAAATGCCCACAGTATAGATATTTAAAAATAATTTTTCAAAAATTATCCAGACTGTATGATAACATTTTGGTTATAAAGCTGCACATATGGGTTGGTTTTTATATTTTATATTTAACCACATCAATTTTTCAGCATTTTATAATTCTTTTTTCTCAAATTTATAATCAATACTTAAAAAAACAAAATACATAGTAATGAGCAAGAAATGTTTTTTTTTAAATAACTCTAAAAAGGATATGCAATATATTTTTAGGAAAAAGAACTATTGCCATAAAAATAACCCGCTTAAAATTGAAATACTTTTATAGATTATTGAGGCCACATGTTTAGAGTATTTAAAATACTTAAAAGTGGTCTTTAATTACTAATAAATTCTTTTTTTATTTAATACACAAATATTAAAAAAACAAATGAGAATTTTGGTCGCCATTTTCCGCAACTGATTGGAAATATGATTAATATCTATAGAAAACCGAAATACTAAGCAGTTGTATATAAACGAATAATACTGAACAGCTCTATAAATATATATCAGTTGTATATAAAAGAGAAAATAAGAAAAATTATTTAAGTTGTGAGGTTTATAATTATTAGAGGACCAAATAATTATCTGAACAGTGTTTCGGCACATGCAGGTAAAAGATCATACAGCTCGCTGTCACTTACACTTGCATCGTGAAAATCATACACCCGCAGATGGAAAAACAGCCCAGCGAAATGGGCCGCGATGTTTGCCGTGTAGGAAGACACAAAAATGACACTGAAGCAACCCCACAAGTTGATCAATACTTTATTTGGCCATGATTTTGGAGCCTGGAAGAATAACACACCTCATTGATATCAGAGTAAAATGAGTAAAGCATAGTAGAATGAAATATAGAAAAATGAGTAGACAATGAGTAAAAAACCTCATTCATATAAAACGGAGTTAAATACATTAAAAAAATGCTATAGATTTGCAAAGCATTATATAAATAAAATAATACAATATCTCAATATATAATTTTACAATTATGTATGAACCAACTTTTATCCACGACTTCGTATGAAAGGAAAAACACACAACTTAACCTAAAAACAATTTATTTACAGTATGTACTTGAAATAAAGCAAAACAGCAAACTAAGCCCATATTTATTTAAAATGAAGTCAATTGTATTTTATTTACCGATCCAGATTGAGATAGCTATTCAGCAGTATTACACACATAACATTTGAACTTTGAATTAAATACAGTTGTCTACAATTACAACACACTGCACATGCGTGAACTTTCAACGCCAAACGGGGCAACACAAATGCGTGAATTTTATATGGCAGTTGGGGTAACGCAATACAGATGAGAAATTTTTAATCTCCTTTATTTTATTTTATTTTAGTTCATAAGTACTTCAAAATGAATCCGATCCCCCCTTCCGATTGATTAACAATTTTTAATTTTAAATTCATCAAGCATAAGAAAATAAAAAGAATCGTTTGAAATAACCGGTAGAAAACATATTAAGTCGATTATTAACAGTTTTGACTTATTGCTGTCATGTAGCTTGATAAATACTTCGTCTAAATACAATTTTTGAACATACACTTACGTTCAAGTCTTGTCTCGATTCTCAGTTTGGTAAACCTTAATCAAATAGTTCAAATTTTCAATCGTTAATAAAATACTTTTTATTTATCCATTCAAATTCAAATAGATTTTTTTGAATTTGTTGTGGATGACACTTGATGTTAACACAGTTTTTTAAAAATAATAGTTCATTAAATTAATTATTTTTTTATTAATTAAAAACTTAGTTAACTTTCCTGTCAAAAATCTTCATTTCCTCACCGCCAAATGAATTAGATTTGAGTTTATCTTTTCCCCCACGCTAATGAAGTTAGGTTTAAGATGTTTTTGACCAATTATTTAAAAAAAATGTTTATTTTCTTAGTGTTTGATACATTTAAAATTAAAAATTGTTGATTAATCCATCTTTTAGATTCATTTTGAAGTAATTTGGAATTAAAATAAATCAGAATAAAGGAAATTGAAAATTTCTAATCTGTATTGCGTTATCCTAACTGCTTATAAAATTCACTTTTGTAGACTTAAGTAGGAATTAACTGATTTTTTTATATTACTTGTTATAAAATAGTCTGAGTATATCAAAATTCTTACAATTTTTTACTTTGAGCGAACAGAAAAAATTTAACAGAACCAATAATAAAGGTCTCTCGAAACCTTCTCTTATACTCTCAAATAAGGAAATATCCCAGAGAATATCTTGTATGGCGTTGGTGTACTATAGCTACAAAATATTAAATTTAAGGAATTCAGAATGTTTATCGAATACATAGTGTGATCTTTGGTGATTAATCCTTGGTATGAGATTAATAGTATCCAAAAACAGCTTTTGTGTTTCCTATTCTTTTTTTTAACAAATGATTAAAACCAAAATTTGGTAGAGAATTTGCATAGTAATCACAAAATCACATACCAAATTTGACATGTTTGTCGTTTTTTTAGAATACGTATTTATATTCTTCTGTAAATATAGACCGACAGACGGGCAATCCCTCTTTGGATATGGTAGAAAATTTGATAGTTATCTATACAATAGATATTAGATCGGCGCATCAAATTTTATCCATCTAGAGTTCTTTTTGAAACCACCCTATGAAATTACACCCATATAGTTGAACAAAAAGAGTTGATCTGAACGGATTTTCAAATTTGATAGAAATCTACAAGTTTTAAGTAAAGATCATATATAAAGTTTATAGTGTTATGTTTTGGTTTTCTAAGGAATTGTCCTGTTTTAAACACATTATTTTTAATCTTCACCAACGCAGCTACACTACAAAATTCAAAAACACTTATTATTTAAAAAAAATAATCATTTCATATTCGAAATCAATATTTTAATAATCAAAATACAACTACGCTTCCAGCATCCAAATCATCAAGAAGCCAGACCTGAAATCTCACGAACGTAGGTAGGGAGCCAACGGAGCGCCAAACGTGTTGGTTTATCGCCATTTCAATTCAGTTTTTTCCACATTATTACAGGCAAACATAGAAAATTAAGTTGAAGAATAATAAGGTGGAAGGTTTCCGTGGTTTCCAGCCGAAAACAGTTGGTGTCAGCGTAAGGGTTCCACATGGGAAAAAGGTCGTCCTCAGGATGCAAGTCTCAACTGATTGTCTTTTGCTAAACGTCACAAGGGGGCGCTATTTGCTCAAGGGGAAAAAGAGGTTGTAGGAATTGTAGGTCGCGGTACGAACCTGTGACGTTTGGGCCTATAGCCGAGTAATATACCGATCGAGCAAAAGGGACCCTTCTGCTCGAAGGAAATTATCTGGCTTATAAGGCTGACGCTACAGTACTCCCCTACCAATGAGTCGGACGAGAGACGAACGATTTTTGAGAGCGCCAAGCGTATGGCGAGCATGCGAGTTCGTTGGTGCGTCGAGTTAGCAACGGCTTTTTGTTGTGTTGAGTAAGAGACGGTTTTGATGCGTTGAGTTAGCGACGGGTTTGTTGGCTGGTAGATGGAGCCACGACTGTTGTGGAAGGTTGCGTTGTCTAGGTCACCAATGTAGCATTTGAAGGTCGCGGTACGAACCTGTGACGTTTGGGCCAGTAGCCGAGTAATATACCGAACAAGCAAAAGAGACCCTTCAGCTCGAAGGATTTTATATGGCTTATAGGGATAACGCTACAAGGTGCTACAAGTTTTATTTTTCTAACTGAAAGCATTTTTATCACAGTCAGAGACACAAAGACAAAATGAATGAAAAGCGAAATAGACTTACTGACAGACATAAGGCCAAAAATGCGTTTTTTGAGCACAGGAAGCTCAGAAACTGGGAGATATTTGTTATGAAGATTTTTATAATAATTATATTTTCATAATAATGATTTTTTTATTATAATACTCTCTCTGCATTTCGTATCCGAGAAAATAAAAAAAAAATCTTGCAAAATTTCATAAAATGTTTCGAGTCAGGAAGCCAGCTTGATACTAGGATAAAAGACCTTATAACGACGGACATATCATATCCCAATCCATTTGTTCTTATCTGCATTCTTACCTGCTACATCTAAAACGAAATTTATGTAGTCTAATATCTCATGCGAGTTACAGACTGTTTTCGCTCCAAAAAGATATGTATTCTCGGACCTAAAGGGGTTTCAATTCCAGCAGCTTTACTAAATAAAATATACTGAATCGAAGCCCGCCACTTCTTTCACATCCTTGAGTATTTTCTCGGAATAAAAACTTCAAGCTTTCGGAACTCTGAAGAGACTCCATATTTATTCGGTAAGCCTTTTCGAAATCCCCATAAATCGCTTACCCGGGGAAAAAAAGTGTGGTCTCCTTTAAGTTTCAAGATTTCTTTCAAAAAATATTTATGTCAGTCTTCCATTATTTACTTATTTTTTCTCCCACCAAGTTCTTCATTCTCGATCGTGTGACAATCGCAAATTTCGGATCGTAAATTTTCAATACAGTATTTCCATCTTTTGGGGCCATTTCTATAATTTACGGTCCGCCTGTAATAGAATTTCCATGGCATGGCAATATAAAGAATCGGAGAGAGTTGTTAGTTTCCGCTTTTAAATCAAGGGACGGACTTTAGTAAGGAACGGGTGGCGGGGATAGTCTTTTATAACCGACTGGAAGTTATGTTTTTCCCATATATCTCTTCGATGCATTTTCGCTCAGTGCGAAAGCCACGTCAAAGAGATATTTCAAA
>JAOUZG010029298.1:10483-34032 GCA_026289955.1 Argiope argentata | reverse complement strand
TATATATATATATACAATTTTTTTTACAGGAATCTTTAGGTTTCATATATGGAGATTAAGAAAATTATACAATTATATAAAGCTACTGGGAAATATTTCAAGATTTCAGACAAGAAATTGTTTTATATCGGCAATTTGTAAGAAGATTTTTTTAGACCTTTTAGGATTTAACTCTTAAATGCAAGATTTTTTATTTTTGATAAATGAACTTTGGGATCAATAAAGTATTGGATGAATTTAATGGGAAATATACATATACACGCAAACAAACATATTGATCAATTTCTATATCCTCATGAACAATCCATCCTTAAAGTTTACAAATCCACTGCATGCAAAGATATAATTCTATAAACATAAATATTGCTTTTCGGTGTTAATATGAAGAACGAAAAATACGAAATTATTATTTTTAGTATTTCAACAGCATTTGCTACAAGAATACTGTGTGGTACCCTTGCGTAGTGGAATTTTTCACCTCTATCTGTTCGAAAATATTAGTTACTGACCAACGCCACCCTTTCGTACACCCAAAGACGTCAAAGGATAGGATGGCTCTCTAGGTTTAATGTTCAAATATATAGCTATTTTTGCAAATTGATGTATATTAATACCACAAAGTTATATTTTTCTTGCCTTAATTTATCAGTGTATGCAAAAATATTAATATTATTCCACATCTAATAGGTAAGAATTCTTTTCCGAATGTTTTCATCTCTTTTTAGACAAAAAATCGCAATTTGTAACACGCGCCGGAATAAAATTGTAATTAGATAGCGCGCTAATAATGAAAACTGTCAGAGATAAAGAAATAAACTATCAAAGATTCTAATAGCTCTCGGAAATAATAAAGCAGTTTTGGCAAAATTAAAATAAAAAGAGATTGAAACGAAATCTGCTATGCATATTTCAATGTATCATGTCAGAATATCATTTCTTGAACGGCCAAGCACCACGTGCTCGCGCAAGTTGGGTTATATTTTTATTCATTTTAATTGTTTCATTGAATGAGTCATTTTAGTTATTGCAAACGATACATAAAAAACTTTCTTGCATTTATTGTTTAAAAAATATCCCATTTTCTATTTATTTCGTTTCATATAATCACATGTTCAAAATGATATTTTTCTAGGTTTTATTTGTAATAGTTGATAACTTATTATTTTCTTGAATCAGAGCTTTTGTAAATGCAATGACAATGCGTTATTAAAAGATTTCATGAGATGCTCGCGCAGATCATAAAATTTTTGTTTTTCGCCTACAGATTTTTGTTGAAGTCAGAAAACCTCATTCCCAAAACAATATCATGTTTTGACATGATAAAAACATTATGCAAAGATTGCTATATCAAGAAACATGAAGCTTTAAACATACGATGGAGATCTACATTGCTATACATTTAAAAGTTTAAATATCTAGTTTCTTTCATTCAGATATTTTCTTCAAGATTTATCTTCAACGTACACATATATATTTTTTTCTAAATCCATATAACGATTTGTACATTGCAATCAGTTTTAAATAGTTAAAGGCAGAAGCATGTTAAGCCTATTAGATCGCTTAGTCAATAACAATGATTAATAAAAAGGAACAGGAGTCACCTTGAAGGCCACCAGGTGAGAAAAAAGCAGCGACCACATGACCCACAATGCTGATGCTAATGAGAAGTTTCTGTTGCGCATTCTTCCCCAGGGGTTGAGGCCGAAAGGTGACAGCCACTCGTAAATGGCAGCGGTGATGGCTGTCACGTTGAGGCACAAGAAGATGGCAATCCAGAGTTGCGCGCTGTCAGGAAAAGAAAAATGATTTAAAGAAGCAATTTCATTTCATTTTGAATTGTTATTGTTTCCGCTTGATATACATCAAAAGATCATATATTAAGAATGTCATCCATCTCTCACGAATGGATTAATTGATTGATCTAAATTAAACCATGCTTTTAAGGGCCCCCCCATAAAGGGCTGTTGAATTTAGAGGGGTAACTAAGGAAAAATACCTTTCTCGCCCCTTAGGAAAGGGCAAAAATAAGTAAAAAAGCTTAATTTTTTACACTTTATAGAAGAAAATAACCTCTTTATTTTACTTATATTATACGACATATTTAAAATAAAAATGCTACAATTATTCTATAGTATGTTCATCCCTTCTATCAAGGGTGTTTTTCAGATTAAAAAATTATTAATTATTATTATTATATTTTATTATTATTTTATTTATCTTTGTTCAACTCTAAAAAGAATGTGTATGCAAGAATGCATTTTTCAATTATAGACGAACCATTTTTCAAGACATAGAAATTTCCCAATTTTAATTTAAAATATATCGATAATTTTACAGATATTTTCGCATAATCTTTCCCTGTGTTTTTATTGTAATGTAGCGCACATTTTTTCTGATTGGACTTTTTGGCCTGTCTTCTTTATTTTTCTGTTATTTCTTTTATTTGCTACTAGGAGCACTGTAACCTGTTTCTTTAAAATTCATCATTATTACTTTGCTTTAGTTGCAAGTTGCTTCTCTTGTACAAAACACCGTTTTATATCTAAAACTTAAAAAGTTGATTATCATACTGTATATAAATATATGCGCTTTTTTCTATACTAAATTATTATATGCCAGTTTCAGTCTAAGTTCATGGATTGACTTTCCATTGTTTCTCTATATATTCATATTACACCCCATATATTAATATGTTTTTTTGCTTATTAAATAATTATATGCTACTAGTAATCTGGGTACACAGATTGCCTTCCCGTTGTTAATATGTATATTAAGACGTTTCTACTTTTTACTTGGTTGGTAGAGCATTGGACTCGTACTCCTTAGGTTACGAGTTCAAAACTCACTGAACAAAAGATTCCCCGAGTGTGTGGTGACTGGCGCTTATTAAATCTGGTCGCTAAGTCCTACATGCCGAGAGTAATACTGGGGTACTGGGTCAGAGCTGATTGTTCTATGTTTCTATGTTCTAAATTACGATCTGAGATGAATGAATGAATGAATTTGCAGGAATGAAGTCCGCCCCCTAAAAAGTGTCGTAACGTGTGTGTAGCTAAATCGTACACTTGGTCCTAGATGGCGTTGCTTGTAAAACAAGAGACGCATATCTCCAGCTTAAAATCTGCTGATGTATCAGCGGGGCTTGTCCATGGCGAGTACCATAAGTAACAACAATAATATATTAGTGTATGTGTTTTTTTATACAAATAATTAAATGCCCATTGCGATCCGAGCTCGCAGATTGACTGTCCGTTCTCACCTGAAGGGTATGAGAAAGGCAGAGAGAGGAACGTCCCTTTCTTGAGTGTAGGTGAGGCAGGACACCCCCGAATGATAGAAGGGGACGGAGTAATCAATGACTCGGGAACGTTCGCTCGTCACGCTAAATGCCGTAAAAACCATGTGCGCCGCCCCGGATTGCACGTCCAGCGTCATGCCTGCAAAGAACCAGAAAATCATTAGACTTTCGATCAAAATCAAATTTGTTTCAAACTATACAGGTAACTCCTTTCAGACGCATTCAGAGAACGAGGGACTGTTTTTTAACCCTTTCACTACTGACCGACCCAACCATCTGTAAAAATTCTATTCTGGAAAGCCATTTTCGTTTTCAAACTAACATGCAGGACGTAAAACGAGCTATTAGAAAGGATGTTCTTATTTTATATATTGAACTCCTAGTTTGAAACGGAAATTGTCTCTTGAGAATAAATTTTGCATGGCCGGTTGGGCTTGCTCAGTAGTGAGAGGGTTAAAACGTTTTATAAATTTTGATTCAATTTTTTTAAATCAGCAGATTGTTATTTTCTATTTAATCATACTAGAAATTTTTAAATTAATAAATCTATAAATTATTAAAAAAAGAAGATCCAAAAAGTTACTTTTGAATGATATGCATATTTTAAAATTCAAGAGATTTTTGAAATCGATCATTCTTTATACAACCTTTTTATAATTGCAATAGTAGACAGAAACAGTTTACAACCAATCTTTTTTTTAAAGAATAATTTTGTGTCCAGAATTTGTTCTCCTTTCGTTAAGAAATTTTATGTTTTACAAAATAAAAGTAGAAGGGAGAGTGCTATTTCGGAGTTTTGTCAAATGAAAATGATTACTTAACTTAATTTTAGCTTTGACAAAAGCACATGATGGAGTTATTTAATGAATTTATTTTAATAAAAAATATTCAAATGAAAAAAAACGTATGAAAATGAATTGATATCATGAAAAAGTTTTTTTTAAAGTTTAAGATTGCGTAAAATTAATTTTTTGCGAGATAATATTTTCGGAAGATATATCAGAAAATCACTAAGAACTTACTTAAAGTTGAATTAAATTTTTTTAAATCAATATTTGCACTTGATGATGTCTCGTTTTGTAATGAGCATGTGAAAATTTTTATCAGTATCGGATTAAAATTATAGATTTGAATATAGACTTAAAAACAATAATTTATCTTTACATAAATATATTTATGTTTGCTCTGCTCTTAAAACGAAGGTAGCATGTTTAATTCGTTTTTTTTTCTTCATATTAGTAAAATTTTGCTAAATTTTACATCTTTAAGGAAAGGTTTAACGGCAAAGAAAATAAAAAAAATATTTAAAACAAATATCGAAATTTTAATGGTTTTTTTTTGGAAACTAATCGTTGTAGTTTAAAGTGTCATGTTTGGTTATTTCATCGAATTGGAAAGAGATGCAAATAAATCAAATCATTTTTTGAAAAGATATTTCTGACTAATGAATTTTCTAAATCTAGAATCCGATCTTGGATAATACTTAGACATTAAATATTTTTAAGGCTCTGTTTTAAAATTACTAGCAATTAATATTACTTTGTAGATAGATATTCATTCAAAACGTAATTATGAATGTGTTTACATAATTAATTACTAAAGTAATGAATTGTGACCCAGTTAATAAGATAGTCAATTTAAAGATAAAGCTTAGGTTTAAAGTAGAAGTTTGTTTGATGAGTCAAATTAACGCTCCCTTTTGAAATTATGCAAGAAATGATTTGACAAAAACAGATGCAGTCCTGAAAATATTTAATCGTAATAAAAAAGTATAAATCATAAATAAGTATAAAATCGTAGTAAGTAATAAGGCTTAAATTGCATTAATCTTTTTGTTTTGATACCACTTAAGAACTATTTTGGAAGGACTTCACAATTATGAGTTATAAGCAGATGATGAGGTTTATTTTAGTTTAGTTATATTAACGTCCCATTGTGAAGCAACAATTGCGCTATTGCGGGGCAGACTTCGTAATTTTTGGATATGGTCAGATGAAGAGGATGTTACCTGAGTTGGTATCCCTTCACAAATCATACCAGTGACTCTAACGGATTTAATGCGCAATAAACCCCTTTACACGACGGTTCTTCGGTTGAATCGGGTCCCGACACTGAAATCTTACAACTCAATAGCTGAGACCTTACTACAGGCCACCACTACCCTCCTCAGATGACGAGATAACACTTGAACTGGTGTTCCTTCCCCAAATTCCCACATCGTATTATATCAGCGGTGGGTCTTTGAGAGTTTCAACATAAATAGGATTCACCTACATGATACCTCCTTCTTTGGAATCGGATTTCAAATCCATGAAGCCAAAATAAGCGACTGTGGTTCACTTTTGTAAATGAAAGTTAGACCTCTATCATCGGATGTCTCTTCATAAAAGAGGAGATGCATTTCTTTTCTACAAATAAATATGTCCGTAATAAGACTCTTGTATTTGTCATTCTTCATTTACCTTCAGGGCACACAACCTCAACCAAACAAATAAATCGCTACTTTTTTTGCTTATTATATTACTAAATAATTCTAGCTGAATTCTTTTGATGATGATAATGATGATGTCGTGTCCGCTTTTTACCATGGAAAGAAGGGTGTAGTAGTTTCTGAGGGTATAAACCCCTGATCACCTAAGGGCAGAAGTCGGACTTCTACCTCATATGAAGATGTAACACTCACTACATTTGCTTGCACAGCCCCTTTTTACAGGGGGGCACAGCCACAGATCTCACAGATAGAACACAGAACAGCCATGCCCGAACCGGGACTCGTACCCGGGTCTCACAGAACACAAGGAAGACGCGCTACCTCTGTGCCAGAAATCCGGCAGCTGAATTCTTTCAAAGTAAGCAAACAAAACTATTATAATATCAAGAGTATTAAGAAATAACGACTTCAGAACGTGCTAGGTTTAAAGCTTCAAGTGATTTAAAAGAATAAAGAAGCAATAACTGTTTGAGATTCTTTTACTCTGAAGTAAGAAGAACAAATTTTATGAAATCCAGCATCTTAAACAAGTAATAACAATTTCCGCAGTCTGTTAATACAATGTATCTACACACAGCCGGAAGGCCGTAGTAAATATCAAATAAGTGCTCGAATTTAAGGACAGTAAAAAAGTCCCTCACCATTCCATCGGTTCCCTCTCTTGGTACCGAAGTAGCCGTCGGCGACAAGGTAAAGATCGAAGGCAAAGTTGAGATCCGCCGATAAAGTTTTCAATAGATCGATGGAGATACCGGCGCAGCAGCTGACGTTGTATTCCAAGCCTTCCAAAAGCCGGGAGCCGTGGTAATCGGAGAAGAGGCGGGACAAGTCGGATTTGGAATTCGTTTTTACCTGTAGGAGGAGATGGTACAAAAAATCATTGTTACTGCTATTACCGAGAGCTTTAAGCAGAGATGGGCGGTCGAGCTGTTTGTCCTCAAGACATATTAGTGACTGCCTTTATACTAATAGAAATCCGTTGTTTAATTTTCTTGTGTTTTCCATTTGGTAATGTTGATTTGGAAAAAATAACTGCATATATAAATTATATAATCTCTTTTTCTCTTCAGAAAAACGAAGTTTTCTCCTAAGGAAATAACATGATTTTTAAAGTTTTAGTTAGGAATCTAAGAATAACTTTTGGAATCTAATGGACGAAGTAAAGTACCTTAATCAACAAGTAATATATAAAAATATTAAAGTCAATTCCTAGTTAGGCTAACAAAGGAAAGTTTTATTTTAGTTATTTTTTATTAAATTACAATAAATATCAATAATTTATCAAAAATGATTGATTTTCGCAAGAATTGAAAAGTAAATGGCCTGTGGAGACGAATGGACTGAAACCATTCCTGAAGTAACTGGGTTTCGATAAACCAATCCTTTCCATGGGAAAAAATCTAAATGGGTCAGATTTGAAGATCGTGAGGCCCCCCCCCCCCGCCAAATCCAGAGGCCAAATAAAAGTTTTTTTTTCTAAATCAGTTATGACGTCATGCATTTTTCTTGCATATTTCTCGAAAACTATGGGTAGTAGAGGTTTAGCTCTTTGGGTATTTTTTATGTATTCCAAACAATGAATCAGGCTGTACAGAGTTTATCCGGTCTGGAACACCTTTTATATACAACAACTACTCCTTTAAAATTATAAGATGCTCAGCCTTTATCTATTCTTTGATAATAATTACATATATTTGCCAAACTTGTTCGGATAACATTATACCTAATAAATGTCCTGAAAGTTAGCCAAGTTTTAGAACCACAGCTATTGATTACTTGTCATCTCAAGAATTAGCGCTACTGTAAAGAATATTTACTCCTAAACTTCGAAAAGCCGCCTGGGGCAGAAGTTCCATCGGCGCCAAGCAAAAGAATTCCAGTCAAATGCTCGGAGGTATAATGTTAAGTAAATATTCAGGATATATATAGGATAAGCATATTGAGCATTAAAATGTATTTATCTATTAAAAAGTTTATTTACTAACGACCGTTATCCTTTATAATATTTCTTTTTTATATTTAACGCTTTTATTTAACAAAGGATTTGAATCTTTTTTCGAACTCTCTATATCTTAAACTTTGTATGTTTCAAAATAATGGAACATAATCTCGAACACTGATGTGGATAAATAATTTTCTGTAAATGCAAATTTAGAATGACGTAAATGTTTGTTAGTTGGCTTACTTGTGCTGCGAAATAATTGTAAAAACCTTGCTTCTATTTGTTGAATAATTTTGTCTGGTCTTTTCTTTAAATAAGTATTTTGTTGCTTTATTTAAATTAGTTTTTCTGAAAGTTTTGGCCTCATTGAATGTATCTGTAAATGAGTAAACGAATGAGAGACTAGGAACAAAAGATGTATCCCAGTATTATTGATTTATATTTACAAATTAGAATCTAGACTGTAAATGAAATCTACGATGTGTTAAATCGTATACTTCTTGTGTACAGCCGACCAAACCGCCACCACCGAACGTAGCAGTATCGAAGGGATTTGTCGTGGCCGACTGTGGACTGTAGCAATGTCCATTCCTACATTCTTTAATGAGTTGGCAACCCTATTAAAAAGAGACGTTTGTGTCAGTCGGATGTTTAAGGTTTGTAAAAATGAAGCGTTACACAATAGAACAATGCGTTTTTATTGTTAGACAATATTTCAAAAATAATGAAAATCCGGTGGCCACAGTTCGAAAGATTGAGAGTTGGTCCTCTGGATCGAGCGATTTAACATAATTGGATGTCTTTTAGGGGAATTATTTGAAATCAAAAGTCTGTGCCAATAAGCCCACAAATACGCGTACAACAAACGAGGAAATTCACCCACTTTTATGGAAAACGGTCACGGAAAATTTAGACAAAACGTACTGGTAAATTTATGGAGGCCATATGCTTTATGTGTCATTCCATACATAACCATATCCTATGTATTTTACGATTCAATTAAAATATAACGATTTAAAGAAGAAAAAAACTGTATTCTTTGATTTAATACAAATCTTGCTTTAAGACATCTTCTTTTTTTTTTATCTCCATCATGGTCTGACGGAGTCATACCAAACCAAATAAACCATTGCCTCTGAGATGGTCGGTAACTGTCCAAGGATATGAATAAATATCCCCTACAGTGAGGTCAAGGCAGTCAAGGATGTGAGAGGGAAGAGTTGGCATTTAGGACAAAGGGGAAAGGATTTCCTTCAGCCAGAGAGCTTAAGACGTTTTAAGTGTCCGCTGGCAAGTCGCGAAATGCAAGTATGGGATGACCTATCTCCTGAGAGGGAAAGAAAGAACCCTGGTTTCAGCCCCATGAACCAGTTGTTTGATGGAGGAACCAGCCAATCTTCTCTGATGACAGATTTTTTGAAGGAGAAAAGCTCCAGATAGGTCAGTTTGGAGAAGTGGATGTATTTTGAAAGCAACCCTCTTTGGCCAGTTTGTTTGTCATTATTTAAAATGCTTTAACACATGTTTTTTAACAAGGTTTAAAACGCGTTAATGCACGAATGGTACATAATTCAAATCTTGCATTAATTTTGGATATTCTTTTTACTACAAATAATAAATATCAATGTCTGTATCAGCGCTCTACAGGCCAGATTATTTGATCTATATAAACTAAATTTAGATTGCATAATACTTTAATGGATGGGAATATGAACTTCGAAGGGATTATTTTAAAATTTTAATTAAAAATTAAGCTAAATTTTGGTGTTTCTCTTTCATGACTTCCAAAAATATTACTAGACAAAAATTTAATACCCTCCATTTAAAAATTTAAAAAATATTTCTTGTAAGATACCAATCAGAAGTTGAAAATATTTTTTCTCATTTTTGTAATTTTTTAAAATTATTTTTTGCCTAGTTTCTAGCAATAGTTAAGCTGTTGTTCTTCTATTAAAATCGTTTCCATTGTTTCATCAACTATTTGGTCACATGATTTTCTCCGTTATTGTAAGCTAAGGTTGAAGGGTTTTGTTTAAAATCTATGTAATTTACAAGTAAATAAAAAAGTGAAGATACTGTACCGTTAAATTAAAAAACAAACAAACAGATGAATAGGGCATAAAAGTGTTATGGTGTTTTGGAACTGATTCGCATTAGAAAAGTTTGTGTCCTCAACGAACAGAACATTAGTGAACTAATTACCATTAACGAATTTTGATATAAAAGACTAATAAAAGAACTCTGACTTAATAAAAATTATGACTTAAAAATACGGCTTTAATGTCTGACAATATGCAGAACCATGGGCATGATGTTTTATTTAAACAATTGAATTGAAATTAAATATAACCAATATCTTCGACAAAACAGATGGTTGCTAAAGCGTCATGCATATTATGCATAGATTAGATACGAAGAGGTATTGAAAAAAATTGACTCAATTCAGAATAAGCGCTTGATGTGAGATCGGCTGATTTCTATATAAAAAAATTAACGATGCGGAAAGGCAGAAATCTAACCCTTTACTTAAGCATAGAAATATATTTTACTGCAGACAAATACGGAACATAATATGCGCTTTGATGCCTCAATGATTTATTGCATTTGGGCATTATTCAATTCCTACTAATAGTTGACACTCTCCCTATATATATTTATATAACTTGTTCACATTTTCAATCGTTAATAAAATACTATTCATTCATCAACGCGAGTTCAAATACATTTTTTTAAACTCGTAGAGGGTAACATTTGATGTTAATAAAGTTCTTTTCAAATATTAATTCATTGACCCTAAAATGCTAACCATTCGTCTCCTGGACGAACGCTTACGAAATAACTTTGACTATTCTTCCTCTATAATGGTAAATGGATCGTTCTACTCAGTACCTTTATCTGAACATGGGAACTACAGATGAAGACATTCCTTTTCCCCGAAATATTTCTGCTTGTAGTATATCCAGAACAATAGTCGTCTCAGAGACGGACGGTTATCTGTCCAGTTAGTATTAAGAAGGTATTTCTGTGTAAGTTTGGAGATGTCGAAGCGTTTTCACTGAGTAACTTTGCTGGGTAGGCCAAAAGCTATCCGTGAAATACCGAAAGAATTAAGTGAGGAAGATAATATTTCTGAGAATGAATCGGAAGATGAAGATTTTATTGAAGTTCTTTTTGCTTCATGGATGCAGAAGCGTCTCAACGTATCTACTTTGCCCCGATAAACCAGGACTATTATAAGTGAATTTCTAAAATTAAATTTAAAATTTCAACGATCTGGACAGTCCAAAATTAAAAAAAGAGTATTCTTTTTTGCATTTTACCCATATTATTTGCGCAGAATGACGCTCAATTTTTGTTTGTTAGGTTCAAGAGCAATGTGCGGAGCACATCACGCATATATGTGTAAAGATTGCTTCGAAAATAAATAATTAATATTTTTATCCTACTTCACAACAAAGAGTTATGAAATCATCTTCAGGTAGTATGCTTTTATTTAAACTAGCTTTAAAAATTGATTTTAAATACACTTCGTCTAGGAGACGAATGGTTATCATTCTTGTTAGTTTTTTAAAGGTTACCTTTCTAGGGTTTATTAAGGTTAATTAATTTTTAATTAAGTTTAATTAATTTTTAGCAATTTGTAATGATAATTGAAATTAACAGGCAGTAGCTCAATCGGTCAACTGGAAGGATTACAGTATTTTTCACGGGAAGGTGAAGAATGCGGTTTCAATTCTTGCGACAATCAATCATTGTGTGATAAATTATTTATACTAATGGTAATTATTTAATAAAAAGTAACAAATAAAATTTTTTTATTGCCCTAAGTAGGAGCTGACTTAATTTTTTTATATTACTTGTTTGCAATAAGGGTTACTTAAATTTGGGTTTACCTTGCCACTATCTAGCCCACAATACAACAGTAATCTGAATTTCTGATGTATAAATATCTGTAATCCTTTTAGCTAACAATTTTTCATGGAGCCGATTTTATTCACTCCGTATTTCGAAAGATTCACAGCATAAGCGGATTTCGATACACAACAGGACATCTATCTTAATTCTTCCACTGGAGCATAAAACATCTTTGCACCTAGCAGTTTAACATCAATTCCCGCTGGATGTGCCTCGCGTTCGTGTCGGAATCTGTCAACCTTTCCACTTTCTTGAGAGAAGAGAAGTGTCGCCTGTCATCGGCCCCCAAGAGACAGGCGATACTTCACCCCCGATAACAACGGAATAATTCCAGAAACAAAACATGACACCTCCACTCAGTTTAGAACAAGCTTTATGACACGGATGCAGATTTATCTCAGATATAGAAAAAAGAGTTTAGTCGGCCTCCACAAAGAGGTTTTGGTGACATGCATTTTATTTGATATAAAATATATTTGTAGATGTAGTGAATAAGATTTCAAATCGCCGATGAATACAAAATACTTAATATAGCTGTCGAATACAAATGATACAAAATATTTAATATAGCTGTCGAAATATTCCGAAACCATATTAACACTGAAATAACTGATTCCAGGACCCAACTTAGCCTAGTTGGGGCCCGGGGCAATAACTTCTTTGGGGCCCCCTCTGCTTCTTTACTTTAATAATGAAGAACATGCATTAAAGAAGAAAACTTAAAATAAAATTTCAATTCAATTTTGAGGCCCTCCATTTAAGTGGGGCCCTGGATGGGTAACTGTCCTGTATGCCCCTGTCTTAGTCTGGCCCTGACTGATTCACACTAAACTTTTGAACACTGCAACCCAGTTTTTGGAAATTAGATCAATACCGATTCACTTTTTAGAAATCGAATCTACAAAGACCCTTTTTGTCCTTGGTTCATTAAATCTTACTAGAGACGAACAGAATACATCCTTTCTACAAGAATCCAGCTCCACAAAGAATTTTTGGAGACATGTCTTTATGTTTTATTTAAAATAGATTAGTAGATATATTGAATAAGATTTCAAATGCTTCTTTTTGAAATAAAAGTTTCCCAAAGAATTGTCGATATAAAATATTTCATATAACTGACGAAATATTCTCAAGCTATATGAATACTAAAATAACTGTCTCACACCAAACTTTTCAATATTGAGACCTACTTTTTGGAAATTAGATCTATATCAATCTACTTTTTGGAACTTAGATCTATACCGATCTACTTTTTGGAACTTAGATCTATACCAATCTACTTTTTGGAACTTAGATCTATACCAATCTACTTTTTAGAAATTATATCTATACGGATCTATTTTTTGGAAATTAGATCTATACCAATCTACGTTTTAAGAATTGAATCTACAGCGAACCATTTTGTCCTTGGTTTATAAAACCTTACCAGAGACAAACAACATACATTCTTTCAGCAAGAAACCAGCTCAACAAAACGTTTTTGGAGGCACGCATTTATATTTTATATAAAATTGATGCGTAGATATATTGAATAAGATTTCATAAGGCTCTTTTTGAAAAAGAAAGATTACGGACGAATTGATGATACAAAATATTTAATATAACTGGAGATATATCCCCAAAACATATTAGTACTGAAATAAGTGATTCGCATCAAACTTTTAAACATTGCGACCCACTTTTTGGAAATTAGATCTCCACCGACTCACTTTTTAGAAACCGAATCTACAGTGACCCATTTTGTCCTTGATTTATAAAGACTTACCAGAGATAAACTGCATACATTCACTCTATAAGAAACCAACTAAACAAAGTTGTTTTGGTGACACGCATTTATATTTGATATAAAATAGATATGTAGACACATCGAATAAGATTTAAAATGGTTCTTTTTAAAACAAAAGTTTGCCAATGCAGTTACGATGCAAAATATTTAATATAACTGAAAAAATATCCCCAACCCATATTAGTACTGAAATAAGAATTTTTCAATTCTTACTATTAGTTCACACTCTTCCTAAATTATATATATCTTGTTCAAATTTTCAGTCGTTAATAAAATACTTTTTATTCATCCACTCAAATTCAAATACATTTTTTAAACATATGGTGAATGACACTCGATGTTAATACAGTTTTTTAAAATATTAATTTATTAATTAAATGTAATTAATTTTCAATGCTTTAAACAGAGTTTTAGCATTTTGTAATGAAAACTGAAATCAACAAGCCGTAGTTCCCGGTAAAGTGCAAGAATTTTAGAATTTTTCACTTTAAGGTGAAGAATGCGAGTTCGATTCTTGCGAAAATCACTTATTTTTTGATAAATTATTAATATTAATTGTAATAATTTAATAAAAAAGTAACTAAAATAAATGTTTTCTTTGTTAACCTTAGGAACTGATTTACATTTTTTAAATATATTATTTCTTAATTGATTAGCATAACTAGTATCAGCAGAAAATGACGTTAAGGCGGCAAGAAAGGAAATTTTTTAATGAAGATGGAAATTTAATTTGATATTCTCTACTTTAACAACATCTGTCATAATCGTCATCCATACATTTAAAAAAAAGGTGGCTTCAATTTTTTTTCTTTCGTTTATTCATAATATTTTAGCTTCTCAATATTTCTCAGAGAAGACATGTAACTTCTAATATGACAATGCACTCCTGCGTAAAGTGGTCTGGTCAGTTGACAGTTTATTTTCAAAACAGTTTTATATTAGATATCAGATGCTAAGATAAATACATCATATGGATTGAATATTTCCAATACTGATATGGATAATACAAACAGGACACTATTGTTAAGAATGTATGAGACAGCTCTGCAAAATTCAAGGTTCAGGTGGGCAATATCTCAAAACATATTCATTGCTATCTTCTATATACATAAAAAACTCTTTTGCAATTTCTTTTCTAACAAAACGTGTTTCCTATAATGAAATGGTATCTAGCTCAGTTAAGATGCAATGTTGTGTTAGGCTATTCTGACTGTCAAACTATGGAAGGATAGCTACAAATTCGCTTAAGAATTTAACACATGATCTAAGAGTAAACTGTTCATATATAAACGTGTTTCAAAAGATGATACAGTTAACCTTAAAGTATTATTTCTTTAACTTTGACATTATTATGTAAGCTGACAGAATCACTTTAAAAACACTTTCAATTAGAATTATACTGGAAATTTTTAGAAGGATCACTTTAAAAAATATTTTTACTAAGAAGTATGCTAAAAATTTTCAGGAGGACTAAGAAGCATACGAGAAATATTCAAGAAGACCGTTCTAACTGGTAGTGTTATAATTTTTGATAGGATTTTTAAACATACTCACTTGAAGACAAGGCAATCCGAGAAGGCAGGATTCATTTTCTACTCTTGTAGCGCGCATCACGAAAGGAGGTGCAAAGGCGGTGACAATTCGAAATCTTTCTTGGCCCTTTTGGGGTGGGCCCACATGTTTTCTATTCAACCAAAACACAGCATTCAGGGAAACCCGACTACCGGTCACGTTTCCGATCCTCTTCCAGCGCCGTGGGAAAGGCTCGTCGAAATCGGTCACGTGATGAAGGGGACGACCGGGATGTGGTACCAGGTTGTAGATGTCGAAAACGGGTGCCAGAAGAGTTGAGCCATTTAGACAACGTTGCTTAAACACTGATCTGTAATGATAAAAAGTTACGATATATATATAAGCAAATTTTGAAGAAAATTAAAGCGTTAAGAAGTTTATTGAATAGTTTTTAATCAATTTCAAATTATTCATTGCTCTAAAATTCACTTTCAAATGTGAGACTGTCAGGTAAGATAATGGAAAATAAAGCTACATCTCATCAGAAATCTTGATGGTCAAGTACCAGAAGCTCTGCCGAAGTGTATGCAAAAAGCGACGTTAGCAGTAACTCACAACACAGAAGACAAGAAATTGCTCACTAAAATAGTACTAAACTATCAGGGAAAAAATTAAATAGCTTATCTTCACTCCAAAGAGAAAACTATTCGTCGTATGGATGTCTCTGGCGATATATTTTTCCGATATGGAATGAAATCAAATGGAATTCTTCGGAAGAATAATCAGATCTCTGGTCATAACTGAGATAGAATAACATTTCTTACATTTGCAGTAATTTCACTTTTACCTCCAAATTCTTACTAAATTTTATTACAGGCTAGAATACAATGCACAGGCGCCAACACAGGATGCAAGAGATAGAAGGTATGGTAAAGTGTTTATAGAAAAAGTCGTAAATAAGTTTAATATTTACAATAACTGGCAAAAATTCCCCCGTCGAATTTTCAGTCTATTTGGAATGATTTATGAACAATTCAAATTTGTCAGTATTTCACACACACACATACGGATATACCTTTAAAGATGTCCTTACGTGAGATACATAAACAAAACCCTTCAGATATTCCCAAAAAAAGTATTTGAGGTTTCGATGAAAAGGGCGATAGGGGTGGTCATGGGATTAGTCACTTATGCCCAATCTATCGTGTTCCCAGCTACCAGTTACCATCTACAGGCAACAGAATCCATCAATGAGCCCATTTCTCCTTTCTTTCATTTCTTCTTTCCCATGTTTGTTCCTTACTGTGCCACTTGCCTTTATACATTCCTACTAAGTCATTGCTATATTAATAAACGATGGTACTATGAATTTTGAATCGCGTTGTATACTTGATGACGGGCCAACTTTATAACGGATGGAAGGGTGAAGTAGCTTCTGAGGGTATGAACCCCTGAGCACCCGAGGGCAGAAGTCTGACTTCTAACTCATATGAAGATCTCATTCGCTTGCACAGTCTCTTTTTACGGAGGGGGGTGTCCAGTCACACACCTCACAGATAGAACACAGAAGAACAACCATGCCTTGCTCGGGACTCGAAGCCCGAGACGCCCAGATCACGAGGAAGACGCGCTACCTCTGTGCCAGGATACCAGCTGCCTGAATACTTATGAGAAGAATAGAACTAATTAAAGATTAATAATCCAAACTAAGAAATTTGATTGTAGTGTTCAAAATGCTTTGAATCCAAATAAATTCGAAACAAATGTTAAAAAAAAATGACATTCTTGTGCATTTGTAGATGTTAAATTTAATTCTTTTCAATAAATTTAAGTAAATAAGAACGGTTATGTTTTTAAATGAAAAATTTCGAAAGATTCAAGAGCACATTATATAGAGAACCATAAGAATTAACAAAATTACATTTGGCGCAAAAGAAATTTCTGTAGGCATTCATTCGAATATTACCTATTAAGCTTCAATAAAAAAAAATTTCTCTCTCATTTTATTAATCCTTTTTTCATTTTATTTTAGCTCATCATACGCCAAGTTTCACTCAATTTTCTAAATACTTCATTTGATGTTGGAGAACAAGTAACTGAACTGAACATGAATGGAATTTCCCAAGAGGAAAATTCTGAAGGCTAAACCCTTCGACCTCGGAAAAAAGCTATAAATTTGGTTTATATTCTCTTTTATATCCTATAAACTTGATATGTATGCTATAAAAATGGAATGCAAGGGGTGACTGCGCATGGTGGAAGAGCCAGTGTTATTAATATGGATTTTATGTCCATCCAAAATTGAAAATCAATACAATATTAACTTTTATAATTGTAATAATTTTGAAATATAGCTTAATTGCGGGTATTCCTTAATACAGATTACTGTTGCTATGCAACACGTTTTACCAATTTTGTGTATCTATTTATGATTGCCATCATTTCGTTAGTAACCGCTGTTAGAAATAGAGTACCAATTATTTTACACTAGGTACTTTCAAATTCTTTATTCTAGAGAACGTTTCTTTTTCACAATGTAAATATTGATGTTTTTAAATTTTTTTTGTTTTGTTATATGTCGTATTAATTAGAAAATTAATGTTATTAAAACTAAAGTTATTTGTATTAATTTATACTTTATGACATTTCGCTTCAGATTCATTTGTAACCTGATATTAGGGTAATTTTCCGTTAGCAGGAAAGAAGCGAAAAATCACCAAAAAATTTGGCGGAATTTTACAGTATTTGGCGATTTAACGCTTTAAAATAACTGTAAAAGGTTTGGCGGAATTCTACACCATTTGGCGATTTTTTCTGAAACCCGGCTAATGGGCAATTTCTTACTTAAGGATGAATTTCATTACATTTGGTGCATACTGAAGTTTATTGACTATTTTTATATCATAAAATGTCATGCTAATTGAAAATTTTAAGATAATTTTAATCGATTGCAAACTGACATTATTTATATTAATCTGTAGGTTACTATTTATGTTAATTTCTCTTTTGTAATTAAAAATTAGAAATCAAGAGACTAATTATTCCCTCCGTTTTCAACTAAATTCCTTACTCTAGAGTTACTTTTCTTTTACATATGGTATATACGGACGTTCCTAGTTTTTTTTGTTTTTGAAATGTCATGTTTATTAAAAATTAATGTCAATTAATTTAATCGTAAATTAACATTAGGCTAATTCTCACACTTTATTTATATTATGTTCGACTAATCAAATTCATTATAAGTATAATCAAATTCATTATTTAGGGGTTTTTTCGTTTTCATTAACTGCATATAATAATAACGTTTTTTTGTAATAATGTTTTTTATCCTGTCAGAACATAATATTGTTTTGGGAATGAGGTTTTCTGGCATCCACAAAATTCCTTAGACGAAAAATAAACATTTTTATCTGTAGGCGAAAAATTGAATTTATTATCTGCATAAACATCTCAAAAATCAGCTTTTAATACCGCGTTGTCATTACGTTTACAAAAGCTTTGCTTAAAAAAAATTAAGTTAATGACTACAGCAAATAAAACCTAGACAAATGTCGTTTTGAGCACGTGATTGCATGAAATGAAATAAATAGGAAATTGGATATTTTTTTAAACAATAAAGGAGAGACAAAGTTTTTTGGATCGTTGGCAATACTGAAGTGACTCATTCAATGAAACCATTAAAATGAATAAAAATATCATTTAACTCTCACGAGCACATGGTGCTTGGCCGTTCAATAAATTATGTTCTCACATGATACATTTAAATATGCATAGCAGATTTCCTTTTAATCTTTTTGTTTTTATTATTTTTCTTTTATAAAATGTCATGTTAATTGAAATCAATGCCCTTTGAATAAATTATATTAACCTTATTTACTTTCATTACACTTTATTTACTTTAAGTTTCATGTTCTTTAACTTGATTAATACTTTATTCCAGATACAATCAAATTCGTTACATAAGGGTGCGTTTCTCTTAAATATAGTGTATACTGATATTTTTTTGATTATTTTTGCTTTGTAAAATATCACATAACTAATATTAATTTTTAATTAAAGTTATTTTTATATTAACGTCAATTATGTTATGTTTTAATTTTTCATGCATAGAATGGACTGTTGTAAATACCATTTTTAAGATGAAATTATAAACACGTTAGCAGCGTAATTTCACATTTTTTCGGATATTTAGAAAGTAAGTAAATTGTATCATTCTTTGTTTTGTGAAACAAATCCTGCACTTATATTCTTTATAAGAAACGAAACTTACAAAAATAAAACGTTTTTTTGAAAGAAATTTTATCTTGGGATGTGAGGATACGCATTTGTTTTTTGTGTTAAGATTCATACGTTTCTAATAAATATTTTTATTATCCTCTCAGTTAAAATTTAATTAATATTTTTTACTTTTTCAATTAATTACAAATGTAATTAAAATTTTGAGACTTCTTTCTTAGTGGACATTCATACTTCACAAGAAATAACCACATTCCAAAGTAGCAGCCTAACAGGTTCAATAATCAGCCTTTTAGAAAACTTTGCATGATTTTTAATTATGCATGTTCTAATTTGCAGATGAAATACAACTCATAAACAATATCTAATTAAAAAACGTACTAAAAAATTTCAATCAGAAACTAAATTCCGAATTTTTATTCAGATAAGTGAATTATTTTTTGATAAACACACTCAAAAATCAGAAAAAAATCGTCAAAATGGAATGATACCCATTCGATTTCTGATAAATTCAGCATTTTTATTAACGATAAAATAAACCCCCTTTAAATCCTTATTTATAAAGAAACAAAAGAAAAATCACGTATGAGCCTCAGGCATTGTTCGAATCCTCAAGTGAATTTGCTTTTGTTATTTATTCGTTTTTATTAGATTACTTGAATAAGCCAATTATAGTAAAACTAATTTTTAAGATTTACGAGGGACGGACATGGTCCTGGTTACTGAATTAATCAATTCTTCTTAACAAATAAGGTTTGCTTTTTGCTCATAAATGTCATAAATTAACTTATATTTAATTATGCAGGTAAAAAGAAAAGTAAAGTTTATTTTCTGAAAAAAATTCTCAACTTTAATGAAAGTGATTTTGGAGATGATATTTAACTATTTTTATATAATAGGAGAAATGCGAAGAAAGGAAATAGATATTTTACGCATGAGCATGATGAAATAATTTCTGTAGACTAAAAATCAAAATTTGATTCGAAACTACAACTATATAAAAATTTCATGTATTTAGATAATCGCGGTTTGAGTTATCATGTTTGCGAAAATACAGACTGATAGAAGATCAACCTCTAGAAGCACACTCTATTATTATTATTATTATTATATGAAATTTTATATTATTGTCATTATTATTATTATTGTTAATAATAATAATAATAATGTTGCACCAAGATGGAGTTGTCCGATTGAGACTAAAATGGATGGATACGTCGCGATTGAAGGTTGCGATACGAACCCGCGACGCTAGGGCCAGTAGCCGAGTAACATGGCCATAATACAAAAGTCGACTTCGGTATCGTAGATGTTATCTGGCTTGTAAGACTAGCGCCACAGTACTCCCCCACCAGTGAGTCGGTGGTGGAGAGACGAACAATTTTGATAGCGCCACACGTTATGGTGAGCGTGTGAGTTCGTTGATGCTTCGAGTGAGCGACGGATTTGTTGGCTGGTAGGTAGCGCCACGAAAGATCAGAAAGTTATGTTATCAAGGTCACCAATATACCGAGTGAAGGTCGTGATACGAACCTGACCGATGTACCGCGACTTTCACTCGTGGTACGAACCTGTGAAGCTAGGGCCAGTAGCCGAGTAACATGACCATAATACAAAAGTCGACTTCGGTATCGTAGATCTTATTTGGCTTATGAAGGTAGCGCCACAGTACTCCCCCGCCAGTGAGTCGGCGGAGTAGCGTACGATTTGTATCACGCCAAGCGTTATGGTGAGTTGCTGCTTGCTTATGCCAAGTGAGTTTGACAATTTTGCTGCGGGTAGATAGCTTCATGACTGTTGCAGGAAGTTGCGTTGTCAAGGTTACCGATTGAAGGTCACGATACGAACCTGCGACGCTAGGGCTGTAGCCGAGTAACATGGCCATAATACAAAAGTCGACTTCGGTATCGTAGATGTTATCTGGATTATAAAGCTAGCGCCACAGATAGGAAGATAATGTACATAATAGTAAATGATTAAAATCTCAGAACAATTTAATAATTTATTTCAGAGTTACAGTAACGTTCATTAAAGTGTTGAACCGCCTCTAGCCTGGATACAAGCTGCCACACGGCTACTTTTCACTCATCCTTGCCAGCATCTTCGAATCGTCTCATCGCTTCGACTCAAATGACGAGTGATTCTCCAATTTGTCCAACCGGCCCCTTTCAATCCAATGATACGACCTCTGTCAAACTCTGACAGTTGCTCGTAATGAGCACGAACCCCGCATCGAGGCATTTTTTAAGTTGTTGATAAGTAATCTGAATCGCAATCAAACCGAAAGTTTAAACAACCGTTGAAGAACTGCTCCTTACATACATCTGCTGGATGCGCTGGAGATCAAACTATTCCTTCATTGAAAGCCAAAATTTAATCATTTGCATATGTGTCCAAAACACTCATGAAACACAACACTCATGAATTTCTCTCGTGTTCAAAGCAATCAAATGATGGCTTTTTAGTGCGTCAATTTTTTTTGTTATAGAGTTTATTTAATCCCGAATTAGGCAGGTGTCTACTCTTGAAATGATAAATCAGTATATTTAAATTTTATCATCATATGCAAATTTATATTCGGTCATTCGGACAGACAGACTTTATTTGAATGGAAAAAATTTATCTGTCTTGTTTTGATACAATTTTAAAAATCAGGAGTAGAGACTATATACCAAATTTCATTCGTCTAGCTAAAACCGTTTTTGATTTATCAGGTTCACAGACAAATAGATCTAATTCTCCAAATTGATTTTACTGATTCAGAGAGTTAGGAGCATGAAGATTAATTAAAATCTCGTGTGAAGAATTTTTTTATTCTTACAATATTAACATGTGGTTAATTTTTCTAAAAATACCGAAGTAATAATGCATCGGGGTATTTGATAGCGAGTCACTCGGAAAAAACTGAAGATTCTTTTATTTTAAACAAACTTGATTCGACATTTTACTTTAACTTAAGACTAAATTAAAATATGAATTGGTTTTCTTTGTAAAGGTTTTACGAAAATAAACATTTATATCGCTTGCTTTCCTTAAATCTTTCATTAATTGCTGCTTATGCAATTACTTATAAATAAAAGTACTTTTTATTTTCTCCTATACGAAGTATAGAAAAAGTATGTTGCTGTTGTGTCAAATGGCACTTGCCATGGACAAGCTCCCTCTCTGATACGGCGGAAGATTGAAGCCGAAAGGAGCGTCTCTTGTTTTTTCGGTAGCGCCAACTAGGGTCAAGAGTACGACTTTTGCTACTCAATTATCACATTCACTTGCACAGCCCCTTTCTACAGGGGGCACAATCACACACCTCACAGATAGCACACAGAAGAGCAGCCATGCGCGAACCCGGGACTTCCAGAACACGAGGAAGACGCGCTACCTCTGTTCCAGAAAGCCGGCTATAAAAAGTATAGTAATTGTAAAAAATATATATCTTTATTTACCAGAAAACTCCGGTATTTAGGGTAGGAATATAAAAATATCATATTACTGAATTCAGAAAGTAGATAAGTTATTTCTTATTTGTAAAATTTTTGAACAACTCATCGGATTTATTTTCTATATTAGACTACCCTCTTTTTGCCCCCAACCAACCAAAATGTATTTCTTGTGATTTCTAAAACAGTTTTGATCATTAACTTTTAGATTACTGTTTCACATATTTTTTTCAATTTTTAAAAGTAAAACTTCAAAAATATAAGTATTTTATAACCTTTTACTTACCTATATAAGCAAATTTAGAAAAAAAGCAATCATCAAAAAATTCGAACTAGAGACCTTGATGAATCTCTATGTATTCGACTTCCTTGAGTTAATTGATTTATTGAGATGTTAGAAAATATCCTTCTGACAAAGATAATTCAAAAACGCTTTGAAATAGACGTATAAGGTAGACGACATACAGTTTTAAAACAATATTTGTTTATTTCTATCAATTTTTAAGCAATTTCTATTCAGTGGAGTTCTATCCGTCTTGCTGTTCAAATACAAGTTAACAAGATAACTTCAAAACGAAGACGGCTGTATAGGTATAAGCTGGTACACAGATTCAACATAATTAGTACATAAGTCTTCCAAATTGTGAGCGAAATCCAGCAAGGGGTTACGGTTGTCGGTATGCACTTTCAAACACATGTAAGTGCAATATCTTAAAAACGCACTGACTGAAATATATCGAGCTTCTTAAGTGATTTTGTGATTTTAAGTGCAGCTTTGGACTGGATTTCTATTATATTCGGTTAAGAAAAAGGCGTCTGAAACCTATATTTGAATTTTGGTGTCCTTTTGACCGTATACCAGGGATTAATAGCCAAAATACTCGCCAAGGGTCAAATGACAAATTTATAAAAATGCTAACTTTTCACCAATG
>JAOUZG010029291.1:18912-52445 GCA_026289955.1 Argiope argentata | reverse complement strand
GATGGGGAGGGTAGACTCTTTGTGTAATAGGAAGCTCACTGCGTGTGTTCAAAAGTCCCACCACCGGCCACCTGCCCCAACTATGTGTGTGTGTGGGGGGGTCTGTTCCTGGAAAGAGCATCAGTGGGTAAGGGACTTTCCCAATGCATGACTGAAATTGGCTTCGAGAGAGTCCATTGGACTGATCGTATCGATTGTTACTTTCTATCGTGATCCAAGACCAAAAATCGAAATATTAACCAATAAGAACGTGTCAGTGATTTGAATCACACCCATTTTTGAAAAGTATTGGTCACTGAGATTTGAGACTTTTTGATATTGCTTACGTAATAACCGTTTCTAAAATATTCGTCATCCCTAGTTGCGACTGTGAACGTTACTTATTTTAAAATTTTCGAGAACCAATCACCAAAAAGTAACACTTTTTTTTTCCAAACTGAATTTCGCAAGTATTTTTTTAATTGATAATTAATATAATATTTGCAATCGTAAAATATCACCAGATTTTGTATCGATCCGTGCCGCGAATTCTGACTGGCAGAAAAATGCTTATCTTATTTTCAACAAACTTGAAATTTTCAAAAATAATACAGATACCAATTTGAAGTTTTTACCTCTTATTTGCTTTTAGTAACTCCGCACGACAAATTGGAATCCCATGAATTTCGCTGAAATCAAAAATTTTATTTCATTCAGTTTGTTTCGACATATTGAGCCAATAAAATTACCGATGTATATATTTTTTTCCTGCGAAATTGCAATTCGATTTGACTACGCTGAATTGACGTTACGATTATTGACGTCTATAATTTTTTTATTATCATACATAATTTTTTATTATTATATCTATTTTGAAGCATGTATATTATTATTATTTTTTATTTACTAATGCGCTTATTGAGAATCATGAATTGTTGATGAAATTATAGATGAGTGGCAACACTAAATGCCGCAATTTTCAAATTTCCACTTGAACTATCGGCTGGGTGTAAAAAGAGTAGTTGATTGTTTAGGGTGTAAATCTTTACAGTTAGTGATTTTAATTAGAAAACATATTCGAGGGCATTAGTTTTAATTAGTAATTTATCATCCAGAAAATTTCCGATATGGATCTCGATGACTCTTTTACCGATGTAAGTTAAAATATGCTAAAGTTTTCATTTGTTACAAATTGTAAACAAAAGAAATAATGTTTTTAAGTATCCTATTTTCTTAACGTAAGCATTCTTATTTAAATTTTTTTCATTAGATTGACAATTTTGTATGTTTACTAGACCTATGAAATGCTAATAATTATTTTAACTTGTTTATTTTTATATGAATGAAAAAAATTGAATTTGGCTTTTAAATATTTTTGAAACTATTTAGGTAACGAAAATTCGTTATGATTTTCTTATTTTGGTGCATCGATTTGTGATTAAAAACCGAAAAACTGCGTTTTTTAAATTCAAAAAACAATTACAAAGAAAGAATTTTACAATAGAAAAGAGTCGAATAATCATTAATTTACCTAACATTCAAAATAAACTCAAACCTGTGCATAATTCTTTATCAGAAATCTCATTAAACAATTTTTAAAGAATTTTTCAAAGAAAAATGTAAATGTTAACTTTTCTAAAATACTCTCTTATTCTCGATTACCTCATGTAGTTTGATTTATTAATACATTTGCTTTTGTTAGCATATCTTTATGGCAATCCAGCTTCTATACCAGCTGCTGTGCTTATAGTTATTTTGTATACATGTGTAAGAAAACAAAATAGATGCACTTTTATGTAAAACAGTTTAAAAATTATTTTTAGTGCCTTAAAAGGTTTTATGACCTTAAACTTTTAATTAGTTAATATTTTAAAACTTTCAAATAAGCAGCATTGTTTTCATTAATTAGTTAAGTTTCTTTTGGAGTTCCTGTGTCAGAACTTAATAAAATATATTTGATTCTGGAAAATTTAAAAGATTAAATTTTTAACTTGAAAACATAATACTTTCTTGATTTAATAATCAATATTTTAATATAAGTAATTGTGCAAGCTTTAACTGCTATTAAAAACAGGATTGCAAAAATCAGATAAAGCAAAAATAAATAATTTTCATGAAATGTTTGTTGTAAATATTCAATAGAATGTCAATATGCATGAAAATAATACTGATTTTGCACAAAATTTAAAACAAAGTTTTCATTTCAAGTCTTATAAAGTACTCCTATGAAACAATTGTAATAACTGAATAAATGTGGCAGCTTTTTGAAATTAATTATTTTATCTGCTGAGTCCAAACTAAAAACCGTTATTACAAACTAAGATAGGTTACAGTACGAGCATGAAAATGCTAAATTATAAACCAAAATTAAAAGAAATTGTGCCAGTTTAAAAAAAGAAAATAGTATTTAGAGGTAAATTACAGTACTATCATATTAAAAGATACTTTTACTGTGAACAAAAGGAAAGAACTTTTACATTGTCTGAAGTGAGAAAATATTAAATATAAGATTTTTTTAAATTAAAAGTTTAATATTTTTTTTAAAAAAAGAAGGAATTTTATGTTAATATTATCTTTAAGAAGATAGGGCAAAGTATGTGAAAATAATACTGCTGCAACTAAAAAGTTGATTTGTAAAAATTTTACCAAAACTTAAAATTTATTCTGAAATTATAATAGAAAAATAAAAATTTAGGTACTTGTGGGTATTTATGACTTCTGCCTACTTGCCAATTTTCCTATTATATCAACATTGGCAAATTCCTTTATACTTTATGTGATCTTGGCAGTATTTCTCATTCACAGTAAAACTCGGGGGTCATAAATACAAAATCTTTTTATCTATATTTTACTGTAGATGTTTCAATTTTTTAAAGAACGCTAAGTTTAAATAAGTTTTGCAAATATTAATTAGGTGATCAATAAATAGAATTATTTAAAATGTCTTTTTTTATGGTTTTTTTTTTAAATTATTTATTTAGTTAGAATTTTAACATGCAAGGCAAAACAATATTTAAAAAATATGTTAGAGGTTTCATCAAATGAAAAATTATTTAATTAACAGCTATGATGTTTGTACTGAAACATTCCTTGTGCTTTCTTGCATTTATAAATATAATTTTAAAAAGGAATCTTTATTGATTTAGATTTTTATTTTCCTTCAATTAATTGCAAATTTTTCTTTTTGTTTATATAAATTAAATAAATATATGTTAGTATCAAAACTGTATAATTTTGTTATTTTTCTGATAACTTATCTTATATTTTGATTATAATACTTAAAATTTTTGAATGAAAAATTACTTTATTAATCTTCTACATTTGAAATTAAATCAGCAGAAAATTTCAAATCAAACCTGAAAATGGGTTTAATTTTCTCAAATTCCACAGATTTTACTTCCTTTACCTTTATAGGTGAATTAGAAGAATAAATATGGAAAGAAAAAAAAAGGGAATGCATCTTTTATAGGTTGTTAGGGGTGGAATTATTCTATAAATATATTGATTTTGGACTTATTTAATGTCCTGATTATGGCAGAAAATTATAAACTATATATAATTATTAGTACTTTTATGAAGAAAAATTTTAATTGAGATGTCTTATGTTAATAGATTTTAAAATAATTGACTTCAATGAAAGAAACCTTTAAAAATTGAGTGTGGAAAATTTTTACTTTTGCTGAAAATTAGTTTTTGTATGTCAAATTCAATTTATAGATCACAGAGAGAGAGAGAGATGTATTCATTGGCACATTGCTGAGGCAGAGGACGAAGATTGTTGCATGGAGTATGATGAGCTTGGTGTAATGCTATATCACTAAATAAGCCAGAAAATTGCTCTAATATGTAGGTATTAAATAAAAATTGTTGGTAATTTTCTGTTAGTCAAGCAAAAACGAAAAATCGTCAAAAAAACTTGGTGGAATTCTATATTATTTGGCCATTTTTTTGCTTTAAAATTGTCGTAAGTAATTTGGCAGAATTCTGCATAATTTTGGGTATTTTTCACTTGTGCCCAGCTAATGGAAAAGTACCAAATCGTTAAAAAAATTTCAATCAAGATTACATTTTCCCTCTTTAATATTTCAAAAATGATGTCGTTTGCTGAAGAGTTAAGCAAAAGTGGCAATTCTAGTTTATTATAATATGATCTTGGTTAAAAGATAAAAATCTTTTGTCATTGTCAAGCTAAATATAATAAAATGATTCTGCATATAAATTTACTATTGTATGTTGCATTTTGTCTCATTTTCATTGTTTATTTTTTATATATTTATTAGAAGTTGTTAAAGCGGACAAAGGCTCGCAAAGATTATCTTAAGTGTAAGATGACAGACAGCCCTAATAGAAAGAAAAGAACTGCTCTTGTTGAAGAACAACAAATTCCAAATGGAGGTAAAGAAAAAACCTATGAAAGATCTAATATGAGTATGCCTTTTCAATGCTGTTTTAATTTATTTATAATTAAAAATGTTGTTAAATTTTTTTGTACATTTGAGTAATATCATTAATTAGATATTTGTTTAAGTTTATTTGAATTGCATATAAAATAATGCAGCTTTTTATGTGTAAATTTAGTTGAATTTATTCTTAAATGCCCAACATTTTTTATGGTTTGTTACTATTGACCAATTTTGATGACAAGCTGGTTACTCAAAGTATTGACTAGGTTTTGCAAATTATTATTGATCACCTGAAAATATTAATTACACACACTCTCACACAAAAAGATATTTAAAAAATTAGAAATGCACAATTAAAAACAACAATTTTATTATCTTATAAAATTTAAGATTTAGATTGTTGCATTCAACTTCTGAAAAATCATTAGGTAGTTTGATTCTCTAAAAATACAACTGAGTTAAGATGATCTTTTTACAATACATTATACAAAATTTACTGAAGAAATTACACATTTAAGATAGCTACTGATATTTTTTTCTTTTAATTTAAGGAAAGTAATTTTATGAAATTAATGTAAGTCTTAACTATAGAGATTAGGACTACACTCTAAATAATTCATACATATTTCATATCTGAAATCTCCCTTTAAATGACATACAGAAAGAAAAATCTTGACATCTGAAAGCTGTATAAAACTTTCACTAATTATATAGCCTTTATATATAAAATAAAATCTCTGATTAAAACAAAATAAGTTTTTGAGATGTAGTAATCTTTTTTTAGGTGAGGAAAAGTATGAAGTTTAAAGATTTTATGAAATGGGATAGGTAGACTACAATATAACTGTAAAAAATAGTTTTGAAAACAATTAAAGGAACCATTTAAAATTTGAAGAGCAAAAATTGTACGGCAGCTAAATTGGTTTCTTAAAAATATCAACTTTTGAATTTTGCAGTAATCTGAGAATCATATATATATTTAAATGTTTAACAAACATCTAACAGAAATGTTGCAAAATTTTGCCTATTTTTCAACTAACTCAAATTTAATAAAAAAAATTTCAAAAATAAGGCTGTAAGCTGCATATTTGTAATTTGTAAGTATATTCATGTTTAATTTAGCAACTCTATATCTTGTGATCTGACCAATAGATCATCTTGAGAGAGACATACTCATTTTTATCTGCATAGATTTATTATTATTATTTTTTAAATTTTGTAATCATTATCCAAGTATTAGTTTTATCAATGCCTTGACTCGTTACAGATGATAAAGGGCACAAAGAATCACCAAAGCGTTTGTGTGTGGAACAAGTGACTGTGGATAATGAAGGTAAAGAGGATGATCCAATGGAAGAAGTGAAGGAAAATGTGTCACTAAAACAAAAAGAAACGAAGGAAAATAATTATTTCGAAGAGTGTGAGCCCATGGAGGAAGCGGAAGAAGCTCCCCTCAGAGCAAGGGGCCTGGCTGCTTTGAGGAAGAAGCATACTACACAAGGTCAGAATGAGGTTCCTCTACCCCATCTTATGATACATATGTATTGGTTTTTGACTCATAAAAATTGTAAAATATTTATGATTTAGAATTTATGTAAAATGTATCATTTATTTCATTTTATAATTCAAAGTGTTAAATTAAGTAATCTTTAGTACAATTCAGTGAAAAAATTTTACTTATTATTATTTATTCAGATTTGATCATTTCGATTTAATAAGAAAACATTTTTGTGCCACACGACTTGGTATTTTGTGTGTGTGCGCGTGTATATATAATAAATTGTTTTTGAGTAATAGATAAATATCAATTCTTTTAAATGTTATAAATTTAGCTGTTATGAAGAATTTCATGTTAGCAACCTTTATCAGAAGTAATTCTTGTTGTGAAATTTTTGAACATTTTGCTGTGTTTTATTTTATTTTTTGATGTTTAGATGACCCAAATGATAAAAAAGTATTTAAAGATGAGCGGATGGACAAACCTCCAACTTATGTGTTTTCCACTAATAGTACGGAACTGTGCTCCTCTCGTAAGAATCGTTTGGCAAGTCTGGCTGCTAATATTAATGGCTGGGAGGACAATTTGAAGCGATCGACAGTCACTTCTACTAACACTTCTAAAGGGGCTCAAACTAAAAGTGGAAATAATATTAGTATTAACAAAGTAAGAAAATGTGTTAAAGGATTTACTTTTTTTTTTTTTTTTTTTTTTTTTTTTTTTGAAATAGTAATTTTAAAAAAAAATTCTGGGTTTGCCACGAATGATGAAATATAAATGCTTATTAGGATAAATTGATTCTGACTAAAATTAGTTTCTTTTGTATTGCTGATATTCTTTGGCCATTTATTTAAAAAATTCAAACATTTAAATTAATTATGTCTTCCCACCTTCCATTTTTTAAAAATAGTTAATGAAAAACCTTGCCAAAAAAAACCGTAATGAAAGAAGCAATAACATTAGACACTTAATTTTGATAGAGTTTGATTATCTTAAAAACCTAAGGCTAAGGGAGAAAAAATGTATTGATAGTGGAATACTAACTATCAGTTACTTTATCGCTAGTGGAGCTGCTGAAACTGAAAGGAGCTTTCCAGTGATTATTTTATATTTGTGTAGAATACCATAAAAATATTTGGATGCATGCCTAAAAATGTTACTATTTTAAAAACTGCATTTTGTTTAAATCCACATTTATTGAAAAAACTTGCCTTTTCCTCCCATTAAAACTATAGAGTATTGTTTTTCCATTATAACTAGCACAAGTGTGGTCTTCTCACATTTCTTCTTAAAGTACATATGCATATGAGAAAAATAGATATCCCCCTTTATAGATAAGAGTGGCAACACTGGAAACAAATTTAGATTTATTAATAGAGAATTTGTGGGATGCTGTCCAAATACAATAATCTTTAATTAAAATTTTATGGACTAACATCATTTCTAAATAGCTTATAATGTGTTGTTTCCTGAATCAAATAAACTTTGTTGGTTCTGAAAAACTCTAATTTTTACATAATAAAAACTGTTTGAGAGAAGCACTTCTGTGGTCAAAGGAAACTTCCTAAATCTTTTGTGATTTTATTAGATATAAATTTTATATGTTAAACTGCATGCAATTATTTAAATAATCAATAATTTGGTGTGATTGAAAATTCTCTAAAATATTTACACCTGGAAACATTTACAATATACATCTGAAAATGATAATGTAGCCACAAATTGAAAAGTGAATTACATGCTCAACTATCTTCCAAACTTTCCTATAATTTCCAAAACTTTCTTCTGTGTTTTTTTTCTTTGCATATTTAATTTGTTTTGTTTTACTCTTTGAATCATATTATAAACGTTGGGAAAATTCCTATTTAGTTCATTGAAAAGGATGCTAAAATCAAATCATAGTTATTTGGAACATTTTGGAAATGAAATTATGTAATATTTTGAATGGCAGAGCTGTTTTTACATCATAAAATATGCAATCTATATACATATTTTCATTGCCACAGTAAAAATATTTACATATAATATTTTTGGTTAGTATGTATTTATATACAATTTATTTTGCAAGAATTATGTATAAGTTTGTAACGAAATATAAATTTTCCTTTTCTGGTGATGCATTTCAAGCATCGCTCTGCTTTGAGTAAGAAAATGAATAAATTTGCAATAGAATCTTGTTTATGTGAATATGTATTGATAATTAAAAATGAATTTCTTACCATTTCTTGATTCATTTGATGCCTCATGTAAAGATTATACATTTTTCTCTATATTAGCTACTGTTAAATATTAATAATGGTAAAAATTATACATATTATTTAAAATTAAAACATTTATGCACAGTGTTATGTACGAGAAATAAATATTGAACAACAATTAAAAATTTTCATATGCATTAGGACCTAAAAGTTAGATATGCTGGTGCTTACACTATTACATATATTTGCCTACTTATGTACTTGTGTCGTGAAATTTTGAATTGTTAAAAAATGAATTTCATTACATCATATACTGACTTAAATGAAGATAATTCATCAATTTTTTAAAAAATTTGGTCAATTTCTTTCCATATACAAATATTAGTTAACTTTTGTTTCTTTGCCTTTCATCATCAATTTCCTTTCCCTAGGTTATATTATTATTGTCAGGGTCACTAAATTTTAAATTTATGTTTATTTAAATTCATTCTTTAATTTGTTTTTATATATTTCCTGTATGGCAACCGAAAATATAAAAGTTTCTTTGGTTGTTATTTGTGAATTGGCAACGGAAAAAAAAGAGGGGAGGAGAATAAAGATGGCGATGTGATTGTTTAAAATTGTGTGGGATTTAAAAAGGAAAGTTTTGATGCTGAAAGTTGTGAGTTGAAAGAAATGTTTAAAAAAGATTATTTTTTTAAAGCTTGAACTTTATTTGCCTATACGTAAACCACAACATAAATGTGCGGGGAAACCCCAATGGATTTCGAACGAATTTGAAGAAGTGAGCTTCGAAAGGATTTCGAGAATTTGAAGAATTCCAAAATTTCTAATATTTCGACTCTGGTGAAGAGTATTCGGTTTTTATTATTATAGAGGTTGTTGAAAGAAAGTATATAATTTATAATATTTATTAAAGTTTATTTAGAAGAGTTGGTTTAGAAATGGCGTTTTTAGGAAGATCAAAGAAGGTAGATTTGCAGTGGTTGGCGGAGGAATTAGGAGAAACTATTACGAAAGATATGAAAGTTGTTGATTTAAAAAAGATAATACTAGGAAGTACGGAGTATGAGGAGGAGTTTGTGAAAGAATTATTAGAAAGAATAGTTGATGAAAGAGAGGAAGGAATTAAGTGTCAAAATGAGTTTGAATTAGAAAGGAAGAGACAAGAAAATGAGTTTTTATTAGAAAAGTTGAAGATAGAGGCATCGTTTGTGAATATTGGTGTTGGAAGAGAAATGAGTTTGCAAAATGAAAGGATGCAAGAACAAGTTGGATTGCAAAGGTTAATGCATAACTTTGATCCCAAAGAAGGTGATATAAGTTTTTATCTAATAGTATTTGAAAGACAAGCAGGAAGAGTGCAGATTAAAAAGGAAAATTGGGTAACTAATCTAATTGAACTATTGCCGTTGGAAATGGTGAATTTAATTGCTCGGGAACCTGAAGAAAAGGCAAACGATTATGAGCACGTGAAGAGTATATTATTGAACAGATTTAAATTGAACCCGGAAGCATTTAAAATAAAATTTAAAATGAGTGGATTATGGGATTAAAAATTAATGATTTTGAAAGTCTGAAACAACTTGTTATTGTGGAGCAGATGAAGGAACAGGTATCAAGAGATATTCAACAACATTTTATTGATTATTGGAGTAAAATTATTACAGTTGATGCTCTTTCTGAGAAGTTAGATGAATATGAAAATGCAAGGCAATATAATAAAGCCTCTTTGTATCCATTGTATGGAAATTTCCGTCAATTAAAACAAAGCTATTATAATAAAAGAAATCATATCTTTGGTGAAGAATATAGACAAGAGTCGAGTAATCACAGGAGATTTGATAAGCGAAATTCTTTCAAAAACCTAGTTACGTGCTTCAACTGTGAACGAGCAGGACATTTGGCCAGATTTTGTCGGGAGAGGAAGGACTGAGGTTAAAGTGGTGGAAGTCAAAGTTCTTGAAGAAAAAGAGAGCAAAAGCAAAGTAGTTACCGCGAGATTCAACGGTGAGGTACAACAAAGTAAGTACGCTGAATATTACAATATTAGAAAGAAACCTCGAGAATTTATACCAGGAGATCAAGTACTTGTATTAATACCGGACTCAACCAATAAACTTTATGCTAGATGGATAGGTCCTGTTGAAGTTGTGAGGAGAGTAAAACCAAATTGCCACTATTTGAGGATGCCTGAAGGGAATTCATTTAAGATTGCTCCATTTAAACAAGATGAGGGAATACAAAGCAAGAATTCAGACTGTTGGAGTGGTTTATGATATTGATGAGGAATTCGGTGAGATATACGAAACTCCAAAACTTTCAATAGCTGAGAGAAATGATGAAGCATTAGAAATAGTGAATGTTGAATACCTAACCGAGACACAACAAAAGCAGTTGAAGGATTTACTATATCGATACAAACCGTTGTTTTCTGGAAGAATTAAACGAGCTAAAGTTGGGGAGCATGTGATAAAGTTAAAAGCTGGAGAGGAAACCATGAAACCCAAAACTTATAAGACACCAGAGAATTTGAAAAGAGAAGTGGATGCACAAATAGAGGAATTATTAGAGTTAGGATTAATTGAACATGTAGTAAGTGAAATAGCACATCCAGTAGTATGTGTTCATAAGAAAGATGGAACCATAAGGTTATGCATAGATTTCAGAAGTTTAAACGTACTGACTGTACCTGATGCACATCCGATGCAGAATATGATGGAGTTGAATTTCTTAGTAGGGAAGAAAAATTTTATAACGTTGCTAGATATGTCGAAGGGATATTGGGCTATACCAATGGAAGAAAGCAGCAAACATTTAACAGCTTTCTGAACTCACCGAGTTCAGTATCAATGGAATGCATTACCGTTTGGATTAACACATTCGCTGCCACCAAAATTTATATATCCATCCTCAGAAGCCGAATTTAAAAAAAAAAGTGTTTTAATGATTAAAAACGTTCCTAATATTTTAATAGTAAAGTCAGAAAAAAAGAAAAGCCTTTTATTTTCGTGTTTAGTAAAAATAATGCTTCACTAACGTGCCACAAAAACCTCATCGTTCAACCTCCAAATACGAACTAAAACTAAAGCAGTTTACTTATCATACTCGATTGTCGCCCCAGAGCGTCACCGGCATGGGAGGTAGCACCATGCTGATGCGGCAGCGAATGTGTTAAGGAACGCTGCTGCAACTTATGAAAGAACCATGTCTAAAATGGTCCAACCTATATCTCACTTTGCTTGTGCTTACATTGATGATTTAGCAGTATTTTCTGATACGTGGGAGGAGCATATGAAACATTTGGAAGAAGTTTTCAAAAGATTGGAGTATTTTAATTTCTCAGTAAATTTGGACAAGTGTGATTTTTCAAGACAGAAAGTTAAATACTTGGGACATGTAGTTGGTTCAGGTAGGCATGCACCTGATGAAGAAAGAATAAAGGTGATTCAAAACTTAAAATCTCCCAAGACAAAGAAAGAACTGAGGAGTGCATTAGGATTATGCAATTTTTACAGGCAATATATTCCAAACTTTGCAAAAACTACTTTACCATTAACAGAACTAACTAAGAAGAAAGTGCCGAATGAAATTCCATGGAGTAAAGAGGCTGAAAAAGCATTCAACAAGTTGAAGGCCGCATTGTGTGGAATTACAGAATTAAAAGTTCCTGATATAGAGAAACCATACTACTTGCACACGGATGCCTCGCAGACAGCAATGGGGTGTTGTCTAGGCCAAATGGATGAAGGAAACAATGTACATCCAATAGTTTTTGGAAGCCAGAAACTGAGTCCAAC
Source organism: Argiope argentata (assembly GCA_026289955.1). Lineage (NCBI taxonomy): Eukaryota > Metazoa > Arthropoda > Arachnida > Araneae > Araneidae > Argiope > Argiope argentata. The sequence continues at coordinate 40,567 of JAOUZG010029291.1, read as the reverse complement.
ACAACAGAAGTGGTCTACAATCGGGCAAGAAGCGTATGCTATTATTTGGGCTTTGAAGAGATTTGAAACTTTACTTTGTGGAGCTAAGATCTTCTTGCTAACTGATCATAATCCGCTAGTGTTTCTTACGAGTGCTGTGCCCCAATGTCCAAGATTGCAGAGATGGGCGTTAGCCACTCAACGCCATGACATCGAGGCAAGTCACATAAAAGGATCAAAACTAAGCAATGCAGGTGCACTATCTCGACTGTAAATAGAAGAAGACGAATTAGAACTTTATAGAGAATTTAAGAATTTTTGGTACTTTAAAAGTTTATTGATAAGTGTAAATGATGTGACCCTTATTATTATTATTATTATTTTGCCATATTAAATCTTTGGATCTAATATGACTGGGGGAAAGGTGTCAGGGTCACTAAATTTTAAATTTATGTTTATTTAAATTCATTCTTTAACTTGTTTTTATATATTTCCTGTATGGCAACCAAAAATATAAAAGTAGTTTCTTTGGTTGTTTTTTGTGAATTGGCAACAGAAAAAAAAAGAGGAGAGGAGAATAAAGATGGCGATGTGATTGTTTAAAATTGTGTGTGATTTAAAAAGGAAAGTTTTGATGCTGAAAGTTGTGAGTTGAAAGAAATGTTTAATAAAGAAGATTATTTTTTTAAAGCTTGAACTTTATTTGCCTACACGTAAGCCACGACAATTATCTTGTTTTTAAAGTAGTGTATGATAGGAGATGAATTTTTTGCATCCACCTAAGACAATATTTTGACTTGGATCAATATATTGTGTTTTTAATTTTATGTCAGTCTAAATGTTTGATTTGAAATTATGTCTTCAAGATATTTTTATTTTGTTATTGGGCAATTAAAAAAATTATATTGTATGAGGTTGGCATGATGCAATTCCACAGGAACATGGATTTCAGCATTTTTAAAATCAGATTTTATCATTCTTGAAATAATTTAATTTACTTGTATCTTATAATTCTACAATATTTGTAATGTTTATCATATGTGCAATTTATTATTAAATTATTTATACTTAATTTATTTTTATATATGTTATTTTTTTATTTTATTATTTTGTGTGTGTATGTGTTTAAGCTTGTGCTACAGCTGTAGAAGAAATTGTATCTTGCTATTTTTTTTTTAAATGGAATTTAAATTCTTTACTCAAACAGATAAAATTTATGGAATCTTAGTATATCAAATATGTATAATGTTAAATTAAATATACATTTTTCCCCAGATTGGTGAACAAAAGACTTGTAATAATGTGAAAGAAATGGGGAAAGAAGCAGAAAAGCAGAAACCTGCTTTCAATAAAGAAAAAATACTTCAGCCCAGCTTCAAAGGTAATATATTATTCATTTTGTGAATAGTTATGCACTTTTCTATCTGCAGAAGGGTTTGTGATCCGTATGTAAATATAGAATTCCAGACTTCTCAATTTCAGAGTTTTGACATTTTGGAATGTATTTATTAATCTTCTTGAATTTAAATTTAAAGCAAATATATTTTTAAAATTTTAATTATGTGAGTTTTATAATTCTAATGGATAAATTAAATAACCTTTAAATGTTTGTGAATATTATGCTGAATATGAAATGTTTATAGTTATTAACAAAGATTCAATACTTTTAAAGTTTATAGGTCAGAAAATCCTTTCCAAAATCTTTTTGTTAGAGAATCACTTATGGTAAATAACCAAAAATATGAAGCAAAAAGCTGTACAAATCTTTGAAAAATGATTAACTAAAAGACCTCCCCCCCTCTCTCTCTCTCTCCTCTCTCTCTCTCTCTCTCTCTCTCTCTCTCTCACTCACTCACTCACTCTATCTCTCATGCTGTTAGTTCAGATACAAAAAAAACTGTTGACTTTGCTTTTAATATGTTTTTTTTTTAATTTAGGCTCAAGATATATTGAATCATTAAACTGTGATGAAAATTCATTTTACATTTGCATACCAAATTTAGCATGGTGTGCACATACCTGAGAAAAGAAACTGTAGAAGCTCAATTATTACAATTAAAGCTTCATTAGCAGTTGTTCACTATGTTTTGCCATTTCATCAATACATAACTTTAAACTCCATACCATTTTGACATTCCAAAAATATTACTTAAGAGGTGGGCTGAAAAAAAAAATAAGGAATTTGTTTAAATAATTTTTTTTAATTAGAAAGTCATAAATTTGTCTTGGATATTTTTAATAAATGCTATCAGAATCTGTTGTAGATGTCTATCTTTCATCTAGGCTCTTTGTTGTGAGAAGACAATATTCATAAGGTATCTAATAAAGGAACTTGGTTAATGTAAAGTCAAGAAGTGTCTTTCTTTTTATTACTTTGAGAAGATAACAAGCTATATAATTCATTAAACTTTGCACATATTCATCAAATTTTAGACTCAAACTGCTAAAAGATGTTCAAGTGAATGGTTGATTCTTTTCAGCATACAATTTAAAAATAATATTACTGTGAATGTATATGAGAAAGCTGAGAAAAAAATTATTTCCCCTTTTCTCCTGTATGTTTTAATTTTCAGATATGCATTTGAATATAAAAAAATAATCTCCCTTAAATATTTAGTTTTATCAGGGATGCACAAACTTTTCAGGATGGGGGCCAAAATATGAAAAAGTATCATGTCGAAGCCCAAAGCAGGAGGTGAATGTTAAAACATGTTTATAAATGTGAAAACAGTATTTTTTTGTGGCAATACGCATGAACTTAGATTATTACTTTACTTATTTTACTCATGCATATATTATGCAATAAATAAATAATAAAGCATAAACATTGTAACTATGAATAAAATACTTTATCTCAAAAAAAAAGTTCCTGTTAAAAAGGTAGCAAACAAACTTAAAATAGAATTACAGAAGAAATTTTTTGGTGATTATATATTGAAAAAAATTTAAATTTTGAAAAAAAATTAATAATCAAAATTAGTAAAAATTAATGAGATGACTGGGACTGAACATTTGAAGTTAGTTGAGTTTAAGATTGGTTAGGGCAATATGTAAGATAGAAAAAAAATCTTATCTGCAAATTTATTTCTTATTTTTTAAATTAATTAGTAAAAAAGTTTTCTCACAAATGTAATGGCTGCCAAAAAAATGTTTTACATACAGCTTCTTTTTGCTTTAAGCATGAAATTTCATCAGGTAAATCTTTATAAAATTCTAATATCGGTTTTTACTTTGAATTGATTTTTTTTTAAAAATCACAATTCTTTAAATCAAATCAGAATTCTTTAAATCAATTAGGCTAACTACATACTCTCATCCACTAGATTTACAGAAAATGAGGGGGGGGACATCAATTTTTGTTATAAACTTTTCAAAATCTGAAACTCGTCTAATCATCAAGGCATTGAACAACTTGAATTTGATCCTCATACTGCATTTTCAAGTGTGGAAATTTTTCATGCATTTTTTAGCATTAGGAAAAGAGTACAAAATTTTTAATTTTCAGTTGATGTTGAAACAAACATCACTTTTATTTAAATGTCTTTGTATTATTTATTAATTGAAAAATGGATTTTTTTCCTGGCAATTTTGTGCTTAAGTCATTCAAATGGCCTGTTATGTCTGAGAGAAAAGCCAAATCACACTGAAAACTTGCTTCTTTTAATCGTTTGGTATTTCTACCATGGTCACTTTGAAATGTAACAATTTCATCAAATAGTTCCATAAAACACTTAAGGACAACTCTTCAGCTGAGCCATCTAACTTCTGTATATTAAAGAATATCAGAAGGCAAATCATCAAATTCCTTTAAAAATTCTTTGAATTCCTTATGTTTGAGGGAATTACTACGAATAAAGTTAATTGCTTCAGATACACACTGCATTAGGTTTTTGCAAATCCTAATTCTGTACCACAGAAATCCTATTGATGAATAATGCAATGAAACTGCTACAGTTCTACACCACACTGGGTAAGGAGTTCAATTAACAGTGTAACCATTCCTACTTTTGTATCAGTCATTGATTTTGCTCCATCTGTCGTAATGCTACCACAATTGTTCATGTTTAAAGAAGCTGTATTGCACAAATGTATCAAACTGGAAAGAAGTTCACTTCCAATTTTTCGTCCCCTCATGGGAAACATTGCAAGTCATAACATTTTTCAGCATAGAATCTTCCATGATATGAAATTCTTAAACATTTTCATGAGCTAAACAAGTAATTGTGCTACGGATGTTCGATCTAAAGATTCATTAACAGCTAAAGATAAATATACAAAGTTTGAAGCAGTAGATTTTACTTGATTTTCAATGTCTCGATTCAACTGTTAAATTCTTCCTTGAATAGTCATTCAATTTAAGCTTATATTTTCTAATTTTCTTTTTGCTTCAGGACAAAGTTTTTTTGATGCAATTAACAAACACTTTTTAAAAAATTCCTATCTATGAACAATCAACCTTCTTTAGCAATAATTTCAGAGACACTTAAGCTCACATCTCATATAAATCCAATTCAGATGCCTGTTTTTTTAATTTGCTTTACTGCTGAACGAATTTTTGTGTTGTTTGATTTTTGGCGATCGTTCATATCCTTTCATAGATGCAAAATGTTTATGCTCCATTTCAGAATGCCACATTACTTTATACTCTTTTTCCACTGCAATCTTTCAAGTATGTGACAGTATCATTATACTAGATAAAACAATATTTATCTGTCCATGAATCTTAAAATTTCTGGTTTTGAAAATCCCCTTTAATTTTCTCTTCCATTTTACTAAAATATTTTTATATGCCTTGATAAAATAAATAATACAGAACTTAAAATGTGAAGTCAAAAAAGAATATCTGATCCGTTCTGTGGCTGCAATTATGAAATAACTGATCTGATAGCAAAACCACTCTGTGTTGTTTATTAGAATGATCGGCATGATCATGTCCGGGAGTTTCTCCTACACGAAAACTCGTACTCGCATGTAGCCATGTAGGGAACAAACTGAAAAGCCACATAATAAAGAGTAAATAAAAAAAATGAACAACTGTAAATTATTTATTCTGATGTAGAATCGCTTTTTTATCAGATTTTTTCCCCTGTTTATTTGAAAAACTCACATTTCATTTTAAATCAGTCTTATTTTATTAACAACATTAGCGGACCAACTTCAAAGGCTACGCAGGCCAATTTTGGCCTGCTGGCCATAGGTTGTGCATCCATGGTTTTATTATAATTATTTCTTTTTCAGCTAAGGAACTAGAAGGCTCTTTAAATCGCAGCTTTGAACCTTCTAACCTTCCTTTATCAGCACGTAAAGCTCTTTTCGAGCAGGCTGCACATGGGAATAAAGTACAATCAGAACAACAAATGATTGAACCTAAGCTCTCTGTTGCTCAGCGAGCTGCCATGTTTGAAAATGGTTCCAAACACAAATTTGCATCCAGACCAGCTTCACAAAAGACAGCTTATGCTTCACCTGACAAACTATTTACAAAAGCAGATAGAGATAGTCCTGTGAAATCAACTGCTTCATTGAGTAGTAGAAGTCCTGCAAAACCCACTACTGCATTAAATGGAAGCCCTGCAAAACCTGTTGTATTGAAGGGAAGCCCTGCAAAATTTTCCTCTGTCTTGACTGGAAGTCCTGCAAAACACTCTGCTGCATTAACTGGTAGTCCTGCAAAAAATCTGGCTGCAGCAACTGGAAGCCCTGCAAAAATGTCACCTGTATTAAATCACAATAGTCCTGCCAAATCTGGAGCAGCTGGCGGAAGGACTGCCACTCCTACAAGTGTGTATAAAGATTTATTCTTCCTCTGATTTAACTCATGATTGTGATCTATTAGTTATCTATTCAAAATTCATTTTTCCCAATTTGGAATTGGCAAATTTGGGAAACTTTCTAATTACTTTACTTAAATTTTATTTTGGTGCTTATACATTTATCATTTTTGTATATTAATAACCCAAATGCTATGCAGATTTTAAAATATTTATTTTCATTAAACAAACAAATATATGAATTTTACAGTCAGTCTTACGGTACACATTTTAGAGATAATGTGTTGAATAGCTATGCAGTTTCATGAAATTCTTACATTCCATGAACCATTATCTTTTAACTTGCAATTTTTTTATCTATGACATTACTGTGTTGATGCATATTCGCCATACATTTGGTTTAATGCCATCAGGTTTGATTCTTAAATAATAATAACAATAATTTTTAAAAAAATCAAGTTTGTACCCTATCATCTCTAACACTTGTTAATATGTATATTTCTTATCATACTTACTGTTTAAAAAATAAAATACTATATTATTTACTATGAAACATCTTGCTACTCATACTGAAATTTCCATTGTTGAAAGAATTATAACGTATAAAATTAAAGGAATAGTCTTAGAAATTCCAAGATTTTTTTTTAAAAAAAAGATCCATCTAAAAAAAGCAGCTTTATTTAAAAAATGGCAAAGAATCAAAAATGTAAACGACTATTTAAAACTATGTGAATTCTAAATAATGCTTTTAAAATAAATGTTTAGTTTTTGAAAATAAAAGTTTGCATGCATACACACTGCAATCATTCAAAATTATTATAGACTTTTATTCAAGACAGTTATCTAAGTTTTAAAAAGAGCATCAAAATCACTTTTCTAAATCTTTGCTTTTTTTTTTTTTTTTTGTTTAGTAAATAAAGGAAAAAGAAAAATTCTAATTTTAGAAAAAGAATTTCTAAATAGATTAAAATATGAATAGTTTTTTTTTCACAGATCTTTCAGTTTTTATAAAAAATGAAAATGCTGGTTGTAAAAATTTAGCATTGTAAATGAAACCTTAAAATTATATATATATATAAACATTTTAACGAATTAATTATTAAGAATTGTCTGTAAGGAATAAACAAATAGCAAACATTAAGGTTACGAATTTTGCCTCTGTTTCACAATATCTATAGTGCAATTCAAATAAAAAACCTAAGTGATTAAAACAAACTTTTAGAAAATTTAGTTAAAACTGTTCTAATTCAGATTGTCACATTAATTAATTGATATTTTATTGTTTTGAAGAACATACCATGTGAGTACAAAAATCAATCTGGTCACAAAATTCTATAACTTCTAAACCAGAAGTACTATTTTTTTATTTATTTTATTCATTATCTTCTGTAGTTTGCATATATCCATGAAGTTTTTAGTTTGTTAATTGAAACTCTTATTGTGTAGATAATCTATTATCTATGTGGAGAACATCCAATTTATAATTCTATTCAAATAACATCTTGACATTTATCTGGTGTAATAGATTTTTTTCTATTTATTTACTAAGTTAATTTCCAGGAATGCCTTTTTCTTGTATTGCACGTATCAACAAATATTTTATACCCTTGCAAAATAAAGGTGAATGAGTATCAAACTTCATTTAAATATATCTGCACCCTCACAATATACTGCTTGCCTTGAGAAGTTCTGCTAAATATCTTCTTTGTTATAGGGTGAAAATTCTTTTTGATGTCATTGTCTTCTGTTTGCCAAAGTTTTAAATCATTTCTAAAAATATGGGAGAGAAAAAAGTAATTAAAAAATGTTAATTGAGTTTGGGATATAAATTCTTTCAAAATTATTCCAACTTTAAATTTGATAGCTTAAAATTAGCTAATGATCTCGGAGATGAACTGTACTTACCTTTTATGTAATAAACTATTATTAATTCCCTATTAAAGCTTGTATAATTCTTAATATGATAGATTTAAATAAATTGGTGACCATTCTGGCATTTTATTTCTTAGTTAAATTCCATATTTGTATCGACCAGTGTGAAAACAATTATTATAAACACAATTATAATAAAAAGTTTCAATTACATTAGAAAATTCATTCTGATTAACTCATACGTGATTGCCTCATTTCAGATAATTGTGTAATTGATGAAAAATAAGGTTACTTTTTAGTTTAAAAGGGAACAAAATTTACTATTGATATTATAATTTAATAATTATATAAAAATATTGCTTACATTTTGTATATTTACATACTGTCTTAAGATATATAAGATGAACTTATTAGTTAATGTTAGATATTACATTGCATTTACTTGCAAGGATTTTGTTTTTGGATTCTGTGTCTTTTCCCCACTTTCTTCAAAATGATCTTAATAATTGGAACTGTTCTATGTACTGTCATCGCTCAGAATATATGGAATGACATCTAAATAAAATATATGATGCTCATGCTTTAATTTTTATATGAAATGTTTCTTTAATTTTGTAATGTAATCGATTATAAAGTATAATTCATAATTATTCGCTACTTTCCTATTTATCATTTGACTGAGATCTATTAAGGCTTTCATGTTTCTAATTATTGCTTTGACTTTATCAGAATCATCTATTCCAAAACCTCCAGCAGAACCACCTATGTCCCCAAGCCAGCAGCAATGGGTAAAATCGGCTGGTATTGAGCCAGATAAAAAACGACCTTTGTCTAGCCTTGTTAGCCACTGGGAAAAATTATCTTCATCATCTAGTGTTACAAATAGCCTATCTGAAGAGGTAAGTTCTTTTAAAACCATTTATGTATGAACGGTATTTTTAATAATGACAATACAGTGTTCACCATATATCTGTAACTGTTTACAGTCATTATGGCCATTAATTTCAACTGAGAGAAAAGGCATGATCTTAGGCAGTATTTTCTGTCATTAGATCTTATATGTAAATATAATTGCTTATTTAATTAGCAAATTTATGTAAACAACAGATAATTAGGCATTAAAGAAAACTAAAGTCTTTTTTTAAACTTGACAAAAGCTTGTAAATTGCTTCACAATAGTTTTCTATACAAAATAATTTTGTGTACATGCAGCTGTATTGTAAATTGCTGATTTCTTAATTTCAGATGCTCAGGCATTGCTAGTATACTAGTTACAAATTTTGGAAACATTTAAAATTTTCTTGCCTTTTCATGAATTTATTTGACATTGTTTATACATAGGTTATAGTTTAGTTTAAAAAGAAGGTAAAATTTTCATGAAAGGGTGATATGAATATGTGCAACTGATTTATGTAGGAATCTAAATCCGTTAACTACAAGACAGCACTGCTCATTGCAATTCATCAGGATTTTTGTTTGCAAAATAGTTTTCTCTCCTTTATTTTCATATAACACATCTCTGCATTAGAACCCATCTGATATTTTTAAAAAGGAGTTCACTATGTAAGGACTCAGTATGCATTCATTGTATTGTGTTATTATTGTCCTTATTTATACTGTCACAACAAGCATTTATTATTATGTCTTTCATAAAAATGTTTTCTGTTTTTGCCTGGCCAGTTTTTTAGTTTTATAAAGACTTATTTGCTTTATACGTATTAAATTTCACCATTGACAATTATTCTTGAGTTATAGTTAGTATAGATATTTTAAACACCAAGTATTTATAGGAAATTGTAAATATTTGTTTAATGGTGAACTCTCAAAGTTATTATTGATTTTGTATAAAATCCTTGGTTTTAACATCGTTTTAAAAAATCTATGCTGTGATATGGTTTAATATTTCTTTTATATGCTTTGTCTTTTTATAGGAAGTTCCATCACATGCACACCCTGTTATGGAGAATGCTTCATACACATCGGAAGAACAAGGTGAGCAAGTAGAGTCAGACTGTGAGGAAGAGCTAACTGATTCTGAACATGAGGAACAACATGTTCAGTCAGAACAAGAAGAGCCAGTTGCTTCAGAAGGCGAAGAATCAAAAACTGATTCAAACTTTGATGAAAATGAATCTGGTGATGATGATCTTTTCACAGATACTTCATCTTTCAATTCTAAGAAATTTGCTGCAGCAGCTGGGATTGAAACTGAAACTGAAAGTGAGTTTGGAGTTCATTTATTTCAGTTTTAAATTTAGTATTTCCGGTTCTTATGCAATAAGCCATCGATCTTTATCGCCAAATTTGAAAGCATCACCAATGAGTTGCTAAATCGGCAATAATGGCAAACAATCATCATTAGTTAAAAAATTGTGCAAACTTAACTATCATCTGCCATTTTGTTGGTTTTGCAAAAGATTATTAAGCACTTTTTTTTTGTTTTGATTTTTTGATTCATTAAATTGATTAAATTTGAGATTTTCTTGCCAGCAAAAAAGATGCAGTGATGTATTTCCAAAATTAGGGAATTATTCCATCTAAAAATGCGTGTTTTAATGGACATGAGATGAGTTTATACATGAAAAAAGACAAACAATGACAGTTTAATGTATCAAAGAGTTCTAGCCACCTAAGTAAATTGGCACGAGGTGGTTGACACATTGATGGTCTAATACATAAGAACGGCAGTTTCTTTGAAACTGACTTCCAACTCTTATTTTGGGCATATATATACTTTGGGCATTTGTATACTTTCAGGAACAGAAAATGCCAACAATTGGCTCAAACAGGTCATTTGTACCGTAAAAGTCCTATTAATATTATCATTACTTGCAGTTTAACTTTAGATCCAGGTTTTATTAATTAACTAATTAACCTCTTAATTATAAGTTTTAAAATAATGTATATGGATCCAATCATGAATTCTATTTCTTTCAAATTGGAAGAAGTGTTTTGATTTGAATTAAGAATAGAACAAAAGAAAATGGGCAAGTGCTAACATTATAACTGTATTAATTATTAGTACTTTTCCGTTAGACGGGTGGCAGTGAAAAATCACCAAAAAAATTTGGCAGAATTATTCATTATTTAGTAATTTTTCACTGCCTCCCTACTAATGGAAAAGTACTGAATTATTATTATGTTATTTGAAGGCCTTGCATTTGATAAAACAAGGTATTTATTAAGTATATTTATTTAAAATTTACTAAAAAAATCATTTTAGTAAATATAGAGAAAATATTAATTTCCTTGTGTGATGCATAAATAGCTAGTCTTGGAAAGTGGGGCTTTTTTTTACATAATCCTGTAATTTTATGTATTCACTTTTGTGGCAATAAATCATAATGCAAATGCTTATCTTGGGGATTAACCATTTCTTAGAGGTTTCTTTGCAGTTTTTCTTTTACTATCAGTATACCTTAAATGTAATGTGATCTCAAAATTTTAATAACTCATTTTGTAATTTGATTGTCCTATTTCAACATATGCTTTAAAAAATATAATAAAAATAGGCTTTGTCAATAACCTATATGTATATTATATATAGGTTTGATGATAAGTGAAATTATAAAATATGTAAACTGTTCTATATTTAATTTCTAAATAACTAGTGCATAAATTTTGATTATGTTTTTCTCTGAAACAGATGAAGATCGAAATAGTGTTCCTGATCGATATTCTGCCAATTCTGTCTCAGATGGAAGCTCTTGTTATGTAAGTGAAATTTGTTTAATATCTACTTACAGTGTGAAAATTTATAAGGTTGAATAGTTTTCAGACCATTTATAATTAGAAAAGTTATTTGAATATGAATGATATTTCTACATTACTTGTAATTACATCATTAACTTACATTCTTGCTTTAATAAAAACATGGGGACATATCCTTAATTTTCATTTATAGGATGTTGAGTTTCAAATACTTATCTGTGTACTAATTGAACTATGTTTAAGTGTTAATCTATAGCAAAAAAGTGGCTGATTTATATAGTAATTTAAGAAAAAATTCTCTAAGTTTGTTTGATTATAGGATTTTTTCAAAAAAATCAGTGGATATTTGATTAAAATGCATGAAATGTTTGTTGTTCTTAATTTGGAAAATAAATGCAAATTTGTATGGACAAGTTAAGATTTCCAACAAAAAGTTGTTTAAGAATTTTAGGAATTCTGGAAGTTATTGGTAAAAATCATTACTGAGATAATTTTATAGCAGACATTTTTTACTTTACTCTGTAAATTACTCCTGGTATTAATAAATAAATAAAGTGAAACTTCTGCCCCTTACACAGATCATTATTGCCAAAGCAAATTTCAGCGATACAGGTGATATATATATACTTAGTTCTGAGAAAGACCTGTAAAAGTTTTAAATTCATGTTTAAAACATATTGTTTTAAAATGAAGAAAAATGCCAGACTTTACATTATTTTGGTCAGAAATTAGGTTACATTGTTAATATGCTATAAAAAAGCTTTTGAATTTTTGGGGAGATCACAGAAAATTAGGAAAATGTTTTGTAAATTGAATAAAAATCATTCATATGGTTTCTAAAATAGTATAAATTACATATTTTTAAAATATCCAAGCTTAAAAATACTTTGCTAAAGAAGCTAATGAGACAAAGTTACATAATATATTTAATTGAAAATGTTTAACCCCTGCAAAATAGTTGGTTGCCATTCATTTAACTAATTTTTTTTAACAAAATTGTACCTTTATATCTATATGTTATTTGTGGTAATAAAATAAACAATTTATAATAATATTTTTTTATACTTTTTTATTTAACATGCCATTTGCTATACTGCAATAATATAAAATGTATAAACTGTTTTACAAACTTTTTTTGTTTTTGTTTTTATGAGTACTTACACTAAAAATCAGTCACAAAATTGGAATAAAAAAATAAAATGTCTTTTCAAGGAACTTTTTGTATAATATTATTTGAACTGAGTATTTATAGCTGAAAATTTCGTCTCTGCCTTTTAATTTTCTATATATCTAAATTTAATAGTAATTTTGCTTTACTTCATCTCTTGAAATATATTGCCTCTTTATTTATTTGGCTTTCTTTATTTTTGGTTTAATAAAGCCATTCCAAGACATTGTATACACTTTCCTAAAAATAATGAATTAATTGGTTTAATTTAAACAGCTTAAATTTATTTTCTTAAATTGTTTCAATACAAAATAGTAAGTGTGAATTGTAATATTAACTATTTTAAATAACATGCTACGTTTTTTATTTCATGATTAACTAAACTGAATAATTATTCCATTTTAGAGAAATAAATCTAAAATATCAAAATAAAAGTATTATATAGTTTATTATTATTCTATGAAATGCTAAAGTTTCATTCATTGCTGTTATTTAAATATTGTTACAAAGCTATAATTTTGTTTCCCTGCACGAATAACGCAATCGTGATAAAGATCATTTTACGATCAGTAGTGTTGCATGCTGAGTTAGTGATGTCAGGGCTTGGCGACAAAATGGAAAGTTCAAGAATTTTACAGGTCCGTCCAATAGAAACCATAATGTGCCCTGATTAGCCTAGAAAATTCTTGGCCCTTCCTCCTGGGAGCTATAAAATGCTGATAGACTCAAGCTGAATGTAATTTGATTTTAATGGTGCTAGAGTAGAAGACTAGTCTTCGAGATGATAGCATAGCAACAGTTAAATGGCAACATTGAGTTTGTAGTTCAAGCGAGTACTGAATTGTTGTGTGACAAGTCATGTTATTTACTGTAGAAGCAGCGACATAGTGTGAGGAGTACCAGGTTTGTGGTGGTGAGTCGGCAGCTGAAGCGAGGAGACAGTGAATAGGTTCAACCATCTGGAGAGACAGTACAGCGAAGCTACAAGGAACCTCTCCTGCTGGCACCTGTGTGTGCTTTGAGAGCTATGGATGCTGTACTGTGTTCGTCTCGTTTGTGTATTCATACTTATTTGTGTATATCATGCCGTATTTGTGAATAAATAAGCATAATAATTGTTGTTTTTCTACTAAGTACTACTGATTGTGTAACTTTGCATTATATGCATAACTACAAACGAACCTGGTAATTTTTGTAACAATATAAACTAGCTGTAGTTTTGAAAATATTTGTGTATAAACAAATTTTTAAAAATCGGATATGGAATAAGTGAGCATTTGCTCAACTATTTCATACGAGTGCAGTCCCTCCTCTCTCACCATTTATCTATACTTTAAAAAAAATGTGAATCAGTTTGTAAATTTGTGAATATATTTTGTGTTTCTTCTCCAGCCTTCCCAGAGTTTAAGCAGCAGCTCTTGTGGGACAACGGATGGGGAGGAAAGAGCTGGTCATCAGCCTCTCTCATACACTGTCAGTTTCTACCGCAAACAGAAACAAGATTCTCGCACTCCACCTTTGCGTACTATTGTGAGACGGGAGCAGGTTCCTCCTTTAACTGAGGAAGAGCAGGGAAGAATAATTGACATTCAAGAAGCCATCAAGGTAAAGTCAAAGCATATCCTTTTTTTAAAAGATTTCATTAACATAAATAAGAAAATGAAAATACCTATAAATACTTTTTACACTATAGAACCTTTTTTTTTTTTTTTTTTTTTTTTTTTTTTTCTTTTCTTTTTTCAAATGTTGCTGAATAGCATGAGGAATTTGAGTCGATATTTTATCATATTACATAAAATGACTAACTTTTTTAAAAATTGTGTTCAAATGTTAAAAAAAACAAACTTATTTTTATTTATTTTAAAACTTAGCATTTTATTCAATTTTAGGACATTTCTTTTTTAAGAATTTGATTATTTATGGAACAGACTAACTCTCATTTTTTTAAATTAATTACTAGACTTATTTTGAATATTTAATTTCATACAAAAGCTCAAAGTAGGATCAATGGTCATTTACCCCTCTCTTTTCTTTGTTTTGTGGAGGAATTGGAAAAGGAAAAAGTAAAACATTTCATCATACACCTTTTCTTGGAGAGGAGGATGAATATTGGCAGAGTATTGTATCGTAAGGAATCTTGTTTCAAGTCAATGCTCATGGTCCATAGATTTGTCACCAGTTTTTCATCTACCACCTTTCACTTCATTTTTAAAAGCATTGCAATTTTAAAACATTGGCAGAACCTTTTTCCTCATTAATTTTTCTAATTTTGATCTATCATTATTTCTCAAATATAAGTTAAAATTTATGGTAAGAATAGTATGGTAGGGTTAAAATAAAATTTTTTTTTATCAGTAAGATTCTCTTCAAAGTGGATTTACTTGACTGAAACAACTTTGTTAATACTTTTATAACCTTATAAATTTTATATTACTATTGTCTTAACCAGTTATGAAGAAAAGCACCTTATGAAAACAAAAAATACTATTTTAAATAATGAATGTATAATGTTACTAGGGCTGTTTCATTAATTAACTATACTTACAAAAGTGGTAATAAAAATTTATGATATTGGATTCATTTTAGTTTCAATTTCATCATTTTTGAATTTGATCTTTGATACTGTATCTAGAGATCATAAGCTTTCATATGAAATAAAAATTTGCAAAATTGTTACATTGGCTGAGTTTCAGAAGCTGTCATGGCATTTTTCCTCTAGGAAGTGTACAGTAAATTAATATTTTAAAGACTTCCCTCAAAAGTCAAAAAGGTAGAGTTGATGATGAATCCCTACTTGGTTAAGGTTAATTTAAAACAAAATGTTGCCAAATGGTTGCAATTGGAAAATTAATTCTTTGGTTTTGACAATTATTTTAGATATATAAATGTTAAATGAACAGCAGGCCATCAGAGATGGCTATTTTTATAATTTTTTATAAAAACTAATGTTTAAAGATTTCCAAACAAACCAGGAAATTATATGAGAAATTGCTTTTTTTATGAGGCAAAATTTTTTTCCCATTCTTTCAATCATTACAAACTTTACTACATCCAAATATGTGCTAAAATTTTTACAGAATGACTTAAACCATTAACCCTTTCCAGATGTA
Source organism: Argiope argentata (assembly GCA_026289955.1). NCBI lineage: Eukaryota > Metazoa > Arthropoda > Arachnida > Araneae > Araneidae > Argiope > Argiope argentata. Next base: position 24,956 of record JAOUZG010029291.1, on the reverse strand, counting down.
TTGCACACCATATGGGTAAAGAATTTCCGAGCCAAAAACATTTGCATATTGTGTGTCCAAGAATATTGAAAAGTAATTATTTGTGTGTGTAGAATTTTAGCTTCTGGAGACGATTTTAAAAAATAAACATCTTGAAGGCCTTGAATAAAAATGTTCTTTGTTAGACTTTGAAATGTAGGTCTAAAGATGCATAGAATAATCATCATTTATGTATGGAAGTAATTCCTAAATGGATTTCATATATGATGTTATTATATCATTTTATGATAATTATCACTGATCTCATTAACATCGTATCTTAATATTATCAGTGATAGAGGGAGGAAATCATGAAAAGAAATATATATTCTTTTCTTAACTATTAATGAAGAAATATCTAAATTGAAAAATTTATTTCTCACAAGCAAATTCTGTATTTTATTTCATCCTGATCTTTAGAAAAATATTTTCATTGTATTTTAAGAAAATATAGTTTAAAATTAAATTTAATCCTGAAAAAAATTGACAAATAATGCCTCACTTACCAAAATCTTTAGTTTATTCACAGCTGTTTGTCTCTTTCATTTAATTTAGCAGTTTTTTTTTAGGGTTGTATTTTTAAAGCAGTTTTGATCCTATATCAACCAGTTTTGCTCCATAAAAGGATTATCATAAGTATAATATGCATGTTTAACATATTTTGCTCATAAAATATAAAAATTTTAAACTTTGTTATTAAAGGGAGATTTGTCTTTCTATAATTAATTTTTGTTTGTAAGTTTTAAATATTGACTATGTTTTAGTTTTTGAAAAGTATATTTCATTAATAGAAACAAGGTATATAACTAAAACATTCTTTTTCCCAAACTTTTGCCATACAGCGTCTACAAGAAGAAGTTGTTCTTCAGCAAAACATCATTGGACAGACTAGCCAGTTGATCAATGTTTGTTGCACTAAACCAGAATTCAATGGTTCTACTGAAGAAGTTGAAGCAGAAAGAGTATTACTTACTGCTAGTAAGTACAATATATTGTTGAAATTCCTTTGTGACGAAATATGTATCTGTCCTGCCTTTCTTATATGAAATTCTTTCGAAAAGTGATTACCTTGTATTATGCTTACAAAAGGTATCTCTGGAGATGTGAATATTGCAATTTTTTTTCATTAACTTTTCATGCTAGGGAGTTCTTTGAATTACATATTAAGTTTTTATTTATCAATTTACTAAGTGAAGTATTGCAATTTTCTTATTAAAAGTTTAAAAAATATTTTGATAACAAATTTAATCATGTTTGTGAGAAACCCCTTAGCAGATTAAGTGAAAATTGGAACCCTTAGTATATTTCGGCCCAAATACAAAAATATTTCACTGTGTATTATTAAAGTTGAGTGTCAAAAATACCTCTTTATAGCAAGAATACCTATCCTATTGATGGAATATAGATTTATATTCTTAAGTATTGTACTGCAATTAATGTTTTATTCATGGGTACTAAAAATGTGAATTATCATTTCTTATAAATTAATATTACCTGTATTTCTGTGCAAATATTTAAACATACTCTACTTTACATTAGCATATGTTTTTGTCTGTTTCATTATTAATCAATAGCTAATTAGATGTAGCTAATACTAATAAAAAGTTACATTTCTCAGCTCAAAAGCGTCAAGCCTGTTTGAATGAGATTCAGCGGCTAAAATCTCATGGAGCCCAAGGAGGTGTTGCAGAGGATGGATATGGCACACTTACTATCATGAATATGGAATTGCCACTGAAAAGGGACTTCATTGCTGCTCAGCTTGAGGGCAAAACCAGTGAGTGTGCACCGGAAATTATTTCATTATATAACTTTTTATTATGTTCCTCAGTAATAATATAATGGATAATTTCATACCACAGCAGTAAATTGTTTTACAGCAGTAAAATTGCTTATGAGTTTACTTTGGGTGGTGTATTATAAAATGTATTTCTTTTAATACTTCCATTACCTTAATTCATGCATGCATTCAGACCAATTATGTATTAAGATGCTTTGCTATTTGTTAATTGTTGTAAAAAAGAGAATATGTGTTAGATAATAGGTGTGAATTATTTGTAATTCCCATAGTGTTCGCTTGTTAAAGTAACTAAATATAAATTAAGCATAGGTGTGTTCTACTCTTATCAAATTCTTTATTGAATGAAAACTTTTACTAACATCTAAATATTGGTGCATGGCAGTCATGTGTGAATGTGCATATAACAAAATGAATGTCTAAGGCTTTTTATATTTATTCTTGATGCATGCATATGTGTAAATTCAATTAGCCCTCTTTCACACTGATATTTTTTTTAAAAAAATTATCCTATTCATATAACAAATCAATTTAGAATTTTTAACCATGACATTAGAATTTTCATTTATCAGCTACTTAATTTAATATGTTAAAAGGCATAAGTGTGTGAGAGAAAATGATTGATATTTTCTAAATAAGCATTTAAAAAGCTATTTTTTTTAAAAAAAAAATTAATCCATTGCAGGAGAAATAAAATAAAATGTATGTATAAAATGCTGACATGGACACAAAATCTGGCTGAATCTGATAATCGCCATTTGGCAATACTTCACCTTCATCCGTGAACATAAACACATAGTTAGATAAGATTTTGACTCAAATGCTATTTTTGCATCTGTTTAAAAAAATTTTAAACAATAAATTAACAGACAAAAATTTTAAGATGATTTTAAGCCATTCCGTATTGATTTTAAAGTGAAATTGTGGAAAAAGAGAAGATTGATCGACTGAAAATGCTGCCAAGTCATTCAAAAGAAGATCCTGTCATAAAGATCGAGATAGAATTAAATGTTTATGTGTTTGGAGCGAAATTTCTGAACTACAGGAACATGGTTGTGGGGCTATGTCCGGACTGTTCTTTTTGCCAAATGCATTATTGGGAAAAAGAAGTTAATTCAAGTGACAAATACACAAAATGTTGCCTTGATCAAAAAATGGAAAATCTGTAGAATCTACTGGAGATATTGAAAGACTGAGAGGTTCGATCAAAGGAAAAAACTAGCTGAAGCATATAAGAGAATATGATTCTGCTTTATCTTTTGCTTCCATGAGGGCTCAAATAAATCTCCTCCTCGAACAGAGCCATATTGCTATAGGATGCATGATCAGGTATACCACATGGTTTCTCCTTTATACATTGGTCATACAAACAAGGTTATTGTCAGTTATATGTATTTGATACCAATGAAGCCACTGAAAAAGGCAACGAGAGAAATGAAGTATATTTGCTCTCTGTGATGGAAAGATTTGATTCTGTGTTGAGAGCAATCAATCTGTTCAACTGTTACTTGCAGATGCATCGTATAAGAAAATCCTGCAACAAATATCAGGATAGTGTTCATAGAAATAAGAAATTTAGATATTCGTAGATACAATCAACTTATTACAAAAACAGAAACTGCTACCATATTTATTTTGGTACTGTTCCCTTATTTGGGCGACGGTAAAAAATTGCCAAATGATGTAGAATTTGCTGTTATCCAGCTAATGGAAAATACTTTTGTTTGATTTCTTATCTTGTTTTATCATATTGGTGTAGATTGAATCTGAATATTGCTAGACTCAAGTGGTTTAGTAAGGCAAGGCGAGCTGGGAGGAACTACATTAGCAGTTCCTGGGGGGTTGCAAACAGGGGGGGATCCTCCTACTACACTGAGAAATACAGAAATATTTTAATTATTTTATTTGAAAGGATACCAGAAATCGTTTCTGTCATTTAAATGAAAATTAGCATAATAATTGTAAATTATTTTTCTTTTAGACAAGGTCTGATAAGTCCATATTCTAAGAAAAGTTATTTATAGTTTAAAATTTCTATTGCAAGAAATTAACTATGAAATCTGATGATAAAGAAATATTAATTTAGCTTCTATGATATATTATGATAAAGTTCAGTTTTAATATCAATGTATTAATGAACCCTTGTAGAATATACATCTTGAAGCAAGTATTTTGGAATTCTAATTAAAATTTAAATGAAGTTTTAGTTTTTTTTTTTTTCATAATATCCAAAAGAAGTATTTTACAAGAAACTGATTTTATATTATTTTAAGTAACTGTCTTTTGAATGACATAATTTTTTTCTAAATTTTGATTTATTTTTTTTTTACTCTTGGTCTCTTTTTTCCTTTTAAATTTTTTTTTTTTACCAATAATTTTTAATTTTCTGAAATAGATTTCTCCTCAGATGCAAAATTTTTTTAACCATATTTATTGTTTCATCAAATATATTAATCATTTGATTTTCTTCTGGGGTTTAAAACTGGGGGGGATCTGTTTAATATTTATGTAATTTAAATGAGGAGTTAGAAATTGATGTTACAGTATCATTGAAATTAGATGATAGATGAACTAGACAGTTTCATTTTATTAGTGTTTTTCTTTTTTTAGAATTAATTTACCATAATAACTCTGGACTGTTAACATGGTCCATATTTGTTATGTACAGAACAGGTGTAAAGGTATTAAATTTACATGACTTTTAATGTCTGTCATAATTTAATGCATACATTTTTTTCCTTGAGAATTTCATTTTCATTTCATATACTTAAAAGACTTAATTAAAAAGTTAAAAACTAATATTCCCAATGAGTAACTGATTGAAAACTAGGACCCTTATATTTATGTTTATGGTATTTTTTCATGTGAAAAGAACATTTCTATGTTATCATTGCTTTTAGTTGGTATTAAGATCAACTTTAGTGAACTTAGCTATGCTAAATTTTACCCTATCATGTCTAAAAAATCCAATACACTAAAGATATAATAATATGGGACGAAATGTGTTCATAATGATGTGGCCCTAAAATTTTGAAGGGGTACAGAGGTTCGTCTGTAGCCATATCAACTAATTATAGTTAAAAAAATATTAGTTATTTTCCAAATTACCTTTAATGGTGTTATGAAATAGGATATTAAAATAATTATCTTGATAGGGCTAGGCTCTTTGTGCAGAATGATCTAGTTGCTTTTTATGTAATGCTCTAAAGAATGTTTAAAGTGGCAAAAGAAATGAATTAACATATCTTATGAAATAGTCAATTTTTGAACCTTAAAAGATTTTTATATTTTGATACATAATTTAATGATTTAATTCATCTGGGATAAAATAATATCCAATTTATTTGTGAGAAGAAACTTTCATTTTCTCTATATTTCAATATTATTTCATTTCTTTCTTTTATTTGTTCTGGAATTCATTAATTCATTGTTCTGGAATTCATTCATTAACCTGGAATTCATTTAAAAATTCCATAGTATTGCTGGGATTTTTAATAAACTAGATCATTTTTCTCCAGGTGATATTCATTACTTTTTGTGCCTTGTGCGTCATGGTCATCAAGTGATTGAAACACAAATGGTGTCTACAAATGATAAAATAGCAGATGGTTCTCTACACTTTACTAATCTCATTAAATTGAAAAATCTTCCACCAGATTTTTCTGTTGTCTTTGAAGTCTTTACTTTGGTAAGTATATCATTCATTAAAGCATTATATATATATATAAAACAATGTAAAAGTTAGAAGTGATTTCAGATATTACTTTTAGTTGATATTTCATGGCACTTTTAAATTTCCCTTCTCAATTTTACAAATACGATTATAACAGTTGTTGAGAAAATAATAGTCCGTTTAAAATGTATATAAATCCTCGTAATGTTGTCTGTAATTTTTTCATGTGAAATAACCCTTAATCTAAAATAAAGCATATAGACCAGCTATTTTAATATAATCAACTTTATAAAACAAAAATACTTTTATTAAATCATTTCAAATTGTTTACAATGCTAACAATTACCTTTTTCTGTTGTACATTTTCTGAAAAACAATTGCGATGATTTCTTATGCACAGTTACATAATGAACATCAAAAAGAAATGAGATTTGAAGAAGAAAAATTTCAAAGTGGTATGATATATTATTGTTTACCAATAAATTTATTGATACAAAATGTCTTTTTTCAGGCTCTTCAATTATATTCGATTCATCAAGGTGGAAGCTACTTAAA
>JAOUZG010029291.1:8674-18812 GCA_026289955.1 Argiope argentata | reverse complement strand
TCTGATGTTTATTTTGAATGTTTTCCATTATTTTAAAGCTATATGGTATTTGATTTAAATGAAAAGGATTTATATAAAAACATGATTTTTCATGATCAATATTTGTTTAACATTTTACTCTTTGCTTCATTACTCCCTTCTTAATTTTATAGCAAACTAAAAAAGAAAGTATGTCTCATGATAAGAAGTATGGTATCAGAAGAGTAAGTATTTTGACATCCAATTATTTCTTAAGCAATTTTGTCATCAAATTTCCTAAGAATTTAAATATTTAATTATAAAAATTATATTTTATGGCAGTTATTGTAGCTTCAAGAAAAGCATGTATTCTTAAATATTTTTTAGATAACCAAGGATGATATGATCAAATTTTGATATTTGCATTATTTATTTTATTCCCATTGAATGCAAGAGCTCTGATTTGAAAATATATTTCTAGTAATGTTGACTCCTTACTTTATGGAATTATTGGTTTTTATAAAAGAAGGGGGGGATATTTCATGTGAAGCTATTTCAGTTATTTTTTCATCACTTTGGTTTAGTGCAAAAACTAAATTGAAACAATGGGGGGGGAGCAGCTTTAATCCAAAATAAATTTAGGAAAAAATGTATGAAAAATGTCAGAGGTGGTATTCCTATTTCAGAATTTTACTGTGATTAAAAATATGCTACTTAACCTACTATTACTACTTCTGTATTTGTGCATCATTTTAACATGCGTGGTAAAAAGAAAAAAGTTTCAAATGATGCTTTTGTGAGAAGAAGCTTATATTTTTCCTAATTATGTAATAATAGTGAATTTTCATTACTAGATTGCTGCTATATGTGATGATTGTTAAGTCTGTTTAAGTTTGGATTTTATATAATTTTACACTCCTCATGGAACAGCGATCCCTGGCATTATAATTCAAAAAAAAAAAAAAAAATTTCATGATTTATAATTTTTTTAGATTATATTTACTAACCTCTTTTATAATGGTGTGAATTCAATTTACAATCATTTAATGAGTTTTGTTAAATTTTGTCCTATATTTTTATCTCTATGTGTTTATTCAATCTTAATTATGTCTTTAAAAAGGATTAAACTTAGTTTTAATCTTTTGAAGTTAAAATTAAACTTATTAAATCACAATTGCATACATTTTTCTAGAAGACTAAGAACATTAAGATCTTCCAATCAAATGGAAGTTTAATTCCTGTATAGTAAATCAAACTTATTGTTTTCATTACAAATTTCTATAGCTTAAATTAATAATAGTGAAATTTACTGAGTGGGAGATAAAAATTTCTTTTATTGCAGATGTAGGGCTGTAAATTAGAATTTAGTATAATTGCAGTTTTATATATCAATAAATGTTTCATTAGTGCTTCCTAAGAGAAAAAAAAAGTTTTGTTTGAGAAATGTCTTTGTATCCTAACTAAACTGGAAAATTTTCTTATGTGATACAATAACATTCTTTTGTTTGCTTGTTATTTATTGATGCATTATATGGTATAATATTGACTATCTGAAACATGTTTTTCATATGACATAGAACAGTCACAGAGAGCATATTTAAATTATGCAAAGCAATGTTATTTTCATTTTCTTTCTAGTTAAATCTTTTCTCTAAATCTTAAATCATTAAATATATATAGTTTGTAATCAGAACAAGGAATTTAAACTACCTTGTACTTATATCTGAGCTGAGAAGGATTCAATCAATCTTATTGATTTTTTTTTTTTTTTTTTTTTCTATTTAATGAAGGATCACAGCAAAATTCGACTAACACCTAAAGGAAAAAAAGGTGATGGGAAACTTCCTGGTAAGCAAGACATTAACTATTCTATGTTTTTCTTTTGAATGCATGATTTGATGAGTATTTGTTCATTTAAAAAGAGGGTGCAAAAATGTGCATTTCTCTTCCATGCTGTCACATTCACGTACACCATGGAAGCCTTTAAATTATGCACATGCTTTAAGGCTTTTCATGAATTTAATCTGCTTCTGGGTAAAGCTTTTTTGCGATGTACCTTGCACCCCATTATCTTGTGGGAGGTAAACCTAAATGAACAATCTTTAAACATTTCTCTTCTTTTTTTAAAAAAAAAATATCAGATTATTTTTTATCCCCCCTCCCCCAGGTATTATGGTTGTCCTCTTCCAAGGGAAAATGTATTCTTAATGACTAACTTGCACATGGCACTGACTTAGAAATAAAAACCATTTACTTTTGTCTAGTTATTTTAAAGCTAAACTAACATTTTCTGAGATCATGGGTAGAATGCTTGCCACTAAATTTATAAATGTTTAAATGAAGTTATGCATGTTGGTATAAATTTTCACAAATATTTTAATAAGACAAAATCTTAGATGTTTCTATTTGTTATCTCACACACAATTATACGTATTGATTTTTACTCAGTTATTAACTAATTGAATAATTTAATTACAAATTAACTTATAACCTAAATTGGTCACTTTTCTTAAATCAATTTCAATCTTTAAAATGTTTTAACATACCTTTACTGGAAACAATTATGGCCTTTTAAAGGCTTAATAAATACTAGTTTTAAGATTGGTTTGAATTTCAAACACTAGAGGTGTTCTAACATTTCAAAACTTTTATAGTAAAAAATTAATAACATTCATTGTGGTTTTATTTCTTTGTTACAAATTCCCTGGTTTTCATTAAAAATAAAGTATATAAACATGATAAATTTTATTACATTAAATTTATAAACTTCTGGTCATTTTTCTTACAGTATTTCTATCAACTTTTAATTTTTTAAAAATAATTTAGGATTTATCTATTTTTCTCCTTTTACAAAAATCATTATTTTATAGTGTGCTAATAAAAATATTTTTTAAACAGAAAGGGAAATCAGTGTAATTAATTAAATGTTTATTTTGAATGTATTATTTAAAATTTTCCGCATCATAGTATTGCAATATTTTTAATAAAATTGTATTTAATTTTCATTTCCTTTGCAGCAGTTAGCAGCCCAGGTGGGCCTCATGCTGTGAGGTCCCCCAGCTTCCGAGTTGTTGGTTACACTCGTTTTACTCTTCAAAATTGCACTAAAAAATGTTTTACTTTAGACAAAGTGAGTCTGCTATTATTTTATTGAAGATCTTTGCTTATATTTTTCATCTTGTTTTAATAAGCTAAATTAATTCATAAATAATGAGCCAATGTGATAATTTCATATCTTTCTTACATTTTTTGAATATCAATAGGCTATTATTTTTTATTTGAATTTTCTTTATTATTAAATAAATTTTTAAAATTTCTCCTTTTTTTATTTCTTTTCTTTAAAATATTTTTTAAACATAAGATTTTTGTGTGATTGAAATAAGCTGCACATAAGTTATAAAAAAAATTGTAACTTTATAGTAAAATTATATAACCTGTTTGCAATAGCTTTGGTTGTATCAGAATTAATAATTCCAGTTAATGACATAAATTAATGAGTCGTATTCATCATGAAATTATTATAGCCTTGTGGGAAGTATAATTATAGTGGAGGGAAATGTTTGATTTGTTTTATTGTAATATTATTTGCAAGTAAACTACCTAGGGATAAAAACATTTCTTGCTGGTGCAATGTAATGATGGTCAACTATTATTTCATCATACAAATAAAAAATATCAATTGCAATCAGAACAGGGTGAGGTGTTTGTCTTCTAGCACTGCATAATCAGCTGCATCCTTTTTGAATTTTTGACTCATGAACTTTAATTACACTAAATGATTCAACATTTGCCGAAATACATATAAACCTGAGAATAGATGTAATTTAGACTTTAAAACTGAATAAATAAGTTGTAAAAACACCTTTTTTTAAAATTTTAATAATTTTTAAGAAAGATTTTATATGATTCTCAATAATACTTGATATATTGCTAAAAATCGTTAAATATTTTTTTTTAATAGTGCAAGTTTTTTGGAATAGTATTATTTAATGTAGTATGCATTTTCTTCTATTTATTTCTATCTTTTGTACAATCTCGGAAAAAAATTATTATTATTAAATTTAGAGATATTTACAAAAATTAAGGAGTGAAGATAATAGTAGTTATTTTTGTATACCCAAAAATTATACAGAATTTGTTTTTAAAGAGGGGAAGGGGTCAATGAAAACATTAAATTTTACTGACTTACTTTAAAATGATTAGTTAAATTTAAATTCTTACAATGATTAGTCAAGGATACTGGGAGGGAAAAAAGGTAAAGGTATAAATTTGTTTGTTGAAATAAAAACAAGAACATGCAGATCAGTTAATCATAAGTATATATAATGTTTGAATATATGTGCACAGAGTAAAGATTTAAAATGATAATAATATGGGTGAAGTGGCAAATGCTCTTATTTTTCTGAAATTGTGATATAATTAGTAAGAATGTAACAAACTTTTAAAAAATATAATTAAGATTCAAGATCACTTTTCAGCCGGGTTTAAAGTTTTTTTAATATCTAGTTATAGGAATATTAAAAATCAATAGCAATTACATAAATATAATTAAACTTTTTGTTTGCAGATTCCTTTTACTTCACCTTTGGAAGGTGTTCTCAAAGTCAAACTGCAGTTACATGCTGAACATAATGTTACAGAGAAAGGATTTTTAGTAAGTAATAAATTTTTCAACTTTCATCCATCCATTTCAGATTAATGAAATCCTTTGACTTTTAATAAACATATAGGTAGAGTTATAACATTCAAGCACTTATATTTACATAAGATCTTTTTATTATTTGACTATGTGTAATTATGAATAGCAATAACTATATATTGTGAGGTAGTGTGCAATAAAACTAGACACCTCTGGGCATATATATTTTTCAATTTCTTATTATATATATACTGTGCTGTGAAATTGAATTTTCTGAAAATAAGAACGCCTTACGATATTCTTTTTCTGTTTTGCAGACTATGTTTGAAGACGTAAGTGGCTTTGGAGCCTGGCATAGACGATGGTGCTGCTTAGAAAACCATCTCTTATCGTACTGGAAATATCCGGATGAAGAAAACAAGAAGGTATGTTTGTGCAGTTCTTGGTTTTATTTTAACTTTATAGTTTTGTCAATTATATATGCTTTGTTCAATACATGTCTGCCTCCCAAGTCTTTTTATTTTTCAGTTTGTAATTTTATTTTTTATTAATTCATATTTATAAGTTTAAATTCTTTTTCTTTTAAGATATATTATCCCTCATTTGTGAAGCAATATTTTTTAACCATCAGTATTTAAGATATCAAATTAAAATTCTTTGTAAAATTTATTATATGATTCTTTCATTTATATTTTGCTACATTGTTGTTTGCTTTTGTTATATTTTAATTATTCATTAATTTTATGTATTTGTTTTGAAAAGGAATTATTTTAACACCTTGACTGCCATAGGGGACACCAATAACCAGTAGTATAAATTATATTGTAAAAAATTCAATGTGGCAGTCAATTCATTAATACATTGGTTAAATTGTCTAATATATATTTATATACCTTATACATTACATAGGGTTTTGAATTTCATCCCTTTAACACTCCTCCGAAATTTGATTGGATGTCATTGTAGTTGAATCAATAAAAAAGTGGAATGTATATTTTTAAAAATTGTTGTTATTATCAACAATAAAAGTTTCTTCATTATTATTATTTTTATTTTTATTTATTTATTTTTTTATTATTATTAATTTTTTGTACAGGATGCAATGGGTTCTATTGATTTGCGTCAGTGCATCACAAAGGAAGTTCGTGTGGTTTCACGTGACATTTGTGCTCGTCCCCACACCTTCCAGCTGGTGGAGGTGCGCCCCAGGAAGAAAGGTGACCGTGACACTCTGATTTCCCAAAGTCATGACACTCTCACCACCACAAGGCGTTTGCTTTCAGCTGATACTCGTGAAGAGCGGGAAAGATGGTGTCAACGACTCAATGATGCCCTACGCTATGTCCGCCTGTGGGACCCAAAAGCACTGGCACCCACTCAATGAAATGGAACTGTACCACCATAGTTATAGAGCTTTTATTTTTTTTATATTGTAGCAAAAACTGCTTGTATAATGCTATATATCTTTTGTGCTGTTGTTTGAATTTAAAATTTCATCTTTTAATTGATAGTTTAAACCATATTATTTCCTTTAATTCAATCGAATGATAAGATAATGTTGCATTTGAAAGATGATTATTCTGATCTGCTTTTACTTCGGATTTACATACTCTTAAAAAGTAGTTGGTTGATTTCGTAATTTTTTTTTATATACATACGGGACTTTATTTGCCATTTTTTAAAAAAATATGTATGTTTATTATATGTGAGAATCAATAAGTAGAATAGTACAGAAGTTGTTTTAGTGAATTCAACTGTAAACCCATCCATTCCAGAAAATTTTCTTTTTCTAAAAAAATGTAAGATGTCTGCTGTATATGCAGATTTTCATACTTATAGCATTTGTTAGTTTGCATGTGCACATTAATGGATTGTAGTTAAAAAGAATATGCTTCTTCAATGTCTGTATTTCCCAGATCATTGAATATAACACTGTACTAAATAGCAAATATGTATCAAGTAAACCTTTATGTTATAAAAGAAAATAAATTTTTTCTTAGCAATTTTTTTATTAATACTTTTTGAATTTTAATTATATTGTATGCTTTTATTAGCAATGCACTGAATATTTGTTAATTTTCTTATTATTCTTGTAAGAATACATTCAGGTTATTTATTCTTTATTATGACTCAGTAATTGTTTTAATTTTTTAAATGTTTAAGAATGTATTAAAGCTTCTTGTGCTCATTCTAATACTGAGTTTTAAAAAAAAAGTGTAAGCCTTAACATTTGTTATTATTGCTTTGTCACAATATCTTATTTCTTTCTTTTATTTAATACATGTATATGCCTTATACATCTGGATCATTAATGCTTGAGCATGTATTTTAAAATATGTATGCAGATATTTATTTTTCAATCAAAGTGTTTAATCCATTACGAAAATGTATATTTTTTTATTGTAAGATTTTGAGTAATTACAATAAATTTGTTTATCTGTTTCTTAAAACTTGTTTGTTGTGGAAATTATAGCAATATGAAATTTTAGTGTATTATTATAATCCTTTACATTAAAGAAATTTATAATGATGGGAGAGTTAAAAGAAATTCCTTAAGTGTCTCTAATAATATCTCAAATGTTTTAGCTTTCTTAGTAAAGTATTGTCATTAGATGCTTTAAAATTCCAAAATAATTTCAATTTATTTTATTACCTATTGTTGTTTTTTGAAGAGTGCTGGCTATGAAACTGAAGTTTGCCAAACATTTTTTTTTTCTCAAACATTTTTTTATATAAAAACATAACAATTTTTTTTCCATGAAAGTGTTTTTGCTAATTACAGAAAAACCTTTTGATAAAATAATACATTCAACTTAAATTATTTGATAAAGATGCTCAGCAATTAATTTATAATAATAATTATTTTCTATATTTTCCATTTAAAAGCAATATCACTGATAAACAGGATTTGTTTTACTTTAAGTAAGGTGATTTTTATAGTTTGGGAGACACTGAAACAGAATATATATTTAAAAAAAAGTTCATCATTCCCAGACTTTTCAAAAAATACAAAAGTCTGCTTTCATGATGTTTATTTAGTGTATTTACAATATTAATTTTAGCATTTTACAAATGTAGAGCGCGAGTTCATAGATACAGTATAATTGTTTGGATATTTATTCCTTGATTTATAATTAGAATTTTTAATTTTTATCATTAAAATCATCTTAATTATAACTTTAAAGATAAATAATTTAAGTCACTATCCTCATCCTAAATGTTCCAAAAATTTTAAAATTTTGGATTTTAATAGTCAAAAATTGTTTTTTCTAACTTTGCATAACCATATTTATCTCGGAAATAATAGAGAACAGTTTTTGATTTTTTAAATACATAAGCAAATATGAAAAAATCATGTTCTAAATTACCAGACACATAGGTTTTATGAATTCTTAATAACACTAAAGAGCAGTTCAAAAAAATTTACAATAAAAAAAAAATTTTTATTTCAAAATGGTCATTTTATAAGAAGTAAAGTTTACGAATCAACAGGAAGCAAGCAATAAGGTAAGTGCTTTATAAATTACAATATACATTGAAGGAAGATTTCTGTAATAATTCTAGTATAAATTCTTCCTACTACTTTTATTTTCAGAAATTGAAAAAACATGCCTGCCCAATTCTGTTTTTCTTATAAAGGGATAATTTTAAATTTTTCTTTAATTAATTTTGCATCATGTAACAAGTTAAACTCCTCAGAAATGAAAATGTCTTGTGAATGCAAATAATGCTATTGGCTGAAAATTAAATCGCTATACAATGAAGAATCAATGTAGACATTAAAAATTTATATCTTTAATGAAGTTCAGTTGACTAGTTAAAAATAGATGAATTGTTTAAGAATCTTCAGACACAGTTCTACATAGAGTGAGGATTTGATTTGTAATTGATTAAATGATATTAAATGTATACATTGTCTCGTATTCAAATGATGTGTGACATGATAGGTTAGGTAACACGGTTGCTCGAAAGATTTTGTAGGTCTCCGATTCAAATTTGGATGTAGTAATATACTTTAATACCAATTTTCTTTTTTTATCTTTTAAAATACTATAATTCAAAGTAATTGAGTGTTTACTACAACAGATTATTGTGATAATAATATTGAAAAATACATTTTTACCTAAAAATATCAATTGAATTTACACAATTCAACAACTTTACACCTTGTGCATGTACAGGAACGTCCTGTATACTTGACATTTTGAATTTAGATCAGGAAGTCATTCTCTTCCAAACAATAATTGATTGAAGGTCTACTTCTCTCCATGGCCCGAAGAATGTATAGCATAATGGGTTAGGTGACAAGTCTGGTCGAAACATTTTGTGATTGTTCGGTTCGAATCTGAGCAGAAATATGCATTTATACATATTTTTTTCATTTCTCAACCTTTTAAATACTATAATTTTTTTAAATAATAGTTTGCTGGGTAATGTCTAAGATAATTTTTAAAAAAATATATTGCATTTAAAATATTAATAGAATATTCACAACTATTTAACTTCACCCCTTGGGCATGAAAGAAACAGCTCGTATACTTAGCAATGTGCATTTAGACCATGAAGACATCATATTTCGGACATAATTGATTAAATGAGATTGAAAATACACGTCTATTCTTGGCGCGTGGCATGATAGGTTAGATAACATGCCTTCTCGAAATATTTTGTGGGCCTCCGGCTCAAATCTGATAGTAGAAATATACTTTTAAACATTTTTTATTTTATTTATCTTTTTAAATATATTTCGAATTAATTTATAGCTCATTACGAATTGGTGAGCGCATAATACTAAACAAAAGTATATTTCTGTCAAAAAATATCAATAGATTATACTCCAAATAAATTGACACCTTGCGCATGTGCAGAAACGGCCCGTATACTAAGCATTCCTATTTCAAACCCGTCCTATTTCAAACATAATTGATTGAAAGTACACGTTTTGTCTTGCCCCGAATGATGTGTGGCATGATGGGTAAGGTGATATGCCTAATCAAAACTTTAGGGGGATCTCCGGTTCGAATCCCGAAATAAAATTACAATTTTATTCTTTTTTAAAAAATTTTTAAATACTATAATTCGGACTAATTGAGAGTTCATTGCGAATTATTTACTAGTTAATACTAAAAACACAACTCAATAAATTCAAACCTAGCCCATATGCAGAAACGACCCGTCTACTAAACATTGTGCATTTAGATTTTATTTTTTTAAAACCTGTCCTATTTCGAACATAACTGATTAAAAGAGATTGGAAGTACATGTATCTTGTCCTCCGAAAGGATATGTGGCCTGATAGGTTAGATGACATGCTCGGTCGAAACATTTTGTAGGTCTCCGGTTTGAATCTGAGGGTAGAAATATTATATTATACATATCTTATGCTTTTGTTTTATCTTTTTAAATATGATAATTCGAACTAATTCATTACGAATTATGGAACAGATAATACTAAAATAGTACATTTTTATCAAAAAATATCAATAGAATAGACACAACTCAATAACTTCAAACCTTACACATGTGCAGAAACGGCCCGTA
>JAOUZG010029279.1:0-14266 GCA_026289955.1 Argiope argentata | reverse complement strand
GAGTGATAGTAAGTCGCGATTCCAGTCTTTCATGGTTTTACACTATTTAATCTTTGAATTCCAAATTTTGAAAACCTTTCAAATATTTCAATAAGATATTAATTTTTTTACTTACACATCTAATACATTTAGAATTTTAATAGTACACTTGTATATATACTATTGTACTATTTATTAATACTATTTGTAGTTATAAATAGTTATAATTTAATTATTTAATACAAATGCCCATAAGATTGATTATGATGTCATTGAATCTTTAGCTTTTCCATATTTCTTAACTTAGTTAAGCAATAAAGTATATAATTATATTCTAATATTCAGTATGATTGAATTCATGCTTATTATTTATGTTATTAAACACCAAAATAAGTATATCGTTATTTGTTTCTATTTATAGAATATAGCTTGGAGAAAACGATATAATGTTGACACAATTTTGACAGATTATACTCCACCAGAAGTAAGTTTCTAATATTTTTATGATTTTTGTTATATAATTCTAACGCCTTTCTTTCATTATTTGATTCTATTTAGAAATTTTCTATTGATATCGCCATTTTATAATGTAAATGAAACTGATAAGGAAATAACTGAAATGGATTTATAAACAAATTTATTATAACTATAAACTTACAACAAAATACTTTATTAGTAGCAAATAAATTCAAAACAACAGAAAAAACTTTATTATAAATTATTATTATTGAAGCCTTTCCTTGCAGCTTTCATTTCATAAATGTAATTTTTTGTAATAAATATTTCAAACAATATAATTAATCTTAGCAAGCTATTTATAATTCGCAATCCCTGATAAATTTAAACATGAGAAATACGCCAAAACTTTCTAACAACATTTGAATATGTATTAACGGAAAAAAATGTCTATGTGGCTCTAACTCTTTGATGAAAAAAAGATTAATAAGTAAGCAATAACATTTCCATCAACTTCAATTACCATTTTCAGTGAAAACAAGATGCTTGTGGTTTACAATTCTGAATTATTTAAAGGTTAGACACAGAAAATAAAAAGTTTTGCTTGCGGTATTTAAATTTCTTTAGTTACTTTTAAATTGCACCACATCTAAGGCTTTATAGCGTATCACAATTTGAAGATTAAAACTACATTACTTATAATCCAGTAAAATACCAGAAGGTGATTAATAATATATAATTTCATAGCAATTTATTTTTTAAAAAATATTTCATTCTTCAATTCTTCTTCTCAGGTTTTGGAAAAATATTATCCAGTCAGCTTAATTGGTTATGATAAAAATGGATTCCCTGTGCGCTACATAGATTTCGCTACTGATCAAAAAGGTACAATATGAGTGTGCAAATATTTGTTTATTTTATTTATAATTAATTGTATTCAAATACAACATTAGATATTTTTTGAAAAAATATTTATTGATGATTACGTTTCTTAATTTTTTATATCATATATAGCCTGTCAATATATCCATGTAAATGTAAAAAAATTATTATTTATTTATTTTTATATTTGTATTTTATTTATATAAGAGTGTATTCCTGATCTTTTCTCTTTGTAATTTGTTACCACCTTAATTGAGTTGACTTTCCAAACAGGCGTTTCTTAGGATATAAACGTGTTTTTTTTTTCATTTATAAATGATAAATGAAAAATCATTTTATATATATAAATTATTATTTTATTCCTTATAATCAAATATAAATATAAATAATTGAAATAAAATCAATTGTATTATTATAAACATTCATAGATACTGAATGGTACTAGATAGAAGAGATAAAGACACATATTTTAAACTTATTTATTATTAGAAAAATCAATTTAATTTCTTTTTTTATTCATAATTAACTACCTTGAAATAATTATTGCATATATAACCATGTGCAAAAAATACAACTAAACAAAATTCTGGAAAGAGCCTGAAAATCAATCATACTTCCAAACCTTTTAAAAATAGAAAGTTTGATCAGTCTAGCGTCTTTTTGAAAGGTATAAACGCTATTTAGCTCATAGATTTGAACCAGGCTAGATATTAAAACGTACATTTTTTCTGAATTTTTACAATATAGTTGAAGAAAAGAGTTCGAATAAAATATTGGAAGTGAATGACAAAATATTGCAATTCAATGCTTTTGAGCTATATAATTTTTTTTCGAAAGCTCTTCTTTTTTATTTTTAATCTTTTAAATATACCAAGGATATTAATTAGAAAGTTACATAAGAATTTGAATTTTATATGATTTTCAGCGGTATGTTTATTGACTCAAATAACATATAATATATTATTCAATTTAAAGACTTTCTTTAAATGAAAGTATAGACCAACTTCTATCAATTTAGAAAATTAGCTATTGCTCCACGTTTAAAGTGTTCTATTATCGATATCTTAATGTAAGATTATGAATTAATCGATATTTATTTTCTTTATTTAGGCATATACAATTCAGTCAAGAAGTCGGATCTGGTAAAATTCAGCATTTACAAACTTGAGCAAGATGCAGAGTTACTGAAGGCGCAGAGTCAAAAAGTAACACATGTTCATTATTTAAAGTGGGAGCTATAATAATTTAAAATGCTTTTTAGTAATACTAAGCAATATATTTCATTCTATGAAATAAATTTGCTTTATTAGTAAAGAAATTTGTTTAACTTTATAAAAAGGAAGAATTATAACAGGCTATTTATTCATTGCTCAAATGGGACTAATATAACATACTTTTCACTTTCTTCTCATGGTTTCAACATTGACTAAGAATCCTTTCAATTTGATTCAACTTCAAGCATTGGCTTTTCAATTTCGTAAGTGATTTTTTTTTGGTGGTAAAAAAAATGACTTTAGTTTGGTCTTAGAAATAATTCTTCCCTTTCATAAGACCTAACCTAATTGTCGACTTCCGCATAGCGGGTATGACTACCAAAAAATATGGTCTCTTTTATCATTATATTTCCGTTACCACCTACTTTCCGCCTTGTTGTCATCATAGAAACGAGTTTCACTTCCGTATTAGCCCCGTCATTAGGTTTTTTTGTGAGTTTATTGTATGAAAAATTAACAAACTCTCCTCTATTTAACAGAAACTCAAATCAACGAATAGTTTCCTCTCGTTTTTTACTTACATCCAAAGCGCAAACATTTCTAATTTTCAACACTGATAATTACTTGCATTTAAAAATATTGTAAGCATTACTTCTTTCTATAAATATTGCAAATCAATTCTTCAAAACAGAAAGAAAATTAAACTATAGAAAGAAAAATAAATTATTGAATGCAATTAAAGAAATTTTCCGTTAGCTGGGAGTAAGTGAAGTTTCACCAAAAAAAATATGGCGGAATTATACATTACATGGCGATTTTTCATTTTAAAATCTCTGTACGAAATTAAGCTGAATTCTACATTATTTGGCGATTATTCTCAGAAAAATCAAGGGAAAGTACCACATTCCAATATATTAGTGAATCAAAATGTCAAAATTCATTTAAATAGCAATTAATGAAATGACTGCTTTATTTTTTCAAAATAAACTTCACATACGAATATCAATAACAGCAGAAAGATTATTTCTTATGTTTCTGATAAAAATTTTGCTGTTTCTTTTTTCAATTAAGCTTCACCACTAAGAAATACCAACTGAATTAGATTTGGGACGCTGATCTCTAGTGGCATGTTGAGTTTTTTCGTTTAAAATTTTATGAGGAACTAATAATAAGCAATTGTTCCCAAGTGATTCAATACAGCGAGTTTCTTGCTTAATTTCATAGCACAATAAAGGCATTTTGTTATAACTTTTTTAAAAATTGGATTGAAAATTTGATTTAGATACATAATTTTAACATAAATAATGCATGACTTCATTTATTTTTTACGCTGTGTTTTTTAAATATCATTCAAAAACACACACTAATATAGAGACTGAAGGATTGCCTGACTATTTGCTAATTTTATCAACTTTTAATGCATGTATATAATTATAATAAGTTATCTATATATAAAATTTTATTTTATCAATTTGTTGTGATTTTCGAGTTTTATATCTTATTTATGAGGAATTATAAATGGTTAGATTTACATTAGACACATTGCATCCAATAAATAAAAATAAATTTGCAATTTTTGTGTCAAAACCACTAAATGTATTTCATGCGTCGTGCTTGTTTCGTTTGTGATTAATATATATATTTTTTCATACAAGGAAAGATAGATAAGTATAATTCAAAATATTTATTGAGCTCAGAAAAATTTGAAATGTAGAAATTTATCCAATTCGATGTTGGAACTTTTGAATCCTATTTTTGAAATATTATTTTTTATAAGGTTACGGTTACAAAGTGGAATCTTAATTTAAATAAACTGAATTAAAGAAAAAAATCATTCTATAAAATATTCTACTATGCAATATTATTAAATTTACTTCTGTTTTATTTCTCTCATTACAATAGTTTTTAACTAAGGTGCATATCATTTTCCTTATATTTGAATTACAGAATTTTTGTATTCTAATCCAGTAAAAAAAAGTCAGTTGAATATTACAAAGTGTCTAAGGAATATGAAATATATATTTTCCTTTTCGTAGCTCCAAAATTTTAGTTTCAAATTTAAAATCTGAATCTCTTTAAATTATTTTTCATATGGGATAATTCATCAAACTTAATATTTTAAAAACAGTTTATATGAAAAATTTGAGTGATTCGATTTTATTACCTTTTAAATGGAAGTACTGGGAAAATAAAGCTATGCATATCATTTTTTTTTTCAATTTTTTTCAGTTAAAATATTTAGATATGAATACTGATTACATGTGAGTAGTTTTCAATCTTATCTGTATATGAATATGTCATTAAAATAAATAAAAAAAATATGAATGCACGTTATTCGAATAGGTTAAAAGAATAATTCTATTGCCGGTATTAAATTTTTGCCTTATTGTATTCGCATTCAGATAATGTCATATAGCGCCATCTTGCAACACTTTGAGGCATTAATAGTTTATTATTCCACTGCAGCGTTGTAAGTACCATAAAACTTTAACAGATGGCGCTGTGACATCATTAGCATGAGAACAGATTAAAAACTGCTATGATAGTTAGATATAAAAATAGTTTTTTTTGTGTGTGTTAAATCTGTTTTTACAGGAAAGATACCCATATAGATAAACTTAAAAAGCAAAAACTTAAATATAAAATTTGATCTAGATCTAGATTGCAAATTTATGTGCATAAATTACTAGTTTAAAGCTATAAGATTAAAAAAAAACTTTTTGGATGTTTCTATCCAGAACGGAATAATTATTCCATTCGTAAAAAATTAGAACGTTTAAATTTTATTTTATGCGGACTTCTAAGTATACTCTTAATAACTGGCAAAATTTCATCTAGTTCTGTCGGAAAGAATATTCGCACTGATACTTTTCAAAATATCCATTATTATGAATTAATATCTATTTAATCGTGTGTTACCCTAGAAATTACATATAGCTTTTTTATAGCAAAAGTATCAAAAATGTGTCTACAGTATAATTCTAAATATCATATGTGAATCTCAGTTCTTTAATCTTTTTCCATTTTAATAGAACTAAGATGTTTATAAAAATTACTTAACATGTGATTATCTTGAATTCAAAGTTCAATTAATGAAGTATGATATAATTTTTCATTATAAAACTTTTATTTCTAATTATTTTGTAATCTTCTCTGACTTCCGAAATCTGTTCCAAATTTACTTATCTTTGTACATTTGTAGATTTTATGCTAATTAAAGTTATTACAAACAGGCTAAAATATCTCACTCATATCATTCATCACAAAACGAAATTTACAGAAAATTCCTTTTTATAGCTTGGAAAGCCAATTACGAAAGTATCATACATCTATAACTTTGAAGGCATGACCATTTCAAAAGCAACGGATAAAACATGTAAGTACTTTTTTAATAAGAAAAAAAAATTCTCAGAAATTTCTAGCATAATTAAAAAAAGTATTTTTCATAAATTTGAAAACATATTGTTATATGTCATTAATTGGAAGTATCAAAAACATGTCTACAGTATCTTTCTATATATCATATGTTTCTACAGCTTTCATTTTAACTTAATTTAATATTCCCATTTTTCTAACAAAGTTTTAAAAGTAAATATGTAAATATCCATTCAGTAAACCTAAATGAAATGTCAGATTAAATTAAATTGTATTTAACCTCTTTAATATCAAAAATTTTTAAAAAAATCCCAATGAAAAACATTTATCATATATTCTAATTTAAAGGGGAAACTATGCAATACAAAATAAAACAAATATCCGTGTACAAAATAGAAATATTTCATTGTTAGGTAATTGGGGGAACTTGTAAGAACATTTCGATTTTTTCATAAAAAATAAAGTTATTAATATTTAATATAATATCTAAAATTTTTCAAATTTATGTTGTGCACGTAAATATGAGCTGTAATAAAGTCTACAGAATTTTAAAATAAAAGACTCAATCTATTTTAAGATATATTTTAAAACTTGAAAAGTTTTAAAATATATAGTTTTACAGTTAGTATTCATTTCAATACTTAATTTCAGCCATAGAGTTGCTTCTTCTTGGAGCCAGAATATTCCAAGATAATTATCCGGAAAGGTTAAAAGAAATCTATGTTATCAATGGTAAGTTTATTTAATTAGAAATGCAAAATAGAATTCACAAAGAATATGAAGACAATTATATTCTAAAATACTAAAGTATTTTAAATTGAAAATTTATTTTCTTCAGTCTCTTATTATTTGAAGGAATTTATATCCGTAATAGTCATAAAATTTAACCAATGATTTAATCTAAATCGTATTTTATAAAGTTATATCAGGAGAGAACCCAATTTATGTTAGATTTTAAGAAAAGATTGCAAAATTTAATATTTTAAGGAAGTAATAAAAATATTGGAGGAATTTAATAATTTATTTGATATTCTATATATTTTAAATATTTGCAAATTGATATTTAATTCAAAACTTTAATTTCCTGTTAAGTGGTTATTGAGGTTGTAAGCAATTAAAAAATATGTATTGCTTATATGATTGCAATGAACAGACTTTGAATTTTCTTTTATGAAATAAATGCAAGAACATCCAGTACAAATTTATTATTTCTGCTGCATTTGAACCAAAAGAAACTAACAAACCACATTAATCCTTACTCATTTTTATATAACCGGAATTGTTTCTTATTTTTGAAGTTAGAATTTTGCAAAAGAAAAGTTTTACTTTAATATGAAGGATGTCACCCTGTGATGAATCCGATATACATTTGACCTCAGAACTCCTATTTGATTTTAATGCAGACTTATTCCTCAATTAATACTTAATCTGTTTTGTATCTTTTACAAATGCATTTATTAATTACATTTTAATTGTTCCATTTAATAAATCTTGAAAATAAAATGTGACTATTGGCCCTGAATATTAATAACACTTAGCCACTTATAAATTATAACTTTAATAGTTTTGAATTTTAATTAAACTTTGTCCTGAAACTTTGAGGTTCTGTGTGTTATGTTGTGACTAATGGCACTTACCTTGAACAAGCGTCCACCGATACGATCAGCAGATGACTTAAGCCTAAGAAATGCGTTTCTTTGTTTTACAAGTAGCGCCATCTAGGAGCCAAGAATACGGCTTAGCTACTCACACAAACAACCCTTTTTACGGGCGTGCTTCATTCATTCATCCACAGGTCGTAATTTAGACCTGGAACAGAGAATAATCACCTCTGACCCAGTACCCAGTGGTTTTACTCTCGCTATGGAGGACTTTGCAATCACGAACATATTTAACGAGTGTCAATCGCCATACACTCGGGGAATCTTTTGGCCGGTGAGTTTCGAACCCGTAACCTAAGGAGAACGAGTGCAACACTCTCTACCAACCAGGCCATCCCGGCCTATTATTTAAAGAACAATAGAACTAAAAAAGATTTATTATATACAAATTAATTCATTTAACCTTCGCAAAAGAATTGTTTTGATATTTGTAGCTTCAAATAAGAAAAATGCTTTTTGTTTTCAGCTGCCGCATATTTCTCCATAATGTTCTCCGTTGTGAGGACTCTGGCTCCGCAACTCTTCAACAAAGTCTCCATTCTCGGCGCAGGTAAAGAGTGACACAATTTACAATCATTTTTGTAATTTAAAGAGCAAATTTTAGCTCCAATTTCTCATTTTGTCTGAACACAGTTTTTGAATCTACCAAAAAACAATAAAAACTAAACTATAAAAAGGAAAAAATTAGGATAAGCTTTGTAATTTCTCATTATCATTGGATGCTAAGAACCATATATGAAGATATCCTGTCCACAAAGGGAGAACTTTATATCTTTACAAAATATCTTACAGAATATCTTTACAAAATCAAATTTTATCTGCAATAAGAGGAAATACCTGAACTCAAAATTTCCCTAACCAATTGCTTAAACAGGAAGCAACAAATAACAAAAATTAATAAAATTTCCCACTATATAAAATAGCCATATAAATGTAAATTTATAAATAAATCAGATAATGGTTAATGTCGAAGGACTTTTAATCAACTGAATGAATAAAATATAATTCAATAAAAATGAAATATTAAGATTTACTTAAATTATTCATCTTTTGGCAACCAAAAATATTCTAAATTATTGATATTATGTTAATTTTTCTCCAATTCCAAAATATCCAAATTCAAAAATATTTTTAGAGAAAAAAAACAAGTTTTAAGCAAAATAAAAGTTGTTTTCTTATCTCAAAAACAAATTTTTCGGTAATACAATCTTGTTAAAATGGACCCATTAAATAATAAAATAAAGAATTTTTTAATTAATATTTTTAGAGATTATTTAGTATTTATTCTGCTCGCTGCTTATAATAATTCTATATGATTTTTAAAAAATATTAGGCTGTATATTTATTCGTTTGTTTTGTGATTTTATTCATTGAAATTAAAAGAGTAAAATTACCATCAAAAGCGGGATGATCATTATCACCATTGCTTCTAGAAATATAAATACACTCGGAAAAAATTATGTTGCTTCACAGAAGTCTACTGTTGAAGAATTATTCCTTTTAACATACATAAATATTGTTGTTTAAGACTAGGATTCAGTTCGAATTTTTCTTACACCGACACGGATTTCTAAATCGCAGTCGTTTGTCAGATGTTTCTGTTTATTTTCTATGATAAATTTTTCATAGTTACATTTTTCATGCAGTCAATGAATCTGTAGACAAGGAAGTAATTAATATTTTAATGATATATTTTCAGATAAATGGAGAGAAGAACTCCTTGAAGTCATGGATGCAGATGTGCTTCCGGCTTTTCTTGGGGGAAATAAAACTGATCCGGATGGGAATCCACTTTGCAAAAGCTTCGTAAGTACAGTTTAAAGATACAGTTTGTCTTAGAAACACACTTCTTAATTCTGAGAGAACAAATAATAAGATGTTTTAAACATCCGTTGTTTTCTATTTAATTATTCAAACTCATCTCTAATATCTCTATAAGTAGCATCTTCTGCTTTAGAGAGAATGTTGCATTGATTCATTTAAGAGTTCATGGAATATTTGCAATATCCCATGAACTAAACTACTTTGAACTTCTAATTATAAAAAACTTGGATTCTACAGCATTTTCTGCATATGATAATAAAATTTGTGATTAAACTTCAATTTGTTATTTGGAAAATAAAAATATTTAAAGCGCGAATAACTTTCAGCAATTAAATAACAAACATTTTCAGCTTTGAACATCATGAATCTTAAATTGTGAATAACTATGTCTAAATCTCAAATATTGTTGTCAGTTTAAATTGTATTTTCTTTAAATGATAATCATAATATTATATTATTAATGCATCAAATCAAAATACAAATTTTAAAAATAATAAAAATGATCAGAATATACATTAATGTTTAGTCCTTCATATAGATCATAATGTTAGTAAACGTATATTAAGTTAGTTATTATTGCGATATTTTTTGTTATTGGTATTCTAAATTATAATCTGGTGGTTAAAGTTCATAATTTTTTGAGACCCATTATGAAAATAATATGATTGGAAAATTCTTTAATTGTACATTTTTCTTTCTGCAGAATAAGAGAAGCTTGTAAAATATACAGACTTCTGGGCATATTTTATCAAATGTTTGGGAAATCTTGAATATGAAACTAATCCATCAAAGAGAATACAAATTCTCTAAAAACGAACTGAAACAGCAAAAGTTGTGGTAGTTGCAATTCCTACTCTTTGCATTCTTTTACAATTGTGCGTATTTCGAGACACTTTCTTTCAACATCCGTTGAAATTCATAAGCAAACAGTTCAATAGTAACTGTCAATATCTGGCTGAAGATTAAATAAAATCAACAAGAGATTTGATTCGGAGAAATCTCGAGTGCATATTTATGGGGTTTAGAATATAGTATCAACCATTACTTCCAATTGATGGAAATAGCTTAAAAATGGATTCGAAATAGAACATCCTAGGCAATACTATCTAAATACTATGAAACGGAAAATGCATAGCTATTTGCGCAGTAGGACTGTAACAACATCTCGACTTTCGTATGACCTTCATGTGACTAGTCATACCACGAAAACACATGGATTTAAACCATAAAACTGAATAACTGGACCGCCGGAACAGCAACACTGGCGGGAACTGTGATTGAGCCCTGATGGCCATCACCGTTCAGGGTAAAACCCTTCCAATATGAAGTAAGTCCCATAATCGATGGAAGGAGCCTACCCCCAACTATTAGTGAGCCCGACAGGCTGGCGAAATCCAACCACTATATCGGATGCATTTCATTTCGAGATGTTGTGACTATAAGGGTTGATGTTACTATAAGGAGTTGATTGTTTAAAAGCGGATGTTACTTGGAGGCCACAATATAGAAGATAAAAATGACACTGTTATTTCAAAATTCAATAGAGATAATTTATCATTGCTTAAAAATATGAATCTGGCATTTAGAATCAGTGAGGTATCATTATATCCAATGATGGGTCACAGTTCAATCTAAGGAACTGAATCGTACCTTACATTCATTTAGAGAGGCATTAACTCTTCTCATTCTGCAATATCCGAGAAAGATTCCATTACAGCAAAAAAGAAAGACTGATGATTTAAGTTACCATCATATTTTTAGATGGATACATCGAGAAGCATACCTTTAGCATTTGATCTGCACTTGATGCAAGATGCAAGTTTAAGATATCGCCGCAAAATATTTACATTTATAGAAGCATAAGTGACCATAACTTATTTTATAAATTACAAATGGATCGCCAAAACAATATAAATTTTTAGAACAACATATTTCTCAGAATTTCACTTGTAAACTTCTAGAGAGCATGTCACAGATGATTTTTGGAAGGTATTAATAATTCTCCTGTGTTCTAATAGAATCATCTAAGATCTGAAAAGAGTAGAATTGTGGAGTTATGATCTGTTGAGTGAGATATAACTAATAAACTTCTATCATCCATCTTGAATTTTTGTTATATGGGATTTAAAACTGTAAAAACGAACCATGTCTCCAAGGAAATCATTTTTCAGTATTGTAGTCTTCGTATATTGAGGATTCTTACACATGTTAATGGCAGTCTTAATGAGATCATTTTCCCTCCATTATAAAAGTTTATGTATAATCCTTATTTCATTAAAATATACAAAGTATTTAAGGAGATCACCGATGAAAATTTCAAAACGTTACACTACAGAGAAAACTCATAGAATTACATAAATAAATTTATTAGACATTATATATACCTTTTATAATCAGTTCAAAATTAAAATATTGCAATGAAGTGCGACCTATTTTGTTAACATTTTAATTTGACGAAGAATATTTTATTTCTGCCTGAAATCAGAATGGGAAATAAATAAGCTTATAATTCTGATGGGAAAAGTGACATGCATTCAAAAATTTCAAATGATTTATCATAAATTTAAATTAAAAGTTTATTTTGATCAAAATTTTAAAAAAGTAATACTTAAAATTTGAAAGAAACGTATCAAATGAACAGAAAATCCTAGAAAGCAGTTTTAAGGATTTCCTTTGGAGAAAAATTAGCTTGATCTGTTTATTTATAGCATGTATGTACCCTTGAAATTTAAATTATCCATAAAAAGGTATTCATGTATCTACTTATAGCCAAAAAATACAACAAATGATAAATAAAGAGTTACTTTTGGCTAAAAATATTTCCTTTTTTATATTAATCCTGTATAATAAATGCCTAGTAACAATTATATTTGAATCAGTTATTTTCAAACGAAAAATAATTATATGTTTTCATTTGAAAATAACTTGAAAATTTCTTCTTAGGAAATTCCTGAAGCCCAATAAAATTTTAATATTAATGCACTCTTCAATTACATTAATCAAATTGGATAAATATTTATAAAATATATTTAACTTACAGCTTATTCATTTTAGATAATCCACGGAACAACAATACCTGAAAGTTATTACCTAAAAAAATCGGAGAAGAATCTCTTGCACTCCCCAGAAGCAAAGAAACTGACCGTTACCCGACTCTCCAAAGAAAACCTCACCTTCGAAGTAGAGGAAGGCAATTCTCTTCTGGAGTGGGAATTCGAAACCAAGAATAAGGACATCGCTTTTGGGGTGTATTTTAAGGACAATTCCCTCAACGAATCGAAGCCTGTCGAATTATTACCGAAACGAAGAATTGATACTTACTATGAGCCTGAAACGGGAATCTTTAAATGTGAACAGCCAGGGACATGTAAGTATATATTTAATACTCTATAATCTTGCTGTGAAAGCTGCATAATCTAGATAACATCTATGATACACAAACAATTGCTTTTGTATGGTTGTCATGTTACACGATCCCCAACCCTAAGAGTTGGAGTGCCGTCCTAGGGCAATCCGCATCAGCTATAATGGAGAACCGCAATCTTGAATAAGAAATCTTCATACACAGCTTCCTACAGCTGTTGTGGTGCTCTCTATCGGCAGCAAAAGTCGTCAGGAATTTTAAAAGAACAGCCAACATCACCACCAACTCACATCCACCCACATTCGCCATAAGCTTGGTGCAACTGTATAGTTTGTCCCCACCCCGATTTACTGGTGGGAGAGTATGCGATGAAAGTATCATAAGTCAGATAACATCTACGATACACAAGCAATTGCTTTGTTTAGTGGTCATGTTGCTGGCCCTAAAGCCCTAAGATTGGTAGTTCCGGGCTAGAGCAATCCGAGCCTCCCATAATTAGATGGAAAAAAATATTATCGTGATATAAAAATAATGGATAGTTAATATCCACTCCCTTCTTTTTATAGTAAACATTTAAACGATATTTATGTATGACTCTACTTTTTGTGTGAGAAAATATCTGTCAATGAAGAAAACACTTCAATTCTTGCTCAAAGATAAATGGTATGTAGTGGTTAAAGATATCTGAATAGAGGGACATGTTTCGTAATAATAGCCAAAAAAATTGGGGAAAATTAGTGGTATATCAATTGATGGGCATGTGTAAAATATTTAAAAACAATAAAAAAATGAAATTCTTTTTCTTCTAAGCGCATTCAGTTTTATAGTATTTTTATAAAATTGTTAGCTATCTGAATTTCTATCTATTCAAAAACACAATGGCATTTCGTAATATTGAGGAATAGCTGTACAAAAGAAGACCCCATTTAATTAATGAAGGTTAGAAGCATTTGTACACAGAAAACATTCTCTGCAGGTCAAATTCCAGTTGATTTTAAATGAGTGACTAATTTACAACACGCATACTGTAAGAAATCAGTCAAATTTAGTGGATTAGAATGAAATTTGTAAAAGTATTTTGTTATTGTAAATGGTCGGTGATCTTTGCTGGAACCGTCATTTAAAGAATTTTGCCAATAAAATATACAATCTTGGGTCCCTTGGATGAATTTCTTAGCTTTGTTTTAAATTTTTTTGTTTGCAATTATTATATTTTAAATATTATTTGTTTTTTCTACATATTTATTTTTTATATATCTTCAGTGAGGCCTATCTGTTATTCTTCAAATATTTATCATTTTTTTTTAAAAAAATGTAATAGTTTTTTAATTAGTTTTTAATAATTTGTTTTATTTGCAGCTCTATTGAGTTTATTATTTTTTATTTTTGCAAATACAGGTAGTCAATATTTTTTAAAAAAATCATTTTCTCGTCTCTTTTCATTTTTTATTTTTAAACTCACCAACCAAAATTTATAAACCAATTGCCCATTTTGATAGTAAGACTGGTTT
>JAOUZG010029263.1:11955-23185 GCA_026289955.1 Argiope argentata | reverse complement strand
GGATGGATAGGGAGAGTGTGAACTAATAGTAGTGAGTGAAAAAAGAACCTAAGATATGCTCTTTCTTAAAGAAATTAATTTAAAAATGCTCTTCATCTCTGTTAATTCACCTAATCATTCGACAATGTAATATTCTTCTTTTAGAGTCTCAAGAAAATAAAAGAAGAATGTGAACAAACCGAAGTCGTTTTAATCAAAATGGGTAAGTCTCGTTATTTCAGTTGTAACCTACATATGTAAATGGATGCATGGAAATAACGAATACTATTAACTTTAATTAGAGTTTAAAAAATTCGCCTCTTTTCGCATTGAAATATTTCGTCATGCCCTATTAATAAGTGTCCAAAAATCCATTTATTTATGTTTCTATCCTAAGCAAATTAGCAACAACTTTAATCCTGTTGGTAAAACATTTAGGCTTTTAGAAAATGAACAATAAATAAATGTAAAATATATGAAACCAATTATTAAAGATTTTACTTTTAATAAGGATTGGATTGAAATCTGCTATTCATATTTCAATCTGTCATGTCAGAGCATCAATACACCACGTGCTCGTGCGAGTTAAATTATATTTTTATTAATTTTTTATTGTTTCATTGAATGAATCACTTTAGTATTGCAAACGATCCAAAGAAAAACTTTGTCTCGCTTTATTTATTGTTTAACAAAAATATCACATTTCTTATTTATTTCATTTCATATAATCGCGGAATCAAAATGACATTTTTCTAGGTTTCATTTGCGGTAGTCATTAACTTGGATGGGGTGGAATCACGTTTTTAAAAGCTGGGTGGTGGTTGTTGTTGTTTTTGAGATACTCGTGTAGGTAATAAAATTTTCATTTTTCGCCTACTTATATTTGATGACATCAAAAATATGTTTCTCTCATATGTATCTCTCTAATTTTTTGTTAGCTATTTATTCTTTAATTTAAAATGTAAATGATTAAACTCCAATTATTTTGCGTTTTTTTTTATTGAAAAAACCCTTTTTTTACAAGTACTGAAATAATTCGTAGCAAACTAAAGTAATGCTCTAAAAATTTGAGTTTAGAGAGAAATTGGATTCTACAGTAGTTAAATAACTCCAAATACATTGCATGTAGCGTCAAAATGTGGTGTGATTTTTCTTGTAAACAGAAGTCAACACACCACCACAGTCTTCCGACATCAATGTCATTGAAAATTTATTGACCACATTCAAAACAGCGGTCCAAAAATACAAAATTAGAAGCCAAAGTAATTTAAAACAAGTACCGCGAGAGGATCCGGTCAAAATATCTTCAGATACCCCCAAAAATTGATTAAATTGGCACCTCGACGTATAGAGACCGTTATAAAAGCTAAAAGACATGCACATAAATATTAACACTTTCTTTGTATGCGAGGTATTATAAAAATTTTGTTGGAGTATACTCAATTTTGGGAGACAAAAATCTGTATGTGGCTGTTTAAAATACTCCTGAAAATACTCCTTTCTTGTTGATTTTTCTTTATTCTTACTTTAAATTAAACCATTTGTTATGCGTAAAAGTTTAAAAAAAAATGTTTGCACTTTTCAGTAATTTGTTGTTTATTCTGAAAGTTGGATTTATCAAATAAATATAAAGTATACTATGAATTATTTTATGAGCCACTGTATATATAATGATGATATTTCTTTTATTTAATTCAATTCTTAGTAAATTTTCTAATTATTATCATATCAGAATATTATGTCGCTTTGGGGATGAGGTTTTTGATGTCATCAAAAATCCGTAGGCGAAAAATAGAAATTATATTATTTGCACGAGCATCTCAAAAAATCAGCTTTTAATGAAGTGTTGCCATTGCATGTACAAAAGCTCTGATTTAAAAAATAATAAGTTAATGACTACAATAAATAAAACCCAGAATAATGATTATATGAAATGAAATAAATAGGAAATGGGATATTTTTTAAAACAATTAATGCGAGACAAAGTTTTTTGGATCGTTGGCAATACTAAAGTGACTTCATTCAACGAAACCATTAAACTGAATAAAAATATAATTTAACTTGCACGAGCACGTGGTGCTTGAGCCGTTCAAGAAATGAAGTCCTGACGTAATGCATTGAAATATGCACAGCAGATTTCATTTTAATCTTTTATTTTAATTTTCTATGCGTCTTTAAACATGCCACGCATACTTTTAATTGCACGGCGAATATGT
This sequence comes from Argiope argentata, assembly GCA_026289955.1. Classification (NCBI taxonomy): domain Eukaryota; kingdom Metazoa; phylum Arthropoda; class Arachnida; order Araneae; family Araneidae; genus Argiope; species Argiope argentata. Next base: position 20,990 of record JAOUZG010029263.1, on the reverse strand, counting down.
CTCGTCTTTACACATTTGGTCATAGATAGATCGTGGCAAGTCTAGCTCATTACTGCAGTGGAAAAAAGTTACTTCAACTCTTGGATTTGTTTATGATATTATTATACAGCTAACATTCCTCAAAATTAAATTCTGCAATTTTTATCATTCTCGCAGATATTCGAGATTTAAACGATATCGACAGCGCTCAGAAAACCGTCGAAGACAAAGTTGGTGACAAAGGTCTGAATCTCCTCATCAACAACGCTGGAGTGCTGCAACCTGAAAGTTTCCCCGAAATAACTGAAGAGAATTTGTTATTTCACTTCGCTACTAATACTGTTGGTCCAGTTATGGTTTTAAAGGTAAATCTGATTCACGAAAACTTACCTCAGCTACAAAATTTTTTGCCACAACACTTACCAGATTATTTAAATGCCAAATAGTATTTTTAATTAACAAGTAATATAAAAAACAATTTTTTTAAATCAGTTGCCACTTTGGGTATTAGGAGATAAGTTTTATTTTAGTTACTTTTTATTAAATACCTTCAATTGTTATTCTCGTGCTCCACTTTACAACGGAAGGAGGGGTGCAGTAGCTTCTAAAGGTATGGACCCCTGTGAGCCCGAATAATGATCAGCTTTGACACAGCACCCCCAGTGGTACAGCTCCCGACATGGAGAACTTTGCGACCAGGTTCGAACTCGTAGCTTTAAGGGATGTGAATCCTACAACCTACCAACCAGGCTATCCCAACCTAACAATTACAACTACTGTAAAGAGCTATCATAAAGGCGAGAAAGTTAGTTTTTAATTAATTAATAAAAAAGTTAAAGAATTAATATTTGAAAAAACTGTATTAACGTCAAATGTCATCCACTAAAAGTTTTAAAAAATTTACTTGAACTTTATTGGATAAATAATAAGTATTTTACTAACGATTTAAAATTTGAACAATATATACAGGGGGATTCAAAACAACGAGAATAAACAAAACAACATGGTTGATAAGTCATGCGACAAGGATCAAAAATCGCATACGAACCTAGGGTCGCAAACACCTGTAGAGGGCGTTACGATACAAACACGACCTGAGCAAATGGAGATATTATTCATTCGAGCCGTGGATGTGTTGAGCATAACATGGCTACTTGCACACACCGCGGAATGGCTGACATGCACTTAATTCACGGCATGGCCAAATGTAATGGACGAGAAGCCTTGCGAATGCATCGCGTGAAATATCCTGCTAGAAATGTGCCTAGCCGCTCATTCTTTGCCACTCTGCATCGACGATTGTGTGAAACAGGCTCGTTTGACGTGCACAAGCTGTATACTGGTCGCCAACGAACAACTCGAACAGTTGAGGCTGAAGAAAGGGTTCTCCAAGAACTGGTGCGTAATCCTTCAACAAGTACACGAGCTGTATCCCGGGAGACCCATATCCCCCACGCTACCGTTTGGTGCATTGTACACTACGAAGGACTACATCCTTATCATTTACAACGCGTCCAGGCACAGGAACTGGGAGACTACAACAAACGTATGGTTTTTACAAGAAAATGCTGCAGGTAGGTAGGTAGAGTGTGAGCTAATTGTAGGATTTGAAATAAGTTTTTAAATTTTGAGAAATAATGTGACAATTTTTGAGAAATGTGGTTGGGCAATATGCTTAATATTGTAAAAAGGGAGAAATAGTTATATTTAGGATTAAAATAATATATAATACAGCTGGTATACCATAATACAAAAGAAAACTTATGATTTAATGTGACTGTATGTGATTTAGTTTTTTTAAAAAAAATTAGAAAACAGATATATTTTTAAATATTTACTTAAAAAGGGATTGTTGAAACATCTATGAAATCAAAACATACAATTCAAACGGCAAAAAAAAATTAAAAAAAATTGTAAAATTATCCCTCATTTGCTAAAATAAAAATATTCTAATTTAGAATATCACCAATTGATATGCTTAAGAAATAAATTACCTAGCTCCTGAGCTAAAAAATAAAATGAATTTCTGTTCATTCTTTGAAAATTGTGGGTTAATTGATAAGTAACACGAAATATTCAATTTTTTTTCACATTGTGAAGCATTAAAACAAATAATTCTAATAATATATTTCAAAAAAACTTTTAAATGAATAGATCACTTATTCTTTAATTCAAGAACTGCAGAATGAAAATTAGAAATTATTATACCAAATCTGAAAAAAAAAATTACGTATTGGATTTTAATTTATGAGGGTTTCTATAATAAAATTCGGTACTTACGTATTAGACCGTCTTCGCCAACGGTTTAGTAACTCATTGGAGAGAAATTTAAATTTGGCGATAAAGATCAACGGTGGCAAAATGGCGGACGACAGTTAAGGTTTGAACAATTTTTTAAATAATGGAGGTTTTTTGCCATAACTGGCGATTTAATAGCTCATTGGCGACAACTTCAAATTTGGCGATAAAGACGGATGGTTTAATATGTAAGTACCAAAAATTCTATCAAAAGATTAAAATTTGAGACAATAACTTTTAAAGACGTAAAATAGCATTAAAACGTATGTGAATGCAAATATAAGAATCAGTGTAACATCCCAAAAAAATGGACTTTAAAAAAATTCTAATAGATTTATAAAGACACTTGTTCAAACATTAAGAATATTTTTTAAAAAAATCCTTTTTTCTAAGAAAAATCAACTTTTTAAACTACTAACTTACCGTAGGTAAATCATATATTTCACTTAGAATCATGGTAATGTATGTCAGCTCTTTATAGGGTGATAAAAATAGAAATTAATTTATTATTGAAATTATAATTCAGATTCTACATAAATACACGCAAAGTCTGTAAGTATACTCTCTCTTAAAATTCAAAGGGGAAAAAAAGAATAATTGATATGCGCTATTTAACAATCAACTTCTTAATGGGATTAATTATCAATTCTCTTTTGTAAATAATTATACAATTACCAATGCGAAGACTTAAAACAGCATTGATTTAGAAGAAAAAAAATTGGTGTTTGACATCTTCACTAAATTTATAGATTTGTGTTAAGATTTCATTCGGTAAAGAAAGCGTTAAAAATACTTGTTTCCTTCAATCAAATAGAAGCACAAAATACTCATATGCAAAGCCTAAAAATATATATATTGTTACTAAAATTTTCAAAGCACGATGCGAATATGCAGACTTTATTGTCTAGGAAAACGTGTATTAAATATATGCGACACATGCTATAAATACTCAGTGATAATTCTGCTTAATCTGCTAATTTCGGATAACAGCAAAACTATGGAACGTCAAAAATAAAAGACAATCTCTCAAGTTGAGCTAAATAAGGTAGCTCGATTTCCAAACAGGTCTGAATCTCCTCCTTAAGCCTCCCCTTAAATAACTTCCCACTAATGCGGGCAGAGAAACTCAGAAACCACGCTCTCGTTCCAGACAAGTCTGGAACTTTCTCCAACATTCATAGGAACAAATATTTATTTCTCAGCTTCTATTACGCATTTTAGCGTGTAGTAAAACCTGCTAGCAACATCATTATGTCGCCAACAAATCTGCAACGCCAAATTAATCAAATATGGCGATCTTCTGTTGTAGATTCCCTTAGAACGTTTTCTTCTCACTGACGCACGATTCAATTGCAATTAATTTTATACCATACTAGCATTCTCGTACCCGGCATTTCTCGCGTAATAGAATTAGAAATATAATTACCTATATAATATTACAATATTATTACACCTATAATAATTACTTATTACCTATAATTTTTTCTAATTTTGGGAGGGTCCTGGGCCTCCTGGACTCCTTATATATATATAAACCGATTCTAAACTGTCCTTAACTATCCTTTTGAAGCTTTGATTTTCTTTGCAACCGCAGACCATCCACATTTTATTATTATGCCTACGTTTAAGCAAGAACTTCTTTGTATACAACATTTTTTTTTCTGGTGCTAAAATAATTAAGCCGCTTGATGCACCGACTCTGGAGCAAGCTGCATAAAATTGGTCGTGTGAAAAACAGTCTCCTCTTAAATTGATCCCTGCTACTTTTAATGTTTGCCCTTGAGACTTATTAATGGTTATTGCAAAGCAAACTTTTACAGGAAACTGCACTCTTCTAAATTCAAAAGGATAGTCCGATGGAATTAGTGAAATGCGGGGTATTAAAACCAACTCTCCTCGAGCACATCCAGTAATTATCGTAGCTTCGATTACATATTTATTAAGTTTAGTAACTTGTAGTCTGGTGCCATTGCATAATTTTGGTGGACAAAGGTTTCTTAGTAGCATTACTGGCGTCCCAACTTTCAGGAGAAGTATGGAAGGTGGAAACCCTGGAGGGTCTAAGGTGTGCAGAAACTCCTCTGGATACTGTACTGCATCATCACAATTTGTTGTTGTATCAAAAGGTTTGTAGTAAATATCCTCTCCACTAAACGACTTTAATAAGATGCTGTTGACTTCCGCGGCTGTATCATTTTTTGGAGATAAGTTGGCACGTTCGCACAACCATTCAATCGGCTTATTTTTTATATCAACAATATCAGGATAAATCGTATCTTATTAAGCATACAATAACTTATTTCTCATGTAAATTTTATGTAGTGTTTCATGAAATAATCAAAAATCTTCTAAAACACAATCATATTATCTGCGTTTTCAATCTATGTTATTTCGATCGACTGAAAGAAATACGCTCTGCGAAATCGAACGACTGCGATGAGCAACAGCTGTCACTCACAACATGATATCCGCAAATCAACCTACCCCCGTTGTGCAGAACTAATCGCAAAAGGGAAAAGCAATCCTTTTGTCCAAATCCTGACACTTTTAAGAACAAACCTGTTATTCAGACGCGCCGCTTTCGGTTAGTTTAGCAATCTGAAGGTCGCCGGCAGGAGTTTTAATAAGCAAAGTTATTTGGTAGCATGGCAATCATTGCACAGTGTAAAAAAATATCGTATTATTATTAAGAAAAGCATTTTAAGCAAACACAACAAATCTCTAAACCATATAATACTGCCTTTTCGCTCGCGGTTTTGGACCAACCAACCAACCTCTCAAAATCGTTTTTCTATTGCAGTCTTTGCAAAATCAGAAATTATTTCATAAGACGCGTAATTTTTGTTGGATTGTTTTCGAAATTGATCCGGGTATGCCAAAACAATGCAAAATTTTATATAAAAAAATTTTAGTCTCATTTTTATTTATCAATGGATTAGATTTGTAAAGTTGAAGATGAAAACCGAATAAACGACAAAAAAAATTTAAATGCGCAATTTTGCATCAGATTTTTACAATCTTTCACACGATTTTGAAAAATTTATCCAATTTTATGTAAAAAAAATTGTATTAAGTTATCTTGAAAAGTTTCGGCGCAATTAAATATTAAATCGAATTTCCGCCTCTTCGTTAAAAAATTCACCAATATTTCAGCTTTAAAAATTCGATTTTTTAAATTGTATTGTAGAATACTACAGTGTATTGTCTTTCAGGAAATATATTTCCTGTATTTTTACAGCTGAGCGTCTATTTTACAGGGCCGTTCAAGAAATAGACCCGCCAAAATTGACCTTTTTTTAAAAAATCGATATTTAATTTTTGCATCGATATTTAATTTTTGCATCGATATTTCGTAAAATAAATTATACCTCCGTGTTCTACGATAAAAAGTCCTTCCGATTCCACTGCGATATAGAGTATAAGTTGAACGGACGCGTAACGATGGCAATTTTAAAAACGCGGTTTTACGGGACGAAACAGTACGGAGAAGCGATCGCTTCTCCGGAAGGCCGTGTTTCACTCGGAAAGTAACATTACGGGTTTTAATTTCACAGAAATTAAGGGGTTTTAATTAATTTCTCCCGAACTAATTGATATTTCGAAAAATCCTTTCTTATTGGGTACTTTCGTAATCATGTGGACATGCCTGCCAAATTTCAAGTCTGAGGCTTCAGCAGTATTGGCTGTGCGTTGATATATATATATTATCTCAGGACAAAAAATTTTATATATATAGATTTGCATTTAATTAACACAAAATTTACAACAATATATTTAACACTCATAGTAGCGACCTCGATTTAGCCCAAGGTTTCAAATGTTAACTTTTTCATATGCGTAGTATATAAAAAGTAAAATAATCGCCAAAAACTTCGATTTCGAGATTATGACGAATTCATACGTTTTAGACTTTCCTAAGCTCGAAAAATACATTTTTTGGAAAGGTCAATTCATCTGGGCGAAAGATAACTCAAAAACGTTTTAAGCTGGACAGATGAAGTTTAATTCATGGTCTTTACAAGAAATTTGCCGATTTCTATCAAATTGTGAGTAAAACCTGGTCAGAATAGGTCTTTTGTCCTGTTTGTTGGAATATAAGTTAACACTATAATTACAAAACGAAGGCATCTAAATAGATAAAATTCGGTTCAAAGATTAAACATCTATTTTGAAGTCACCTATCAAATATTTGAACCAAATTTTAAAGAAAAACGTGTCATATACAAATTCGATTTTTGGCTACTATTAACCACATGGCAAGGATTAATCACTAGAATTCTCGCCAAAGATGGCACTAAAGATTCAATAAAAGTACTAAATACACGCCAAAAGTTAATACTGTGTAACTATTATACCTCAACGCCATATGAGGCGTTATGAAAAATTTATTACAGAGAATACGAGAAAGTGTTGGGGAGAACACTCCAGCCTAATTTACTTGGGAGATTATTTCTATTCCCACCTGATTTACATGAGAAACTATTGCCACTCCCACCTGATTTACATGGGAGACTATTGCCACTCCCACCTGATATACATGGGAGATTATTACATGGGAGATTATTGTCACTCCCACCTGATTTACTTGGGAGATTGTCACATCCGCCTGATTTACACGGGAGATTATAATCACTCTAACCTGATTTACATGGGAGATTATTGCCACTTCCACCTGATTTACATGGAAGACTATTGCCACTCCCACCTGATATACATGGGGGCTATTACATGGGAGATTATTGTCACTCCCACCTGATTTACATGGGATATTTTTGGCACTCCCACTTGATTTACATCTGAGATTATTGCCACTCCTTCCTGATTTACATGGGATCTTATTGCTACTCTCGCCGGATTAAAATGGGAAATTATTTCCACTCCCACCTGATTTACATGGGAGATTGTCACTTCCGCCTGATTTACATGGGAGATTATTGCCACTCCCGCTTAATTTAAATGAGAAATTATTTCTACTCCCACCTGATTTACATGGGAGATTATTGCCACTCCCACCTGATTTATATGGAAGACTATTACATGGGAAATTATTGTCACTCCCACCTGATTTACATGGAAGATTATTGTCACTGCCGTCTGATTTACATGGGGGATTATTGCTACTCTCTCCTGATTTAAATAGGAAATTATTTCCACTCCCACCTGATTTAAATGGGAGATTATTGCCACTCCCGCCTGACTAAAATGGGAAATTATTTCTACTCCCACCTGATTTACATGGGAGATTGTCACTTCCACCTGATTTACATGGGAGATTGTCACTTCCGCCTGATTTACTTGTGGGATTATTGCTACTCTTGCCTGATTTAAATGGGAAATTATTTCCACTCCCACCTGATTTAAATGGAATATTATTGCCACTTCCGCCTAATTTACATTAAGATTTGTTACCAAATAAAGGCGTAAGGACTTTATTTGGCAATAAATGAGAAAATTTCAAAAATATCACTCCCCTGGTCTTTCCCATTGAATATTAAAGTGTTTTATTTCGTGACACATCATTATTTACAAAAATATATCCAAATATTTGTTTTACCCCTCTCTTTCATGATGACATTTGCTTTTCAGAAAATGCTTCCTCTACTTCAGAGAGCAGCCAGTCATAAGACTACTGGAATGAGTATTTCCAGGTCAGCTGTTCTCAACCTTTCTTCCGGGCTGGGCTCCATTACAGCGGCGATGGACGAAATTCTCAGTGATTTTTTAAGGGTCATGGGCTACAGAATTAGCAAGGTTTGTTGTACATAAATCTAGATTCCCTTTTGTGAAAATGTCAGCAACTATGGTAACTGAAATCAACTAGCTGTATTGATTGCCACAAATTATCAGAATATCTTTGTGTTCCTAATGTGATGTAATTTTCCCAATCTGTTCTAATTCCAATCCAATAATGTGATTAAAATTCACGATATGAAATTGTCAGCAGCTAAAATAATCGAAAGCTAAAAGCTGCATTGATTGTGAAAAATATCAGAATATCCTAGATTTTCTATGGTGATGTAATTTTCCTAATCTATCCCGATTCCTATCCTAATGTGATTAGGTTTCATGATATGAAAATGCCAGCAGCTAAAATAGTCGAAAGTTAAAGATTGTGTTGATTGCAAAAAATATCAGACTATCCTGATTCCCCACAAATTTTGAGAACTGAATCGTTCTGTTTAAAAAAATTATTAATTTTATGTTATTGTTGTTGTTTCTTATGCTATTGACCATGGTTGAGCTCGCTGACGTAGTTAGCTATTTAAGCCTAATAAGCGTCTCTTGTTTTGTAGTAGCGTTCCAATTAGGTACAACTTTACCAAAGAGTGCACAAGATTTTAATACCCAAGAGTACAATTTTTGAAACTCACTCATTGCATTATCTTGAACAGACCCTTTTTATAGAGGGTCACATTCACACACCTTACAGATAGAACAAAACAAATGAAAGCAATCTGAATGCAATTACCTGAATTTAAAAATTAAAATTTTTAATGATAAAACACTAATGGCTATCTATGATAAAAGAGATGATTTCAACTTTTAATTAATTAAACTTTGCAATTATCATTCTAATTTGAACAGAAAAATTTCCAAAAACCCAATTTTTGGACAATACAAGAGAATAAAAAATATTTGTAATAATAAAATTTCCTATATCGAAGCAACTAATAGTCTTCTAAAAATTTAAATAATAATAAATTCCATAAAAAAAACTATTGCAACATTGATATTGTAATTAAAGAAGGGCTGTCTAG
>JAOUZG010029253.1:13761-27444 GCA_026289955.1 Argiope argentata | reverse complement strand
ACCCACTAGTTGGAACTTAAATTTTGCTACAAATAAACTTTTTTTTTAAGTATTTCAATTCGCGAGGACCTGCCATACACTAGCCTTTACACCTAATAATTCGCTGTAATCCACTCAAAAACTGCACAATTATCCAATTTCAATAGACATCTCCCGTACCTCTAAAAATCGAAAGAAACCAGAAATAACCTTTATGAAATTAAAATTCTTCCAATTTTTTCTAATTATCCTTAAGATTTTTAAACGTAGAAAAACGATAGACTTAAAAAAAGCCAGAAATCGACTTTGATGCTCTCTTCACAACACCATAGACCCTCCCTCGTGAAACGTTGAAACTGTAGGAGATTAGCGGATTTCGCTAGGCCCGAACTGCCAATCTTATGGTTAGTAGCCGGGTATCATACCGATCAAGCAAAAGGGACCCTTCAGCTCGAAGGATATTAATTGGCTTGTATTGCAATCACCTCAAAACTTCTAATTCGGCCGCACAATCGTTACATATAGAAGTTGTTTTCTTCTCTTGATCATTTCTCTTGGCGCCACCGCCCTACATGTTTTTTCTTTGTGTCCTCAAGGAAGGTATATATATACACTGAAGTGACAAAAGTCATGGGATAGCAATATGCAAATATACAGATGGCAGTAGTATCGCAACTAAAAAGTATAAATGCGCAGTTCGTTTCCCAGAGCTTTCATTTGTGTTCAAGTTATTCATGTGAATAGGTTTTTCGTGATTTATGGTGGCACGGCGAGAATTAACAGACTTTGAACGTGGAATGTTAGGTGGGGCTAGACGCATGAGTCATTTCATTGCGGATATCGTTAGTGAATTCAGCATTCCGAGATCCACAGTATCAATAGTGTGCCGAGAGTATGAAATTTCAGGCTTCCCATCCCATCATGGACAGCGCAGTGGGCGACAAACTGCACTTAACGACCGAGACCGCCGACGTCTGTGTAGAATGGTCAATGTTAATAGACACGCAACACTTCGTCAAATAACTGCAGGAATCAATGTGGGACGTGTCCGATAGGACTGTGCGGCGAAATTTGTCTTCCTTGGGCTATGACAGCAGAAGACCGACTCGAGTTCCTTTACTGACAGCACGACATCGCCTGCAGCGACTCTCCTGGGTTCGTGAGCATATCGACTGGTCCCTAGACCAGTGGAAAAACGTGGCGTGGTCAGGTGAGTCACGATTTCAGTTGTTACGAGCTGATGGTAGAGTTCGAGTGTGGCGCAGACCCCACGAAGCCATGGACCCAAACTGTCATCTAGGCACTGTTCAAGCTGGTGGTGGCTACATAATGGCGTGGGCTGTTTTTACTTGGGATGGACTCGGTCCTCTGGTGCAACTGAACCGATCATTGACTGGAAATGGTTATGTTCAGCTGCTTGCAGATCACTTGCAGCCATTCATGGACTTCACGTACCCACACAACGATGGGATTTTTATGGATGACAATGCGCCATGTCAACGGGTCAGAACTGTTCGCGATTGGTTTGAAGAACATTCCGGACAATTCCAGCGCATGATCTGGCCACCTAGATCGCCCGATATGAATCCCATCGAGCATTTATGGGACATCATAGAAAGGTCCGTTTGTGCCCAAACTCCTGCACCATCCACACTTTCACAATTATGGATGTCTATACAGACAGCATGGCTCAATATTCCTGCAGAGGACTTCCAACGACTTGTGGACTCCATGGCACGTCGAGTTGTTGCACTTCGCCGGGCAAAAGGAGGACCGACACGATATTAACAGTCATCCCATGACTTTTGTCACTTCAGTATATATATATATATATATATATATATATATATATATATATATATATATATGATGTTTCCTACAATAAATCTAGAGACTACTGATATGTTCTTGGCTTTTTATTTTTTATTGCTATTATTTGATTATTTATTATTGTGTATAGTTTTTTTTAATTTTATTTTTGTTTCTTTTTTCTAGAACTTTATTATTTTGAGTCTCTTTATTTGTTTCTCCTATAATTGTCGTTTACTTTTGTATTCTCAAAATGTGATACTTCTCTTTGGGACGTGGAATTTTTCCGAGTCAAAAAAGGGTTAATTCTTTTTAGATAAAAGTCAAAACCCTATACAGAAAAAAAATTCCACCTTTTATTAGAATCCCTCCTGGATGATGACCCTTGAGAAAGCCATCAGGCCGGATTTCTTTACTTATTGGTTTATACCTACTTTCAACATAGTTTTACTCTCATTTTTTTACTTTTGTTTTTGGTTCATCTATATATATTTATGTTTTTTCTTCTAAGATTTTTTTAAAATATGACTTAGAGAAATTATAAGATATTTCTTAAAAAGTATCTAGATGAAAGAAAATTGTTTTAATTGTTTTTTTTAATTGTTTAGTATTTAAAATACTTCACTCTTACCCTTCTATTTGATTTTCCAAGAATCACAGTGTCACCTTGTTAATTTTTAGTAAAAATGTATATTTAAAATAATTAAATTGCCGGTACTCGTTTAAATACTTATTTTAAATATATTATTAAATTTATTATTGCTAAAAATTATTTAAAAAATTAAATTATTTATTTAAATATCATTATGTATTTTAAATATTTTTCAATAAAAGATTTTTTTAAAGAAAAAATGTTAAAATAACTTGAAATAACAGAAAGATTTTATTTCCTGATACCGACTAACAGAAACTAAATTATGAAACAAAACTTTTAAAAAATACGCAATCTCATAAAGATCCATGGAGAAGTATATAAATATTGAAATTATTACTTCAAAATTTGATTAATCTGTTACAGCTATCATTGATCTGTTAAATCATACAGTTATCAATTTAAGAATTCAAAATGAAACTGAACGTTCAAAATAAACTGTCGCTATAATTCAGAGGAAAGCTAATAAAAAAACATTAATCTGTTATTTCGGTGACAGTTTTAACACCAAAAAATGTGCAAGTTATAATTATAGATTAAGCAAATGTCAAATATTTCAAGACTTAAAACTTAAGATGAGCTAATAAAGCTTCCATTTATAAATTTTTAAATGATATAATTGCAAAACACAATATTTCATGATAATGTATCTATATTGTCATATTAACAATCTTTGGTTATTAAGCTTATAACTAAAATGATAGTTTTAAACATTCATGGAATTTAACTTATTAAAAAAAGAAAGAGTTAATATGTATCAAATGTACGATTAATGGATAAATATTTCACCGACTTATACCAAAATCGCAATAATTCTTCTAATGATAAAATCTTGGGAAAGAGTAAAATCTTATTCTTTCCGAAAGTTAAAATTGGTATATAAGACAAGAAATTATCACGATATATATATTTAGAACTGCTTCGATATCAACTTCAAATTGAATTGATATTCACAGTTAAAATGTTCCCGATATATAAATACATTGAATACATTTTTCTATTTTATCATAAATATTTATTATGAATTTATATTTGTAGATATTTCTTAGAAATAGTTTTTTAAAAATTATGTTTTTATAAGAAAATAATAAATACAACAGATCTGTGAAAACTAATAAGACTATCCTCTTTCGAAGAAGTTTCGGTTTTAGCTTTTTTTCAACTATTTGCATCACCTATGTAGTTTAAATTTTTGTTCTTGGTCTTAGTTCCTAAAACTTTGTTCGTACTCTAGATTTTTGCTATTAATGTTTTTGTTCTTATCCCTGTCTTGAACCGTTGGTGACGGTTAGAGATTTTTGACCAGTGGAAGTTGAAGGGGTTGATTGATATAAAGGAACCTCATTCCCTCGGTTATAACTTAAGAAATTCGGTTTAATTTAACTCCCTTTTTCATAGATGTGCAGGCATCATCAAATTACAAGACCTTTCCTGCTGCTAAATGTGTCATTGTGTACAAAGAAGAGATGCTGACACTACCTCAGCTTCGTTTATGCCAGTGCTTTTGAGCATGATTTAAAAAAATTTTTATTCTCCAAATGGGCACATTTTATTAAGGACGAACACACAAGAGATTCAGAACTACATATTTTTTCCAACGTTATATAGCATTGAATTAAAGATTTTAAAAAAGATTAAAATGAAATCTGCTATGCATATTTCAATGATCATGCCAGAATATAATTTCTTGAACGGCCAAGCACCACGTGTTAGATCAAATTAAATTATATTTTTATTCATTTTAATTGTTTCATTGAATGAGTCACTTTAATATTGGAAACGATAAAAAAAAATTTGTATTGCATTGATTGTTTAAAATAATATCAAATTCCCTATTTATTTCATTTCATACAATCATATGCTCAAAGTAACATTTTTCTAGGTTTTATTTGCTGTAGTAATTAATTTATTATCTGTAGTCATTAATTTATTATCTATTTAATCTGAGCTTTTGTGATGGCAACGCGTTATTAAAAGCTGATTTTTTGAGATATTCGTGCAGATAATACTTCTCGTTTAGTATACGACTGTTTCAGTTGGATATCTACTCGGAAAGAAAAACAATCTTCATGAGAGTTCCATAGAACTCCCAACGTTTTTGTTCCCCCCTCTTTATCAAATTTATAACTGTCTTCTGAAAGCATAGACTTCTCAAAATTGGTGTGCCACTTATGTAATTTCAGTTCCGCTGACTGCATAGCTCCAATAAGTTGGCATTGTAACTCCTGGGCACCCTCTAACGTTGAAGAGCTACTGACTGTGTCATCCATGTATGTATCATGTAGTAGAATTGCAGACATCAAGGGAAATCTTGAATTCTCATCTATGGCCAATTGTTTAAGAGTTCTTATGGCAAGAAAGGGAGCACAAGACGTCCCATAGGTGATAGTCTTCAACTTATACTTGGTAGGCTCATCGTCAAAATTTTTCTTCCACAGAATTCTCAGAAGATCACATTGGTCTGATTCGATGAGTATTTGTCGATACATTTTCTCTATATCTGCGGTAAAGGCAAATTTGTGTCGTCGAAAACCAGTAATGATGGTGAATACGTCCTCAATAACTTCTCCTTTCATCAGAATGCCGTTAGTTGTAGGAGACGATGCATTAAAAACAACACGAAGTTTAGTCGTCATCTTCTCTGGACGAAAGATTCCATGGTGTGGTATATAATAAGAGGAAGATGGTTCAGTTGTCTCGTTAACCTTCTCCATGTGACCCAACTCCTCATATTCTCTCATAAAATCTGAATATAATGACAAATACTCTGAATCCCTCGCCAGACGATTCCACAACGAGTTAAGTCTTTTTACAGCAATGGCCTTTGAATGTCCCAAGCAAGACGGGTCCTCTCTCAAAGGTATGGTAAGCACTTATCGACCCTCCTCATTCCTTCTATGGGTTTTTACAAAATGCTCTTCGCACAACAAGGCCTTCTGACTCTTAGTGACCTCATTATCCTCATTTTCAACTTCCCAGAATTTGCTCATAGTACGATTCAAATCAACATCTAAAATCAACCCACAGTGAACTTTGTTCTCCCTCACCTCATCTACACTACCACTGGCAACATAACCAAAAACTGTATTCTGAAACAGCAACAATGAATTCACATCTCGAAATTGCCCAAGTCTCAACAATTCATAAAATACTTCAGCTCCTAAAAGTAAGTCTAGCTTTCCTGGGATATTAAAACTAGGATCAGCCGGTGATGGAAACCTTAATACTTCCATATTTAAATCAATGACCTTGTTCGGGGTAACATCAGTAATTTTGTTTACTACTAACATCGACAATTCTCGCTCAAAGCTCCTATCCTTGTTTGTAACCGTAGTTTTTACACAATTATTAACCACCATAGTAGCTTCATTCACACATGAAACAATAGTATTTATTTTTTCCAACTTCAACTGCAGTCGTTCTGCAAAAGCTTTCGTACATAAACAAGACTGACTTCCTACATCCAATAAACATCGAACCTCCACAAACTCTGAATATTTATTTCTAACCAAGGCACGAACAGTACTAAGAAGGACATTCTTACTTTGGCTCTTTTGATAACTCGTAGCAACTATCTTTGATTGAGAATTATTCGCCGTTTCCTTTAACGTTTGGTTTGGCGCTACTTCCTCGTCATAAACTGGTTGACGAATAGAAATATTTTCAAACAGTGAATTAGTAGTACTATTTTCCCCTCGCGGAAAATGGAGCATTCGATTATGAGATCTGCCACAAAAACAATTTCTATTAGAGCGACAATCGCGAATTTTATGTGGTAACAAACAACGAAAACACAAAGCATTCCGTTTCACTACATCAACTCATTCCCTTGCAGAAAGTCTCTTAAATTGGGGGGGGGGACAGTTATAAAGATGATGATTAGCACTATTCTTACACATAACACACTTTGTGTCAGAAGTAAAAAATTCAAACACTTTAGAAACGGATTTATAAGAACGCCAATTTAGAAATTGCGATTTATTTCCCAAAATTCTTTTTACAACCCCTTGTGGTGATTGCTATACATATAAGTCAGACATCCCTCGGACCGAAGTGCACTTTTGGCCCAACGGATTTGTTACTCGGCTACTAAGCATAAGATTGGGAGTTCGGGCCTAGCGCCATCCGCTAATCACCCTAAACCCTGACACGATCTTATTATTTATCTCATTTTTACATTTACATTTCGATGATAAGAAAATGTCGCACTCTCGACCGAGTTCATGAGGTTTAAAATAATTTTCACCTTGTTTTACAGCAATATGAGTCATTAATTCTCGATCAAGATTTTCAAAAATTCTATCAGAAACCATAAGCTCGCATAGAGATTGGAAATCCGTCACTTTACGCAACTGACAATAGTAGTTAAAAGATGCACTTATTCTGGATGCAAATTGAACAAAACTCTCAGCCGGGGATTTTTGAGCTTTTTTAAAGTTATTTAAACATTTCTGAGGGGTGGGTTCAAACTCCTGTAAAACTAAAGTTTTAATTTTATTATAATCATTTAAATCTTCTTGATTAATGTAAACCAGCAAATGACTGACTTTTTCACCCAAAATATTCAACAGAATTTCTGCTTTCAAATTTTCTGAAACATTTTTGTTTTGGAATGTATTTTCCAAAGAACTGAAAAATAAATTAAAGGATTCCGATTTACATGGTACAGGGATAGTTAAAATTTTAATACTCTTTATTAAGCTTTCTAATTCAACACTTGATGAATTCGAATCCATAATTTCAATATTTTGTGTATTATTTAATGACTCGTTTTTAACCTTTGCTAACTCTATTTCTTTCTCTATCTGACTCAATTTTAACCTTTCTAGTTCTAATTTCAATTCATTTTCCATTTTTTCTCTTTCAATTTTATCCTTTTCTTGCACTAGCTTTGCCTGAGTATCGGCTATTACTTGATACCCTGAACTACTTCAGTTTGTGTTTTAAACACTTCACTTTTCTCAATCATCTCTCTCAACTGAATTACTTTCGCATTATCAGGAACGGAAAGCCCTAACACTTCAGCGATAATCCGCAACTCCTCTTTCTTTAACTTAGTACTCAACGGCATGGTTGATATAAGTGGAAATAACTTTTACATACAACCTCTCATAAATTATATCTTTTATACTGCTAATTTTGCAATCACAAGGAAACTGTCGAATCGAAACTACAACACAATTACACTATGAATTCCAAAAACGAAACCAAAACCTTATCAGACACTACTTCAAAACTTAGATAACACTTTTCACAACAAAATACACTGACGGGATTTACCAATTCTAATCCAATGCAAGAGTTCTGAAACCAAACAAACAAGAAATCAACTTTATCAGCATTGCTACTTTCAACTATATTCCAAACTGCACACGTATTACCTGACAGAAATAACTAATCCTAAAGCAAAAGTAACTAAATTCTCATAACAATATCAACACACTACAACTATTTCTTACACAATATAATATCAATACAAAATCTCAAATTCAATTTCACATAAACAACAAATAATCCACAATTAAATCACAATAATTATGAATATCTCACCTTAATCTCTTTATCCGAAATTGTATAACTCAATACTCCAAAAAATATCACCATATTAAATTCTATGGCAAATCTCGATCCTTTTGATTCCAATGTAAGTCAAACTAGCCATTCAAAATTCCAAAGGTCGCACCTCTTTCTCCGGCTCGCATACGGACCAAAATGTTATTTCTTCACTCAACACATCGACGGACCATATTAATACCCCTCATAACACCTTCATTGGGTTAAGGATCTCTAAAATAATACTCCTCAAATAAAATCACATCAATTTAAAAAACAACCATCTTTTATTAAAACACAATTATAAATTCATAGAACAACACAGTAATAAATATATATACAGCTCGCGACACGTAATTGCATTGAGTCACGAGATTGAGCGAGATGGAGAAATGCGCGTGAAAACTCTTGACACGTGCATACAAAAATAATATTTGTTGTTTTCCTTACACATGTCTATGTCTTAAAATACAATCTTCTTCCTCAAGCTACGATTCTAAGTCACTTTGCCATATAGGCGGCCTACTGTTACACAGAACTACACTAACATGCGATATCGCAATCGTTTGTATTATCGTTATTGTTTTTTTTTTTTTTTTTTTTTCATCACTGTCAATGAGGAAAAATTCTTGTTATACGTAAGTCTTATCTCAATATTTATTTTTCAATTAATTGCTGTTTCTAATTTCTAAATTATCTGGACATTCGTCATAATTTTTTTTGCATATTTTTAAAGTATGGTTAATGTGTGCTGCTGAGTTATCTTGTTTATTTGCTCCTATGATATATCGAAAATTAATTTTATTTGCTAGTGTATTGTCTCAAAGCATATAATGTTGAAAATTAGCTAGATTTTGCTTGTGTTTTGAATTAAGCATATTTTTTTTTGAAACAGTAGTAATTTAATAATCAAATTATTTACTTTTTATCATTTGTTTGTTATTTTTGAAACACTTAAATTTTTCTAAATGTAATTAGTTTGTGATTCCCACGTCATTACTAGAAATGATATTATAGTTGATCCGTAGAATCACCCCCTTTTTTATAATTTTATAAAATCTTGTTATATTTCTTTATATACTTCCTTTTAAAAGAAATGTAATCTATATTAATCCAGTTGTATTTTAAACGTTTTTCATCTATTAAAAATAATGTTGTGTAATTTTTTAAAAGTAATATTCAATTTATAAATTCTAAACATGTTTTTTCTGGAATGAAATATTTTTTCTTATAATAAATGCTTTTTATTCCGTGATGAATTCAAAATTCACATTTTTTATAATATTTAACAAACTAGTGCAGAATAGTTTACTTAAAAATGTAACTTTTTTTTTCCTTTGAGAAGCTTATTTTTCAAAGGAAATTACCTCTTGGACTTCAGAGAAGGCTAATACATTTTAAGTTTCTGTTTGAATATAATTATATCTAGTTTTAGAGCAATGAAGCAAGCTAACAGAATTTTGAAATATTTATTTTGAACCTGTGAATCATGCCCAGAGATCTATTTACTTAAACCATAAAAAATCCATAAATTTTGTTTACAACTCAAACACATTCTTTTGTTTCCTTCTGGTGTTTGAAAAAGATAATACAACTTCTTGTTATTTGAATTAAAAAGGAATTTGGCTCTTTCTAGCATGCAGAAATTTGAATGTGTGTATAAAATTGAGAAATTAATTAAAACGGAAATGAGGTAAAAAATGAATTTGTTTTAAATGGTGAATTTAATAAATGTAAATTACATAAAACTAATATTTTCGTTAAAAAATTTAATGTATAGAGGCTATTTCATACCTATATGTAAAATTGCATTTGAGTTCTATATGAGATGCACATCTCATTTACCTATTGGAAATAATCTCTTCGAGTTGAGAAAGTACCTACCATTTTCCCCGACTGTCTTGCATACTATTATTTTCCCAAAATTGATTTTCTTATTTTCCCTCTAATTAGAGATTTTTACTTATTTTAGTTTCAGATAATTTTAGTTTTTCCATATTCTTAAATAATTGCAGTTTCTCTCCAATAGTAATGCTATCATATATTTACTAAAATAACAGAAAATATCACTATTTTAAGATATTTTTTTTTTCATCCCTTGATATGAGGCAAGATACATACTAATATCAATTCTCTATCAAAAATTTGATATTTATGTATTAATCGTATACCATTTGTGAAGGCTTAACAAATACAATTGTTAAACAGACTGTAGACAACACGACTTCTATCAACTTGACATGTGATACATAAATACTAAATTTTTTTTATCTTAGACATAAAAGACGCACAAAAAAATAATAAAAAATCCAATATAATTTGTTAATGGTAAAATAGGAGAAATGAAACTTTGCAAGTAGAAAATTTGATTCTTTTACACTATCTAGCCAAAAGTGTTCGAACACCCCTTAAAAAAGTGGTTCTAGTGGTTGACGCAATTTATTGTGTTATCAAAAGCTATAAAAACATTAGTAGTTGTTTGTCAGATTGTATTTATGCATTTGTCAGGTAATGAGTAAGTCAAAGGAGCTTAGTGATTGTGGCAGTATAATTGGATGCCTTGTTGAAAATCAGTTTGTGGATATTCTACAGAAGCCTAAATCCACTGTGATTGGTGCAATTGTGAAGTGGAAATGTCAAGGCAGCTGCAGAACTCTGAAAAGTGTAGTGAAACAAAATCAAGTCCTCATTGATAAAAATTTATCAGGTGTTCCAAAGTTTCTCAAGCATTAGTGTTAGCAGCAGGGCTATTCGTCAAGAGTTAAAAAACTTGGGATTCCACGGTTGTGCAACCGCACACAAGCCAATCATCACTCCACAGAATGTGAAGCATTGGCTGCAATGGTGCTTATTGTCATTGGACTGTGGACTAGTGGAAAGCTGTTCTTTTTAGTAATGAATCTCGTTTGGCAGTTGGATGGATGCTTTTGGGTCAGGGGGATGTTCACCGAACCTTTCTTTAGTGACTGCATTGTGCCAGTTGTTGAGTTTGATAGGAGAAGCATAATGTGTGGGGATCTTCTTTGTGGTTTAGTTTATTTCCATTTATTCTTGGGGTTTTAAATATGAACCCTGAGGTGGACATTCTGGACAATGCTGACTTTCAACTCTATGGCAATATTTTGGGGAAGGTCAATTTCTCTTCCATCAAAATAACTGCTTCATATATCTAGACTTGTGTTGTTATGGTTTGATAAAATGAGTATCCGAAAACTGGAATGGCCTTCCTCGGAGCCCTGATTTAAATCCCATTGAATACCTCTGGGAAGAATTAAAGCACAAATTATATAGCCAGCCTTTTGGCCCATCCTCACTGCAAGCACTCTCTTTAGTTCTAATGGGTGCCTGGTTGTCAATTCATGTAGCCACCTATCAAAAACGGGTGGAAAGTTTTTCCATATGTGTGTAGGCTGACATCAATGGGAAAGAAGGACCAACATCATATTAATATGTGCCTCTGTACACACTCATGCCATACTGCTGGTGTCCGGGTACTTTTGGCCAGATTGTAAATTGCCTCACTAATATCTAATTTTTATTTTTTTGTTACTAGAAAACTTTCATAGATGATCATCAGAATATTTAGATGGCAGTTAAATTCTTTTAGGTTGATCTTAAGTGGGAACTTAAGCATAAATTTTTGATGAAAAAGAATATTACATAATAAATTAAGGAATTAGTTCTTTCTTTTTATTTTTGTTGTACTTTATATTCATACTCTTTATTCTTATTTTTTGTCAGAAATCAGCAAATGGTTCACAGGTATTATAATTATTTAGATTGGCTGTAACCTTTATTCATCAATTGTTTTAATTTATTTGAGAAATTAAAAAAACTCTTAGTTCTGTAGATTTTATATGCTTTATTGGATAATAAGTTGACAATTTTGTTACATGTTCCGGGATTGAATTTTTATTATTATTTTAGGACAAATGCAATGATATAACATGGAGAAAGATAACGAATCAATCACTGTAGTTTCTGAAGATGACCTCAGTGAGTTACTTGATAGTTGTTTGGACGACTTCAATAAACCATTACCTAAACCTGTTCTACCAGAATCCACGACTAAGAAAGATCATGTACCCAAAACAAAAACACCTTCAGCAGAAGGTGCTAAGCCCTCAGATTGTGCAGCTTGGAGTGAAGAATTTAAAGAATTTAGTGATGTTATGGAGAATATAATGTCAAATGATTCAGAACTGAATGAGATAAAGAAGATGATGGAGAGTTGTCTTTCACAACAAGGTCCTCCAATAGATGATGCCAATTTCGCTGAATCATTTGCTGAGAGCATTCGAGAAATGACACAACAGGCACAAAATATTCCTGAAAATTCATCTGATGATATTGCAAATTTATTAAGTAATTTGGGTTTGGGAGAGGGTAATAATCCTGATTTAGAAAATATGCCAGATATATTGCCACTGATGCAAAATATTATGCAAAAGTTGATGTCCAAAGATCTCCTCTACCCATCCATAAAGGAAATTGTTGAAAAATATCCAGGATGGTTAGATGAGAAAAAGTCATCTCTTGAGATTGAAGAGCATGAAAAATACCAGAAACAGTATGAGTTTATGAAACAAATTTGTGGTGAATTTGAAAAAGAAATACCTAATACAGAAGAAGCAAAAAAAGAACAGTTTGAAAAAGTATTGATACTGATGCAGAAAGTGCAAAATTATGGCAACCCGCCCAAAGAGCTTATATCTAATATTAGCCCTGGCCTTCCTTTAGATGATCAAGGAAATTTCCAAATACCTGGTATGTCTGAGCAGTGTAGAATTATGTAAAAGAAATGAAATATATATATGATTGTATACTGCATTAAAATTTAACTGTGAGTTCTTTTAAAATCAATTCGTCTAAATGTAAGTCAATTCTAATAAATGTTCATTATTAAAGGATTGAAATTATTTAATAGTAAAACAATTTTTTTTAAAAAAAATAATGTAAGTATAATCTGATTTATAGGAAATGGGCACTTCTAGATTAGACATTATTTCATCTAAAATTTTTTAACCATGATTGTTGTTAGATTTATATATAATTCCTTATTGAAGACATGCAATGATTGCACTAAGATTAAACTTAATGACATACAATTTAAAATTTGGATAATATTATGGCAGACAAAAATCAAACACTTTTATACAATTATGGCAATATTAATCAAACATTGCATTTAGGAAAAATTCTTAGTAAGGCATATAATTTAATTTTTATGATCAAAACTGTCAATCAATAAATTTTTTGTGACTAATTTTTAATTTGAATAATATAATTTCTTACAGAATACTTATTCTATCAATTTTCTCCAACTTGGAATGCATGGAATCTTAATACTTAAGTAATCTTAAAGTCAGCGTTAATTCAACTTATAACTCTCAGAAGGATAGATTCAACCCTCTAGATCCTTTAGGTAATATGAATAATCAGCTTTCAATGCTGAATTTTTGTATTCATTTTAATCTATGTATAAGCAGTTTTAAGAAGTAAATTTTGCAAACTGAATTAATAAAATTTTGAATTTTAGATCACTATCACTTCACTTATAAATAAATAAAAATTTTAAAATAATTTAAAACTAAATTAAAAGTTAAATTTTTTTAATGTAACCTATATACTATTTGGATTGTACCATTTCTTTTTTAAGTCATATATATATACTTCTTAAAACTGCTTAT
>JAOUZG010029253.1:0-13661 GCA_026289955.1 Argiope argentata | reverse complement strand
CAAAAAATATATTACAAAAAGTTTATTTGGAATGTTATTAGAATTATGTTCAAAATTTAAGTGATAATTGCTTTTAATTTGAATAAATTCAAATGCATTTTTGAAAATTAAATGAGAGTAAGAAATTAGATTTGTTGCTAATATTATGTAGAAATTTTGAGACTTCACCTATTAATTATTTTATTTAGCATTTTTACTTATATGTTTATATAATAATATGGCCTGTAGTATTCAGCTTAATTTTCTCTTAATTAATTATAAATATAAATCAAAACATGGCATTTTAAGATATATTTATTTTTTTAAACAATTAAATAAATTTGTCTTATCTTTTAATAATTCAGGTTTGAGTTATGTTATTATTGGGTTGCATTTAATAATTGTTCTTGGTTTTGGAAATAATTTGAGCTTGTTTACAAGGGTTGCATCTAATTTTTTTAAAAAATCATCAATTAAGGAGATGATGGTTTTTTTTTATTTGAGGCTTTATTTCATTCTGAGACTGATAAATAAAGTTTTTCATTCATATGGTTGCCAAAATTTTTAAAAAAGGGGTGAGGAAGCTAAATATTTTACGACTAATTTTTCACAAACCTAATCCCTTACATCATTCAATTTTAAGTTTTTGAATAATTTCAGGTAATTTACAACTTTTGACCTTGATTCATGCATGATATTGAACTAAACTTGTCTTTCAACTAAAGTAAAAGTTTGAAATTCCATTTTTTAAAAATTTACTTTCTAAAATCTTTAGAATTAAAAAAAATAAGTAATGTAAGAATTGCAGATTAGAATAACATCCTCAAAAAAGGACAGTTTTAACTTTAATGTCAATTTTTTATTTTAATATCCTTCCTGATATATTTAAAAAAGTAGAAGACATTTTTTTCCACTTGAGATTGTTATTTTTATTTTTTTTAAATAAAATTTCCTTAAAATGAAATTTGCATTCATAAAAAGCTTTAAAATATATGTGAAAAATTTCTTGTACAAACTATTTTTTGATAAAATTCATTTCGTATTATTACTTTCATCATAATATATATTTCAAAAAAATTATTCCTTTCTAAGAATTTTAAGACAATTTACTATGAAAAAATTAAGGATGTTATTTTTTAATCTGCAGAGGAACTAATTTTATTGAATATGAAGGAGTGTTTTTGAAGCTTTTAGAAATAAACTTAAATTTATTATGCGATTTCTAATAATCCTTAAAAACTTGCATGTTTTAATTATTTTTTTAATTACCTATTTGCATAAATTAACTTTTCATTTTCACCCTTATTTTAAAATATTGTTCTGTTAGTGAAATAATATTATTATTGAGAAAGAAACTTGACTGGCAGTGAAGGTCAGTGAATAATATTTAATCATTGAAACATCTAAATTAACGAGGTTTAAAAGCATGGACTTTTAAAATATAGTCGCTAATCATTAATTATTCAAATCGCAAATTGTTCTAGAAATTTTAAGAACTTCAATTTTATGCTGCTCAAATAAACAACAGTATTCCATGAAAAAAAAATTGAGATAGGGATTTTTTTTTTTTTCTCATACGAAATCGGTTTCCCTGGAATCAGTAACTAAAAATTTTTTGAAAGGGGTTGAGGGTAAATAAAATTTTCCTCCAATTTACCTTCAAAATTTATACAATATTTAATTTCATATTTAAATCACGATAATTAAATAATTAATGTCACATTTATTTTTAATAAATAATTATTTGCTGTAATTAACTATGTGTATGATGTCAAGGAATGAAAATTGCGTGATCAAACAATGAGAAATTATTTAAAGTGAGGTTGGTTGGTTGGTTGTGTGGGGTTTACTGGCGCAAAAGCCAGATTTGGCCATACTGCGCCAAGCAAATGGTAAAATTATAAAAGATAAATGTAATCCTTTGTTCAATTAACACATGAGCAATGAGCTTAAATCAAATTAGTTTGATGAAAACAATGATTAGAAAATAAAAATTTAAAACCCTGTACCATAACAGTTTGAAACAATAGTGTTAATATATATGAACTAAAAATGAAAGTTAAACATACAGAATAATAAAAAATTCTCATATGCAAGTAAAAAAACCCAATAGCCCTTAAGAACTTAAAAATATTTGGGTGGTATTTTTCACCCACCAGGTCTCGTAATGTGAAAGAAGTCAAGTTAAAAAAACAAGAACGATAAGAATTAAAAACTGGACATTCAATTAAAACATGATGAACAGTAAAAGGAACCTGGCAGCCATTGCACATAGGTGCATTTTCTCCAAATATTAGATGTTTATGGTTGGTTGGTTGGTATGTAAGGTTTATTGGCACAAGAGCCATATTTGGCCATACTGCGCCAAGCATATTAGATGTTTATGGGTAAAGCGTGTATGACCTATACGGAGACGAGTCAACTTAATATCCATCTCACGTATAGGGTGAACAGGCCAATAAGAAATGTGCGTTTTAATAAAATGTAATTTATTTTGGATCTGCAGATCCCATGAACTTTGCCACATAGAACAGATGTAGTGATGGATGGACCTTTTAATGTCGCAGAAGGGAATTCCCATGTTTAAAAAGCTCGTTGTAGTTTTTGCAGCCATGTCCGCCTTCTCATTCCCCAAGATGCCGACATGACTCGGTACCCAACAGAAAATTATTTCGAACCCATCGTCTTTTAATAATTGCAAGAGAAATAAAATTTTAATGGCAAATGGATGCATCCGATTTTGATAGTGTGATAGTGTTTTCAAAGCACTCATGCTATCGGTATAGATAACAAATTTACGGTGAACAGAGGTTGAAATTTTTTGAATAGCAAAGAAAATCGCCACTAACTCAGCAGTAAAAACTGAACAACAATTGTGCAGGCGGTGGCTCAGTGTTTCAGATGGAAGAATGATCCCACAACCAACATAACCATCTGATTTAGAGCCATCCGTAAAAATAGGCACAAAAGAAGAATACCGAAAACGGTGGTACAAAAAGAGCTGTTGGAGAACACAAGGATCAGTTAATTTGTCAAATCCCGTAAAAGGATTCAAGAACGAAAACTGTGGGATGTCTCAGGGAGAAAAACAATAAGAGTTGGTAGTTTTAACATGAACAGTGTTAAGGTCCGAGTCAGGCAGAAGCAATCGGGCTCTCTCACAAAAGGGAAGGATGTGAGAGGGGCGGGCATTATACAGGCGACGAAGACCACCTGGTAAAGAAATTTCATTCAGTGGATGCTTCAGCACGGATTTCATTCTTTCTCTGTGGCAGATGGCATGGGATCAACAGGTAAACAATAAATTGTATCATATTAAGCCACTGATTGGCTTGTGGCCAGTGTTGCCTATACGAAGGGCAGATGTCATTCTGACTCGCCTACGCATTGGGCATACTCGGTGTACTCATAAGCATTTACTTTTTGGAGAGAATGCCCCAAAGTGCTCCACGTGTCGTACAGACTTAAATGTTAATCACATTTTAACGGAATGTCCGAACTATAATTTTTATCGCACTTCTTACTTTCATTCGCCCCATTTAACTCTTTTAACATTGCTGGGAGAGAAACACCATCAAAATATTTTTAACTTTCTAAAAGCTATCGGCTTTTTAATGAGCATTTAACTTTTCAACCATTGTTTGGAATTTTATCACCTTCTTTTTTTCTTATCTCAACTTACATTTCTATAAAATTTTTATATTTGAATTGATTCTACATCATTTTAAACCATTTGTTTCGTAAATATATTTTAAATACTTTTATCGCGTGTATGGCGCAGTATGGCCAACAATGGCCCTTGTGCCAAAAAAATAAAAACCAACCAACCAACCAATCAGCACGGATTTTGTGCGGAAATGAAATAAGGGAGACAGTTTCTTGCGTCTTAAAGAAAGAGGTAGCTGGTGACATGTAACATAGATTCTTTCAACTGGGGAGGTACGGAAAGCACCAGAGCAAATGCGCAAAGCAGAATGATGGACCGTATCTAGCCGTTTCAGGACAGACAAACAAGCGGAACCATAAACCATACACCCGTAATCAATTCTCGAGAGAACTATTGCCTGATAAATTCGTAGAAGAGAGGTACGATCGGCGCCCCAAGATGTTCTGGAGAGCACTTTCAATATATTTAATGTTTTTTCACACTTCTTCCGCAAGTGTAAAATATGCGGAAGGAAGGTAAGCTTTCGATCAAATATCACTCCCAAAAACCGAACCCAAAACCGATCAAATATCACTCCCAAAACCTGTGGAACACCCTCAGCTTGTATAAAA
The DNA here is from genome assembly GCA_026289955.1 of Argiope argentata. Taxonomy (NCBI): domain Eukaryota; kingdom Metazoa; phylum Arthropoda; class Arachnida; order Araneae; family Araneidae; genus Argiope; species Argiope argentata. The sequence continues at coordinate 9,404 of JAOUZG010029253.1, read as the reverse complement.
TTATTTGAGTAAACATTACCAATACGAACGCTAAAAGTACGAAGTGATAAAAAATTCAATAAAAAAGTGGGCAAATTTCCAAAATTTTTAAACTTGGTTTTAGAGGAGAGTATACCATAGCGCCATGTACGGTCATATGCTTTCTCAATGTCGAAAAAAACGGATACAAGGTGGTTCCTCCTAACAAATGTGTTGCGTATCTGGGTTTCCAATAGAACGAGGTTATCAAAAGTTGATCGACCTCTTCAGAAGCCACTTTGCAACGGGGAGATACATCCTTGTTTTTCAAGTTCATGCACAAGACGAGCATTGACCATTCGCTCAAAGATCTTACAAAGAAAATTCGTCAAAGCAATGGGCCTGTAACTCAAAGGGTTCGATGAATCTTTTCCAGGTTTTAATATTGGAATGACAATAGCTTCGCGCCATTGTGAAGGGTACTTGTTCAGTCCAAATTCTATTGTATAGTAGTAACAGATTTGAAAGAGAAGTGTCATTCAAATGGCGAAGCATATTGTATGTAACTCCATCAGGCCCGGGACGGGTATCATGGGTATTGGATAATGCTGTTTTCAATTCGTACATCCTAAATTCACAGTTATAAGAAGGAGTGCTTCGGTCATTAAAATGCAAAGGCAACCGTTCCGCGCGATTCTTAATTGCCAAAAATTCAGGACTATAAGAATCAATTGCGGAAACTTGTGCAAATGCTTGACCTAGAATGTTGGCAATGTCTAATGGGGAAGAATACTTCACATTATCCCTATTTAGAATAGGAATAGAAGATTCGTGAAAAATCCCATTAGCAGCTTTTACCTTTTTCCATAGAGTTTTGCTTGTTGTAGAGGGCGTGATAGAGGATATGAATTGAATCCAGGATTCCTTCTGGCTACGGCGGCGTATACGACGAGCAAGTGCGTTTGCTCTTTTAAAAGCGACAAGGTTCTCTGTAGTAGGGTACCTTCGAATCTTGTTCCATAACTTTTTCTGCTGTTTGTAACTATCGCGACAGGCGTCATTCCACCACGGTCGGCGAAATTTTCTTAGACGTTGTGAACTCTTTGGAATAGTGGAGGTTGCGGCACATAGTATGACATCTACGACATTTTGAACTGCTTCCGAAATATCAGTAGTATTTATCATAGTCTCTGTGATGTCTGCTAACTGCGAAAACGTAGTCCAGTCTGCCCGCTGGAATAGAAAACGTGGAGGACAAAAAGTCACAACACCGCTATCAGCATGGGAGATAATAATAGGATAGTGATCGCTATTATATAAATCGTTGCTAACTGACAAGGTTAGCAACGGCAGTAGTTCAGGAGAACATATAACCAAGTCAAGACTGTGGAAGGTGCGTGTGGGTTCATGAAAGTATGTTATTTCATCATTATTGAGCAGACAAAGACAGTTATTAGAAATGAACTGTTCTATTTGTTGCCCACGAGAGTTTGTACTATTCGAACCCCACAAAGTACTATGGCCGTTGAAATCGCCAAGTAGGACGAAAGGTGAAGGAAGCTGGTCAACTAAGTTGTTGAGATCTTGCTGACAGATGGTATCATGAGGCGGTAAGTAAATACAACAGACTGTGACTAAAGTTTTTACGTGAACTTGTATAGCTACAGCCTGCAGAGAGGTTTGTAGGCAGATAGGATTGCTTGGATATAAATTGGAAGTAAAAATGCAGACCCCTCCAGAACTATGAGCTCCACTGTCCGCATCTTTACGGACACAATTATAACCCCGTAATTTGATTGGGAAATTTGACTTCAAGAAGGTCTCTTGAAGACCAAAACAAACAGGATGAAATCTGTTAATAATTGACTTAATATCCTGAAGTTTGGAACGAATGCCGGGACAATTCCAAGAAAGGAAGGTACCCATTAAGAGAGAGGTTTGTGAGGAGAGAAAGAAGTAGCAATTGTTGGAGTTGCCTGATCCTCGCAACTCATACTCAGCTCACATTCATCTTCTGATGGATGTAGTTTAATATCGGGGCTATTTAGCGTGTCAACAAATATAGACTGTAAGTCCTTATGGACAACGCCTTGCGTCGCTAACCCCAATGCGACGGAATTTTTTGACACTGAATTCTTCAGTTTCTTTCGTAGGTCCTTTTGCGTAAGGCCACGTTTGGCAAGGTTTAATGTCAGCGATGTTTGTGATTTAGATTTCCTTCTAACATGTTTTGAAGTATCATCATTGGCTTTCAGAGAATGCTCGGTATCAGAATCGGAGCTTTTTTCAGTATTTGATGCATTTCTGGTGTATTTTACGCAGTGATCACAGTTACAATTTTTACAGAAAGTCTTTTTGACTGCTGAAGCATAACTAAAACCAGGAGTTGGGGTTTGTGCATTAACTTTACGTCTGGCTTCGGGATAAGATAGGTTTTCTTTGATTTTTACTGCCATGACTTGCTTTTCCAGTGTCCAGCGAGGACAAGATCGAGAATATGAGGGATGACCTCCGCCACAGTTTACGCACTTTTCTTGTGCGGTACACTCTTGGCTATCATGACCCTTTTGTGCACAGCGAGCACAAGTAAGAGAACCGCGGCAGTTCATTTTAGAGTGGCCAAAACGCTGGCACTGAAACCACCTCAATGGATTGGGGATATATGGCCTCACCGGTAACTTTATATAGCCAGCATAAACGTAATCCGGTAATTTGGGAGCATTAAATGTTAATATATGGTGTTTCGTCTCAAGTAGCTGTCCGTCACGTCGTATGGAAATTCGACGGATTTGTGTAACACCTTGAGCTTTCATTTCAGAAGTTATTAACTCTACGGGAAGATTTAGTATTTCGCCGCAGGTAATGACACCTTTAGAGCTATTCAAAGATTGGTGAGGGATGACAGAAACTTTTACTGTTGCTAACGACTTCAGTTTTTCTATCTGCTGTGCTTATTTGCGGGAAGAAGCCTCCACAAGCAAGTCACCAGATCTCATTTTTTTAATGGATGCAACTTCGCCAACTGTACCATTTATAGCCTTTTGCACTAGGAACGGAGAGACTTATTCAAAGGTTTCTTTGTTCTCAGAAACTCTTTTTAGGACAAAAAATTTGTCAAAAATGTCATATTTATTGCCCGAAATTATAACTTTATGATGCCCACTGAAGGGACCACGTTTCGAGCAGCCCATACGATATAGAAAGAATTCAGGCCCAGCGGCATCATCCACCACGGAGCCCAACAAGGGATAGCAGTAACTGGCTCTAGATGTTCCTAGCCTCAGCACTTACTATAATGCTAACTGGAACCTATACGCTGGGAGTTACCCCCGGGGACAGTGACCACCCTTAACGCCAAGCCGAAGGAGTAACCCCTTCTCTTGATCCCTAGCAGACTAATCACTCATGTGGTTAGGTACCGGCCGATTGATACACCGGGGACCACAGTGCACCGCCCGTCTAATGCGTCGCCACGCGCGGCCAACACGTGGGGACTTTGGCTGTCCATGAGAAGCAAGAAGCAAACAGAGCGGCGACAGCTTCTCATGGAGAGCTCCCTCGCTTGCCGTCGAAGGAAAGAAGGATCAAGCAGATAGAAAGAGGCGTAGGGGAGAATAAGCAATAAAGGGAGTAAAGATCCCTGAAGGGATTTAAAGTGAGGAATCAATTCTATAATAATTTCGAATGCAATGCACTATATAGATATTTTGGAAACAGGTAATAGCTTTATTATTTAATTTTATAACAAAATAAAAACTAAGCGTGTTTAGTTTAGTTGTATTAACGTCCTGTTTCAAAGCAAGATTAGAATTATTTTGAGATAGACCTCGTAATTTTGAACCGCAATCAGATGACCACATCTGAGCTGGCACCTCCTTAACGTGGACCAGACGCACTTACACGGCGATTCTTGGTTGGTTTGTGTGTTTTAGTGGCACAAGAGCCAAAAAAGGACATACTGCGCCATACATTTGTTCAAACAAGAAGACTAAAAGTGTATAAAAATTTAAAAAGCATAATTTAGAACAAACGAATAAAAAAAATCAATTAAATAACTGTAAAAAGACGATGATAATTGAAGCAATATAAAAAAAAGATTCAAATAAGGTGATAAATTCCAATTGCTTTTAAAAACTTAAAAATGTTTTTGGGTGAACTTTTCCCCAAAAGAGTTTGCACATCCAAGGATGAAGAGTTAAAAAATTGTAAACGATGGAGATTAAAATCGGGACATTCAATAAAAATATGACGTATAGTTAAAACAACCTGACATTTTGAGCACAAAGGTGTGCGATTGCCGAATAAAAGATATTTGTGGGTTAAGCGAGTGTGTCCAATGCGGAGTCTAGTCAATTTGACATCGAGCTCCCGCACTGAATGACAAGGCCAAACTTTAATGTCTGGTTTTATAAAATGGAATTTGTTGCTAGTCTGATGATCCCATGATTTCTGCCACTGAGTATACAAATGATGTGTAAATGAATTCCTAGCTGGTTTAATTTGGTTTGTCTGTTTTAGTGGCACAAGAGCCAAAAAAGGCCATACTGCGCCATACATTTGTTCAAATAGGAAGACTAAAAGTGTATAAAAATTTAAAAAGCATAATTTAGAACGAACGATGCAAAAAAAACAATTAAAAAACTGTAAAAAGACGATGATAATTGATTTTTGATTTGATTTGATTTGTTATGTTTTTTGGCGCAATTGCCATCTTTGGCCAAGCTGCGCCAATCCAATGGTAAGTTATAAAAGTACGGCGAGTTTGAAGTTCATGATAAATATGAGTTGATCAACCGTAATAAAAAGCTATGCATCAATTTTTTCAAGACTCCAGATTTAAACAAAGGCTAGACAACAATAAAGTAAAGAGAAAGAAAAATACAAAAATGATGTTTTGGTACTATCTGTTTCAGAAGGGACACAAATATTAATCGAACTAAATACAGTAATAAAATTTAATTTCCTTTAAAAATTTAAAAAATGTTTTGGTGGTATTTTTCACCCACCAGGTCCTGTAAGTTCAATGAATTTAAATGAAAAAAGCGAGCACGTTGTGAGTTAAAATCGGGACATTCAATTAAAACATGTTTAACAGTAAAATCCAAGTGGCATGTGGAGCACTTTGGTTCAGATTCTCGAAAAAGAAGATGCCTGTGCGTATATCGCGTATGTCCTATACGCAGTCGAGTCAATTTGACATCAACTTCTCGTATAAGGTGAACAGGCCACAAACTAATTGTCGGTTTAATTGAGTATAATTTGTTGTTGATCTGCAGGTCCCATGATTGTTGCCAAATACTAAAGAGGGAACAAGTGAATGACCTTTTAGCATCAGTATAGGCAAGAGAATGGGCCAGAAAAGAAGATGCAGATTTAGCAGCAAGATCAGCTCTTTCATTGCCGGAAATACCTACATGCCCCGGAAGCCAACAAAATAAGACTCTGAAACCTCTATTTTGCAGCATTCTCAAGGTGAATAAAATCCTTATAGCAACGGGATGCATCTGAATCTGATAATTAGAAAGTGTTTCTAAAGCACTCATTCTGTCAGTATAAATGATGTAATGAAGATGATTAGAACATGAGATTTCCTGTAAAGCACAGGAAATTGCTACTAACTCAGCTGTAAACACAGAGCTACTGTTGTGTAAACGATAGCTGATTGTATCAAATGGAGTTATAATGGCACAACCAACGTGTTTATCTGATTTAGAGCCATCTGTAAATACTGGTGTGAAAGAAGAGTACTGACAACGATGATGATTATATAGTTGTTGAAAAATAACAGGACTAGTTGAAGATTTATCGAAACCCAAAAATGGGTTCAGATAAGAAAATTGAGGAATATCCCAAGGCGGAAAGGCAAAAAAATCAGACGACTTAATGGCTACATTATAAACATTATAAAAGTCTGAACCATGTAGCAAACCTTTGACTCTCTCCCAAAAAGGAAGGATATGGAAAGGTCTCGACTCGTAAATTCTTCGAAGAGAAAGTGGAAGAGCAGTGCGACAAATAGGTTGTTGTTGGTTTTGTGGGGTTTACTGGCGCAAGAGCCAGATTTGGCTATACTGCGCCAAGCAAATGGTAAAATTATAAAAGATAGAAAATATAATCCTTTGTTAAATTAAGGCATGAGTGATGAAATCAAATTAGTTTAATGGAAATAATGATTAGAGAAAAATTTAAAACCTTGTATAATAACAGATTGAAACAATGATGATAATGAATATGAACTGAAAAGGAAAGTTAAACATTGATAGAAGAATAAAAAAAATTTATACACAAGTAAAAAACCCAATAGACTTTAAGAATTTAAAAATATTTGCGTGATATTTTTCACCCACCAAGTCTTGTAGTGTTAAAGGTGAAGTGAAAAAACGGGCACGATAAGAATTAAAGACAGGACAATCAATTAAAATGTGATGAACAGTGAGAGGAACTTGACAGTTGTTGCAAGTAGGCGCATTTTCACCAAATATAAGATGTTTATGGGTGAAACGAGTATGTCCTATACGGAGACGTGTCATTTTGACATCCATCTCCCGTACAGGGATAACGGGCCACATACCAATGTCTTTTTTAATGGAATGCAATTTATTATGTATTTGAAGATCCCACATCGTTTGCCAAGTAGAAAAAATATGTTTGTTAAAATACTTCCTAATTTCGCAAAATGGAAGTCCAATGCTCAAAAACACAGTTGCGTCTTTGGCAGCTGAATCCGCCTTTTCATTCCCCAAAATGCCCACATGACTTGGAACCCAACAGAAGAGAATTTGGAAACCATCATTCAGTAGTAATCGAAAAGTAAACAAAATTTTAATAGCAATAGGGTGCATTCGATTATGGAAATGTGAAAGTGTCTCCAAAGCGCTCATGCTATCGGTGTAGATTATAAATTTACGTTGTGGAGAAGATGAAATTTTCTGAAGAGCACAGAAAATTGCCGTCAATTCGGCTGTGAATACTGAACAGCAACTATGAAGGCGGTAGCTTAGTGTATCAGACAAAATTATAATGCCGCAACCAACATAATCAGCCGATTTTGAGCCGTACGTAAAAATCGGCACAAAAGAAGAATACCAGTACCGATGATATAAAAAGAGTTGTTGGAAAACAACAGGAGCAGTTAATGATTTGTCAAATCCAATGAAAGGGTTCAAAAATGAGAACTGTGGGACATCCCAGGGTGGGAAACAATATCAATCAACCGGTTTAACACGAACCGCATTAAGGTCCGATTCATGTAGGAGCAATTTGGCTCTTTCACAAAATGGTAAAATATGATAAGGGCGGGCATTATAAAGGCGACGAAGACCACCTGGTAAAGAAATTTCATTCAATGGATGCTTCAGCACGGATTTTGTGCGGAAATGAAATAAGGCAGACAGTTTCTTGCGTCTTAAAGAAAGAGGTAGCTGATGACATGTAACATAGAGGCTTTCAACTGGAGAGGTGCGAAACGCACCAGAGCAAATGCGCAAAGCAGAATGATGTACCGTATCTAGCCGTTTCAGGACAGACAAACAAGCGGAACCATATACCATACACCCGTAATCAATTCTCGAGAGAACTATTGCCTGATAAATTCGTAGAAGAGAGGTACGATCGGCGCCCCAAGATGTTCTGGAGAGCACTTTCAATATATTTAATGTTTTTTCACACTTCTTCCGCAAGTGTAAAATATGCGGAAGGAAGGTAAGCTTTCGATCAAATATCACTCCCAAAAACCGAATTTCATCTACTACAGGAATAGGTATGTTTCGAATGGCAATATTTGGATCTGGGTGAAGGTTCCTCTTCCGACAGAAGTGAACACATCTACTCTTCTCAGGAGAGATTGCGTGTCCATTGTTATTGCACCAAATTACCACTCTATTGACTGCATTTTGTAACTGACGCTCTATGAGATTCATATTGCTACCTTGGCATGACAGCTGCAAATCATCAACATAAAGGGTTCCATTAACTGATGATGGTAAAACCGATAAAATCTGACTGATATGAAGTATAAAAAGTGTAACACTGAGGTTGATTGATTGATTGATTGAATTGAATTTAATGGCACAAGAGCCATATTTGGCTAAGCTGCGCCATACAAATGGTAAATTATAAATTCAAGATTAAAATACAATTTCATATATAAAAAACAGTGGAATATAAAAGCAATATCATAAGACACTTTTCTGAATGAATGCCAAATTAATGATGAAACAAATGACCAAAAAGAACTAATTAAAATTTACACGACTAAATGCAAGTATAAAAGTTTATAGACTTTAAAAAGTTAAAAATATTCGGGTGGTATCTCTCACCCACCAAGTCTCGGAGGGTTAATGACGATGTTTTAAAAAAACGAACACGATTTAGATTAAAAGCAGGGCATTCGATTAAAATATGATTTACAGTAACCTGTACATGACATGTTGGGCACCTTGGCGCCATTTCACCAAAAATGAGATGTCGGTGCGTATAACGCGTATGACCTATACGGAGACGAGTCAATTTTACATCGGTCTCGCGTATAGGGAGAACAGACCACAGTACAATAGTTGGCTTGATGGAATGCAATTTATTTTGTGTTCGCAGGTCCCACGTTAATTGCCAAGTAGAGAAGATGTGCTTAGCCAAGGCATTTTTGACATCGCAATAAGGAAGTCCCCAAGCCAAGAAATTCGTTGCTGATTTTGCCGCCGAATCAGCCATTTCATTTCCAGAAATGCCGATGTGACCTGGGACCCAACAAAAGTTTATATCAAAATCCCTGTTTCGCAAGAGACGTATAGTGGACAAAATTTCCAGAGCTATCGGGTGCATCCGACTATGATAATGAGAAAGTGCGTTCAACGCACTCATGCTATCAGTATTGTTACGTTTTTAGCGTAGCGGGTTCGGATTGAATGGACTTTATATGAGGACAGCACAAACAAATTTATTTACAGCTATTTACAGGTATATACAGGATGACTTGGGAAAAGTAAAACTTCAGAAAGCACAGTCCAGCAATAATCAGTCACTTACAGCGTAAATACAAGTCTTACGCACAATAAACACGGTTTGCAAAGCAGCTATAGTATTGCACAGCAACAGTCAATCACAGCGAGCTCAATAACACAGCGTTAACAGCAAACGCAAACACAGCTCAAGCGAAAAGCTACAAGTAAGCGAAACGCTTCTCTTCTCAAAGAGCGAGATCCACTTTGAGCGATCGACTGCCAGGAAGAGGCAACCCACCTCTTATATAGTCGGGCGAAAGCGTGGCCGTGCTACGGCGGAAGTTCCGAGAGGCTTCCGCGGTAAGGGAGAAAAACCTCGGCGCAGCCAGACTTCTCTCGGGGTTACCAGAACATTCTTCTCGCCAAGTCAACCCGGCTGGCGCGGAGTATCCCGTGACGCGCGGCTAGCGTTTTCACCTTTGGCGTGCGTTTTGCTCGCTCGTAACA
>JAOUZG010029227.1:0-21129 GCA_026289955.1 Argiope argentata | reverse complement strand
ACACACACACACACACACACACACACACACACACACACACACACACATATATATATATTGCACTTTTATTTTTCATTTTATCTATAGATTAACAAAAAGCATCATATAAACCTTAAAATATTTTTTTATGAAAAATCCCATCCTACCTTAGTCGGATATCATAAGCGAATGTTTATAATTTTTATACAAATATAGTTAAATAAAATATTTATAATTGGAAAAACAAGACTCGAGGTTTCAGTTTTAAAATATCGACGGAGAAGCCATGGCGTTTGGTTGATTCAACTAGTAATCAACAAAACAGCAATAAATAAAAATCATTCAAATTATTTTAGGACCTAAATATTTTCACGGTTACAAGGTTATGCATTTGTTATTCAAATGATAATAGCAAAAACAGCAGTAAATAAGGGTTTTAAATGTTTCCAACATTTTCATTAAAATATAAAAGAATATCTCGTCATCACTATTGTTTTATCATTAAAAGTCTTAATAATTTTATAGTATCTTTTACATGTATCATTTAACAAAGAAATTGCCACAATATTTATTTCAGTTTTATTTTTCTGAATATATGCTTAACATTTCCTCACATTTTTCATTAGAACATTATTTGTATATGCATTACATTTGCCTTATATCATTTGGATATATATATATAAATATATATTAAACAAACTCTTGTTGACTCTAAATTTCTAATTATGGATATTATAAAATGCATAATGAGATATGTTCATAGTTAAATCAGGTAAAAATTAAGTTTATCAAACGAATATTGAGGGAATAGCTTGATTTAAATATTATCTCAAACAATGAATCAAAAAAGCAATTACATTTATACTCTGAATAAAGATTTTGCTATTTAAAAGCAATTTCGCGCGTTTCATTCCATTTGTCTGCACTTTGAAATTCATAAACATTTGACACTGACATTTTGGTGGTAAATAATGCAATTATCAGCATTGAGTCTTTTCAATATGAATTAGATAGTTACAGAAATGAAACTGAACACAGCTCTGGTTGATTTAATCTGGAAAATTTGTTTTATTTATTTCCTGAAAATATACCAATATTTGCATAAGCACTTAAGGCACTCATTTGTATTTTATAAGCCCGCCGTTTCAGTCATTCTGAGAAGCAAAGGAGAAAATAAATAAAGAAAAGTATTTAACTCTCATTAAAAAAAATATTCTGTGATACCTTGATTTAGCCAGAGGCCTGTGGGATCTCTGACTAATTTGAGGTATCGCACAGTATTTTTTTAATGGTTGCATAATGTTTTTATTTATTTATTTTCTCCTTAGCTTCTCAGAATGACTAAAACACTAGCTAATAAAATAGGGCTAAAACGGCTGGCTTATAAAATATAAATGACTTTCTTAAGTGCTTAGGCAAATAGTGGTATCCTTACAGAAACCATGCAGATTTGGTATAGATTCAAACCGTGCGGGAATAAAAGTTTCTAAGACTTAATGATAAATGCATAGTTTTAGTTAGAAAAAATATTATTGAAATAAATATACGTTTTTTTATTATTGTTTAAGATCTTAAATTTTACGTACTTTGGATGCAACATTTATTAAATGAGCAGATAATCCATCGTTAAACTAAATTAAATGCATTTAAAACTGTACTATTTATCTTAATAATTAATTAAATAATATTGGAATAACTAGTCTGAGAAAAACATAGTTACTTTAGCTATTCAGTTAATGCTATAGAGTTCTGTTCGAAACTTTGTTCAAGCATATTTGTATTTTTGTTTTGTGGGAAATATTTTATATACCAAATACCTATAGATTTGTTTGTATTATGAAGGTGAATATGCAGTTTTTTTTTCTTTTATAAATTTTAAAGGAAACTAATAGAATTTTGGAAGCGTTTCATGCGCACTGTCTGACAACACGCTGTCTGATAACTTGAAATTTGCTATCATATAGAATGATTGAGAGCATGTGAAAACCAATATAACTTAAAACAGAGTACAAATAATTAAAAATGACTGTGAAGAGTTATTAACCCGTAAATGAAGACGAAAGTCAAAATGATTCCACGTTGTTTATTAGCTCTTATTATCACGTGGTATTTTTGTTCATGAATACAATAATATCTTTAATATTTACAACTTGTTCTTTCAGCAATGTGTTAGCAAAAGTATAATGATGAACATGTGCGTATAACCAAGTTATTCTTTTTAAAAAATTGGTTGTCATTTTGAATAAAGCAAAAAGAATTAAGAAATATTCTTAATTAATGTTTTAAAATAATATACTCCTTTTTTGTTCGTAAAATTCTAACAGTCATTCACATTAAAGTAATTTTGCATTACCTATATGAAATAAACACCCATAGAAAAATTGTTTAGGGTTTTTTTTAAATAAAATCTTTCTGACATTTAATTTTATAGCATTTAACTTTTTTTATTATTGATATTTTTGATAACTATATGATTTCCAGGATGTATTGTGTTTCCAAAATAAATTCCAATGCTGTTTACAAAAGATTAACAAATAAAAAAATCAAAATAACAATGGAATCTTTCTGACTCCATGCTTCTGGCCGTGTGAGGAAATTCATGCCTCCAATTACAGGTTAACAAGTTGATGAAAAAATTACAAATTATAAAAAAATTTGGCGATCCATAACTTCCATTTCTTTTGATTTTTAAAAAGTAACTTTTAATTTCCAAACCTAATTTTATTGCTCTTAAAAAGCTTAGAGGCCCCATCAAATAGAAATCATACATAAATGAGTTGATAAAAATCCGATTTCTTTGTGTTATATAAAATGAATTACTGCTAGAGCTCTTGAGATTTTTAATTTCAACATATTTGAGTAAAAGATATTAATTGCCTATTTCTAGTATTTAATCAGTTTTATGTACAGATAGATTATTTAGATGATTTTTTAAGCCAGTATTAATTATATGGCTTAAGTCAATTCTTTTCACACTAGAGTTGTTCTGACGAGCTGTCAATGACGCGATGAATGGAACCTTCTGGAAACATCGCTATTTACTATCTACCTTATTACGCGATAAGATCCTTTGGCTGAGTAGCAGTATACCCTCTCAATGCCAGCCGGGCGGTTTGAGGCGCTTTGGGAATTTACCCATCACCTCCAAGTCGGTCGGTTTGGAGCGTCTGCTTGCGTTTTAGGGGAGGTGGGTTTTAAAAGTGGCTGCTGTGTTACGCACTGGAGAAGGTTGGTGTTATCTCTGACGATCACGGCTTTTTCACAGAAGATTCCCCTCTGCCTTAAGGCAGTAGGGTTGGGGAGGGATTCACTAAAAAGTTTGTTTGCACTTGTGTTTCGAAATGGTTTTAAGTTTCTATTTCCACGTGTTGTTATCCCGAAATGGGAATGATTTTATGGCTATTTATAAAAAAGTTTTCCTCGGAAGTTCTCTTTTAACGTTATGTAAGAATTCCGACACGTAATTTTTTTTCGGATAAACATCAGAAGCTCTTTTTAATATTAATACTTCTTTAAAGATATTAAGACTTTACTATTACTATTACTATTTACATAGTAATTTTCTCACAAAACGCGAAGCGGCTTTTGTTACGTTTGGGGACAATTATTTTATATTTCTAGCTTCTTAATCTATCATCAAAAGGCCGTCTGAAGTTCAGATGCAGAGTATAAACGACGTCTTTCAAATAGCATTTAAAGACCACCTGAAAAATTGGGAGTTTTCTTTTTCTCACTCCTTCTTAGAGTAAGATAAGTTATATAAATGGTGAATTTCTTTCACGAATGCCATTCTGCAATTTTTTTTTTCAATTTTGAATTTCTACTTTTTATTTTACAAATTGAGGATTGTTTTTTTAAAATTTTTTTTAAACTTAAAAGCTTTTAATTTTTTATTTTGAGTGAAAGAAAACTTACATTCAGTTTTGAAGATATTAAAACTATTCTCCTGCAATTGATGAAATGACAGTGATCTGTTAAGCCAAGATGATGGTTGACCAAAAAAATAATGTTTAGCTGTTTTAATCTTTGACATTTTCTCGAATTTCATTTATTTTTCTTACTTCATTGTAAAATGAAGTTTTAAAATCCTCCCATCTATTTCCTGAATTATTTTGATGTATCAAAAAATTAAGCAGTAACATATGGCATATTATCTACTATCGGCAAACAGTTATTTTAATCACATTTTAATAGTCTAATAAGATGAAATATTAGGAATTATTTTGTGAAGATATTTGTTCCATCATTTATTTTAATGTTTGAAAAAAGATTTACTCAAAATTTACGCATTATTCACTCATGCGTAAATTTATGGAAACTTAATATGAAACTTTGATTCAAAAATTCATTTTATTTCATTGAAATTAGATCTTGTTTTAACAAAGCTATAGAAAATTTAAATAACATTTAAAAATCAGAAGCTGAGTTTGAAAAATTTAGCATAACAGTTGATTCCAAAGAAGCAATGTTTATAATGAACTAAAGTAAAATGCTCAGGCTGGAGACTGAAGGAATGTGTTTGCGAAATATATTTCACTGACTAATTTTTTCCCGGATTTTATTGAACAATTTTTTTTTATGTTAGTATTAAATAAAGTTTTAAAAACATGATATCTCATCTATCGAATTGTGTTGATTGATGACATTATATAACGTTTAACGTAATGTAATCTCTTGGTTGACTAAATTTTTAAAAGATTTGTAAAAATTAGTTCCAGGCTTAATGATAGCACAATTAATGCTTTATTTTTTTTAAGATCACATTTCAAAAATTTGTAATAGTACCACAGACTGAAAAGTTACATTTACACTCTTTTGTGATTTAAATAAATAAGATGTTCCAATATTTTTTGTGTTTCTTTATATACTGATATAATTTGTAAGTTGCAAATTATTTTTTTATATTTACACTCTCTAATAAAACCGTCAAATAAAACAAAGAAACAACTGTATATTTCTTTCTTTTTCTAAAAATTCTATTACTAGTATTAAAACCTAGGGCCAGACTTAGCGTAGCTAGGCGCGGGACTAAAACTTCTTTGGAGCCCCCTCTGCTTCTCTACTTTAGTAATGAAGAACGGTCATTAAAGAAGGAAACGTAAAATAAGATTTAAATTCGATTTGGGGTCCCCGCTTATGTGGTAGCACTGGCAACTGCTTAAGCCTTATTCAGGCCTTGCCCAACTCTTCTGCCCACCTTATATTTTAAACGGCGTTTTTTTGGGGGGGGCACCGTTTATTTTAATACATTTCTTTACCAAATTTATCAACCTGCTTGCTTTGCCTTACTTCTGCTGTAGCCTGTTGGTGGGGTCTCGGCTTCGGAACTGGAAAGTTGTGGGTTCGAGTAGGGCCCGATTTTGTTGGGGCCCAGGGCAAAAACTTCTCTGACGCTCCCTCTGATTTACTGCTTTAGTATTGAAGAACTTTCATTACAGTAGGAAATGTAAAATAAGATTTATATTCGATTTGGGGACCCCTCTTATGTGGGGGTCTGGAGCAACTGCCCCGTATGCCCCTGCCTTAGTCAGGCCCTGTTAAAACCGGTTTCCCTGTATTAAGATCTTAAAAATACTGAATACTGGTATTGAACTTTTGATCCGATATTACAATCATTAGCTGAGCCATTCTTCAGAAACAGTTCTGAGCAATTTTGTAACAGACGTACGGAAGTATCCCTTCATTTCTCTAGAAAATAATGTAGAAGAAATCAACATAACTTGGATATTGTTTACTTAGATTCTAAAAACGGGTAAAAAGTATAAAGGTACCTAAAACACTCAATACTAGGCAAAAATGTATTTCTAGAGACAAGAACTGTCATTTTGAATTTTTCAAATTATTTTACTCCAAAAAAGGATTAAAAAATGAATGAAGCAAATGAAGTATTTTGGAGTCATTAATGCCATTTTATAAATTAAGTTTTTAAAATACAGTTAATCGTTTGAGGTTAATAATATTTGACAAAATGGCTGTCAAATGCTTTAATATGTGACTTTTTTGTACGAAATAAACAAAGTACTTTAAACGGTATTTTTTCATTTTCTGATAATGTTTTATTTTCTACTACATAGATATTTTTTTTTCTGTTTAATTAATAAAATAATCTATCATTAGCTTTTTTTAAGGGGTTAATATGCTTTTCTAATTAATTTTTTAAAATTATATTTGTGTTGTTTTAAATAATATGAATGTTTTTATGAGGCGGAAATTGAAATTTGTATCCATTGTCAGATGGCGATGACGACACCTTAATCGACATAGTCACCCGAAACATCCATTCTACATCAACACTAGCAAACTTTAATCTTTAAAATTTTCTTGAATTTCATTTATATTTCTTACTTCATTGTAAAATGAATTTTTAAAATCATCCCATCTATTTCCTGAATTATTTTGATGTAAAAAAATAAGCAGTAACAAATGGCATATTATCTACTATTGGTAAACAGTTGTTTTAACAACATTTTAAAAGTTTAGTACAAAGCTATAAAAAATTTAAATAACATTTAAAAATCAGAAATTGTGCCTGAAAAATTTAGCATAACAGTTGATTCCAAAGAAGTTATGTTTAGGATGAACTAAAGTAAAACGCTCAGGCTGGAGACTGAAGGAATGTGTTTTCGAAATATATTTCACTGAATAAATTTTTCCCAGATTTTATTGAACATTTTTTTTATTTCAGTATTAAATAAAGTTTTAAAAACATACTATATCATCTTTCGAATTGTTTTGATTGATGAGATTATATATAACGTTTAACGTAATGTAGTCTCTTGGTTGACTAATTTTTTTAGAAGATTAGTAAAAATTAGTTCCAGGCTTAATGCCAGTACAATTAATGCTTTATGTTTTTTGACGATCACATTTCAAAAATTTGTAATAACACCACAGATTGAATAGCTACTATTAATTTTTGTGATTTAAATAAATAAGATATTGCATTACTTTTTTGTGATCTTTGTATACTGATATAATTTGTAAGTTACAAATTATTTTTTAAATTTACACACTTTAATAAAACCCTCAAATAAAACAAAGAAACAACTACATCTTTCTTTCTTTTTCTAAAAATTCTACTTTTGGTATTAAAACCGGTTTCCTTGTATTATCGAAAAAATATTGGATACTGGTATTGAACTTTTGATCAGACATTACAATACTTAGTTGAGCCATTCTTCAGAAACGGTTCTGAGCAATTTTGTTGACCTACGAAAGTATTTCCTCATTTCGCTAGAAAACAATGCAAGAGAAAACGACATATGTATTTCTAGAGGCAAGAGGTGTCATTTTGAATTTTTTAAATTAAAATATTCCAAAAAAGGATTTAAAAAAATCAATGAAGCTAATGAAATTTGCTGGTGTTATTGGTGCCATTTTATAAATTAAGTTTTTAAAATACAGTTAATCGTTTGAGATTAATAATATTCGACAAAATGGCTGTCAAATGCTTTAATATTTGACTTTTTTGTACGATATAAACAAAGTACTTTAATAAGATCTTTTTCTGATAATGTTTAATTTTCTACTACATAGAGATTTTTTTATATGTTTAATTAATAAATAAATATAGGGTTATCTGTTTTTAATGGATTAATATGCTTTTCTAATTAGTTTTTTAAAATTATATTTGTGTTGTTTGAAATAATATGAATGTTTTTATGAGGCGGAAATTGAAATTTGTATCCATTGTCAGATGGCGATGACGACACCTTATTCGACATAGTTACCCGAAACATCCATTCTGCATTAAGACTAGCAAACCTTAATAATATTAGACCGAATCGCTATCAAATTCTTTAGCATATGTAATTTTATTGTGCAAAATAAGGAATGGTACTGCAACTGGATCATATTCTGATAATGACTTATCTTCTACTAAATAGATAAAGGTTCTATCTAGACAATCTGTCTGATTATTAAAGATTTTATCGTTATCTTTTTAATGGGTTAACATACTTCCCAACTTAGTTTGGTTGAGTTATATGTATGCTCTTTGTAACAATACAAAGATAGGCATTCACTTATGGTCAGATGACGATGATGACATCTTAACCGGTACCCTCTCCCAATATCAACGGGAGTTCATTTCTTCTCAACAGATTTAAATTACTTCAAATCTACTTATACAACAATTCTTCAGTGAATTAAGATTTCGAAGTATATAATGGGACTCAATGGAAGGGATTTAGGAGAACTGGGAAGAAAGGATTTTCATGGAACCAATACCCTCTGATTTCAACCTTATGGTGTACTAGTATAAAAATCTCATCAACCAAATTCTTTCTAGATTGAGTTGGTTTATTTACGTGAATGCCCTGTTTTAAAGCAACACTGGGGCTAGTTTGGAACGAAACTTGTAATTTTAAATCACATCCTGATGACGAGGATGACACCTGAGCTGGCATTCCTTTCTAAAACCTTCCACAACACACATTTCGAAGGACGAATACTTTCTAGGAAAAATTCCTTTAGAAGTAATATCAAAATATGCTCAGGTCCTTGTAAATAATCACTATAATAAATAGTCGGATTACATTCAATAGATAATTTTAATCGATGTTTTTTTAAAAATAAATTTTATGATAGAAAATCAATCAATGGACTTGGTTTACCCTAATCGCAATCTTTTGTCTTGCAAATACATTATAATAAAAAATTTCTACATTATTCAAGAACCATTCATTTATCTGAAGAAAATTATTAGGACAAATATTATTGCATAATTTTTTAATTAAAATTTCTAAATTGCTTGATTTTAAATGAAATGTATTTTTTTTAATGTTCACTCAAGTTATTTTGCATTAATTATAATATTTATATATTTAAAACGCTATAATAAGTTACACAGAACATTCTATTATTATTTATTACCGAATGGCAGCGGTAAATGTAATCAAACAAACATTTTAGATTGACTCAGAGGATGATTCAACTAGATCACGATTTCACTTAACTAATTAATGGAATTAAAAAATATTAGAAATTCTTGGGTGTGAACTTGTTTTATCACTAAAAACTCCATTTAATCTAACGAAAGAATACGCTTAAGTAACATACATATTAGAAAAAAGCGTCAAACAAATTAAATTGAGTGGGAAAATAGGCTTAACAGTTGCCCAATGGATAATCGCTCTTGAAACTTATGAAACTTGACTTGCTTATGAAAATTCATGTTTTTATTTTCCAATACTATTGTATACTAAAGACAGTGCTTACACTATATTAAATTTTTTTTTAAAAAAAGCAGCTTTTTAAATGATATCAATTTTGTTTTCATGAAATGTTTTAATTTGAAATTTTTTTTGAAGAAATTCAAGCCATTATGTCACAATATTCATGTTCTTTTATCACTGATAAAGATAACTTCAAAAAATTTTCTTTTTTCGTTTCTACCTTTATTTCGTGTTACGCCTTTTTAAGACTTCACTCCTTTTTTTTTATACTGATTCACTTTAATTCATGTTTTCGGTCTATTATTATTATTAATAATAATAATTAAATTTTAAAAAATCACAATTTCATTTCCCGTTAATTCTAACAATCTAAAAGGTCTAATTTGTTTGAAAACAATGGTAGCAAAAGATTTAATTCCTTTCATGAGGAAATTAGTTAGCTTTATAACAATACTAGCAGTACTCGCGCTGCGTTGCACGTGGCATAGCATCCAAGAAGAAAAAATAGCTTTATTTTAAGTCTGGTCTTCGCCCAATATAACACGGGAATGTTACGCAGCATGAAACAAACATAAAAATATATTTATAAATTATCAAAAGGAGCTACAAAACAATTTCTAGAGCGAACATTCAGAAATATTTAGACTGTTAAGAAAGTAAATATATGAAATATATTTAAAAGTGAAAATATCAGTCTATTCTTAGACAAAACATAGGCGATCATTTTGCTCCTCAGAAGATTTATTCTTCAGTGTGATTTAATACTATTGTAAGACATATTGATCAAACTACTATAAAATATATCAATGAATTTAGTTGTCCTTTTCTATCAAAACAGGTATATGTATTACTTTTTTAAAAATTGTATTTAATTATGAAAATAAATTAGAAAGGTCAATGATTAGAAAAATTACAGAGATTCAACAAAAAAATTAAACACCCTAACACCCTCTTAAAATATTTAACATTTCTGTTACTGTTTAAAAAATTACATAAGTTTTTTCTTGTGTTAAAATATCTTTTTTATGTTTTCAGGATGTTGAAGAATTGTACGAATTTCTTACAAATTACAATGAAGAACCGATCGCTAGACTTATCACAGAAAATGTAAATCATCCAGAACTACAACATGCGATTACTGATATTCTACGAAAGGTCGAGCGTGTGCATCAGTGTTTTTTCATTGAGGAGATGGATCGAGAAGATTCGATGGCGTTTAATCGTAATCTATCTTTGATGGCTCATTCTTACCAAACAAATACCAACTTTTCCTCCCAGAGGACATGTTTTGTAAAGTGCAGAAGAGCTTTAATTGTAAGCTTATTATCAGGTGCCGATGAATTAGAAAGAAATTCTTTCATGATTTCAGTAATGAGGCTGGTCAGCTTAACTGTGGGAGTCATCCGCTCATTAGGTAAAGTTTCGTTTAATCTCTTAGAATCTTATCTTAAAATCTCGCCAGTGCTAGGACATTCAATTCGATATTTATTAATTGCTGCCTCTCACTACGGGCCAAATCCCCAAGTTTCAATTCGATATTTATCAATTGCTGTCTCATATTTAGGACCATTCTATTTAATAACTGCTTTTGTAGAGTATTTACGTTCCAAATATATAATTTGTTGCATCGTAAACCTAATTGAAGAATACGAAAAAACATTGGAACCAATAAGCAATTATGTTTCTGAAAAAGAAGATATGGAAAGTATCTTCACCGAAATGTTCTCCGTAGAGATCGACGAAGATGTCATTACGGATATTGAAAAAACAATGGAAGCTTCGGAATATTATCTAAAGATATATACCGCAATCTTAATTTCAAATATGAAACAAAATCCTTCTTGTGTCAAAGATGGGAAATTTTTGTGCCTGGCATATCGATTCTGCAGAACAGAAGAAGCTTACGAATGGTACAAGAGGTAAAAAATATTTTATAAAAGTGTATATTTTTTTCAAAATACAGTAATATAACATTGTCCTTTCTTAGAGTTGTTAGTTTTATTCCTTGTATTTAGAATTTTTAATATTATTTTCGCATTTTAAATAAATTATGTCTTGGAATAATATACAAAGCGATTGTCATTCAACTTTTTGAATGATTAGAAAAATTACAGAGATGTTTATTACTGATTGAATGATATAAAAATTATTAAATATCTTTCTCTTATGAATTATTATTGAAATTACCATATCAATGATTTTTCCAATTCCTCGTTTGAGATAATTGATGCAAACTTTTTATTCATTAATTATAGTATGTGTTGGCGATTATTGTTTTCAATAATTAAATTCGTTAAATATTGTTACTTCTCAGTTCAGCATGAATAAGAGTTAAGACTTGAAACTGATGTCTTGTTACAATTTTAGCAAGAACTTGTAACTTTAACTTGTATTTTGGTTAATCTTTGCTCGTTTATGGATTTTTTAAATATTGATGTTAAAATATTACGTATAATTAATATTTTTATTCATTTCCTTTGATTTACAATTTTTTATTGTGTGCTTACGAAAGTTTATAAGAAAATTTTAGAATTTTTTTCAATCAAATATTTAAATTATTCTTTACATTAATAAATATATTTTTTATATTTGACAATTTATTTATAAACTATTTTCATCGATTATTGTTCTGTTTGTTTAAAAAAATTCACTGTATACAAGATTTTAATTGTTTGTGCTGTTCGTCATGTTGATATTATAGCAAAAGTTGTTTTTCAGGAATATAAATGAAATCCTATTTATTGCACATTTAAAGAATGCGTTTGTAGTCCCAGGAAGGCTGTTTGTGATATTTTGATGAATGTGCAACATTTGAAAAATTTTTACTATTAAAACTGCTCATGCCAGAAGATTGCAGGGGAATGCTACAGTGTCGATATGATTTACTAGTTTTACACCAGAGCAATTTACAGCTCTGTCTACAGATAACTTCAAGGGTATAGTTGCCGGATTTCATTTGTTTATTTATTGGTAAGAGACTAATAATGCTTGAATGCATTATGGGAGTTTCTATCCATTTTGGCTTGAAATCGTAACAGAAATTGTTTCTTTTTTTAATTTGATGAATCGAAAACGATTGTTAGTACCACATGCATCAAATTTATACTTTCGGTATGTAGAGGATGCTGCTTTGATTTCTTTAATGTTATTCAAATTGTATATTTAATGTTATTATTTTTAAAAAGTAAGGTGTATCTGAAAAGAATAGCGGGATGTTTCAGAATTAATCCTGAAATGTTAATGGGGATTCAAATTACATTAAAAAAAGACAATTATACTTAGGAAAATGTTTATTTAGAAGGATAATATATCTACATATGCTGGAAGTGAAGGAAAGGAAAATGCACAAGAGATGATTTAAGTCTCATTAATTTCTTCAGCCAAGAGCAAGCGAAAAATCATCAAAGAAATTTGTCCGAATTCTACATTATTTGGCGTTTTTTGCTTTAAAATTGCTGCAGGAAATTTGACGGTATTCTACATTATTTGAGTTGTTTTCGCTTGTGCCAACTAACGGAAAATTACCATTCCTTCGCCAGTTTTAAGCGTTTACAGATAATAACTCAAGCAAACGATTGCAGAGTAAAACGAGTTCATATTTGATGCTATGGTATTTGGTGATCGAGATTGCATTTTTCACTCATTTGCTTAGTTGCCAGAATATTTACTCTCCGTTACATTAAGTGTTAATTGCATTCACTTGAGTACTCACAGAACTTTCTATAATTAATCTCAATTGTGTGCAACCCGTTAAATTAAAAATATACTTAATCAACATGCCATGCTTGAGGGGAAACAGTAATAAAGAATTTTTTAAATTATTATTTAGGTATCCAAAACGGCAGATGACAAGTTTTGAAATTATTTACTTTGTCTACGTATACTTAAATAAATGCATATGAGAAGCTGGGTATATTGAAATATAATTTATCTAAAAGTATTTTACAACGAAATTTCCGAATTAAAAATACTTACCTAAATAAAATAAGTAATTCTCTAATAACGTAATTATTAAAATAAATAATTTAGTTACGAAGCGCTGTTTTTTTCACTCTCTCAAGTACTGATTGACTATAAGTACATAATTTCGTCGCATAGAGACCTGCCGTGTGCGGTGATGCCCCCCCCCCCCCTCACTGGCTCGAACGGAATGTGTTTATCACGGCACAGTCTGCCCATTTTAGTTTTTTTTTTCCATAATTTTGGCATATATTAGATATTTAGTTTACCAATATAGGTGTTATGCCCAGCTGTGCCGGGATATAACAATCTAAAACTACGAATTCCAAACATATAACAATCTAATATGTTTGGATTTTATATTAGATACTTAGTTTACGAATAAAGTGTTATGCCCAGCTATGCCAAACATATAACAATCTAAAACTGCAAATACCTACCTACTGTGACCCTCATCGGTTTATTAAATAACAATTTGTGGGTACTTACACTTATAATTACTATTTTTAAGTTAATTTTAATTAATAAAAGTTATAAAATAAATAAATAATAAAATAGGTAAATTATTAAATTTATTTTTAATAAAAGCACTTTCGCGGTAATATCCAATAGTAGTGCTTTGTTTCTTTTTTTGACAATTCTTATTGACTACAAAAAAAGTAGTTACGTATCTAATTTGGAAAAAATGTATTGTATATATTTAAAAAATATAATACTTAATATGTTATCAACATTTACTTGGGTTATTATTATTATTATTATTATATATGTACATACATAACTTTGAGAAGATAATTCGCTTCTAACTCTTTTATTTGAATCAAAAAACTAAACCAAAGCACTGGTGAAGACGTCAAATTATCTTGCTTCGAAAGCGAACTAAAACCTACAAACATTCGACGACGACGTCATTCGGGAGCTTCCGACGGACTGACGACAGTGATGACGCGTGTCACGGGGAAGGGGGAAGGTGAAAAGCGAGTACAAGTGACAAGATAAAACCGGTGCCTAATCCTCGTTAATCGATTCAGAGCGATTTTTAAATGTTTTTTTTTTTGATAAAATAAATAATATTTGCGTATGGAACTAAAGAGCCGCAGCTTCACATCAAAAGAGCCGCAGGTTGCCAACCCTTGTACTAGACAAAAGTTACTCGAGTCCAGCGGGTGTCATCTGGCTTATGAAGCCTTCAACACAATGGTATCAAAAGTAAAGAGGTTATTTTCTAGTTAACAGTTACTAGACACTCTATTGGATGTCCACATATTGAACACTCGAAGGAAAGTTACGAATGAAAACATTTATAGTAGCAACGTATTCTCCGTCGAAATAGTTGTAAGAAAAATACATCCAGGTAAAGTGTTATTTTGCTATTTTACAATTATTGTTGCTTCAATATAATATGACGTTATTCAAAAAACAAATTGTGCATATTTTATTGTAGGAAATTAAACTGATAGAAGAAAATTGATTTTTTTTTCAGATTCATACCCCAAAACTAGAAAACACGATAAATGAGCTTCCAAGTGCAATAAAGTATGAATTTTTCCTTTCGGAATTTGAATTTGTTCATTTATTTTTAGAATGACGTGGAATATTCATCTCGTAGACGATGAAATTCCCGACGAGACTCCATTTAACAGCAACAGAATTCAACTTATGGACATCAGAGTTCTAAAGGAGGAATTACTTCATCTAAAAATGACTCATAATACGTCAAACCAGTCAATTCAAGACTTAATATTCTGTTTGAAGCCTTTAAAATTGCCTGGATTTGTACTTTTTGGTTTACATAGTGTATGTCTTTTGTATAATTTTCAAAAGTTTAAGCCTTCAAAGGAGTATATGTTTTCCGCAGATTTAAGAAAACTAGCCTCTAAAATCCTTGGAGTCTAGCATTCTTATATCTTTAAACTTCGCTTTGTACTGATTTTTCAAAGAGTATTGAATTTGTTTCATTTTTTCATGTTCTTGTGATCAAAAAAAAAAATCTCCTGAACAGTTTTTTAAAGGAATGGCATACTTAGTGCATAGCCAGTTACAGTTTCAGATAACCGCATGCTGATGATAAATAAAGCCGCATTTTAGGCGAAGGGCATAAGGCGTGAGTTAAAATTATCTCATAGCTATAGTCAATAATTTCTAGAAAACTAAATTTAGCTAGTAACTAAAGAATTTATTAACACAAAATAAAATATTTTTTACCTTAAATATTGAATTAGAATAGAGAATATAATTAAATTATTGTCAAAAACGGACTACTATTCAAATATTTATACTTTAAATATATAAGTATATTAGCCAGGTCATATTTCTTCCCCACCTCTTAAAGTTACTTAGATATTTTACGATTATTAAACACAAAATTAATTTCCTTTTATTGCCAACTTAAATTTTTAAAGATTTTTAAGATAGGAACTGAGAATCCTAATTCTTAAAAGCAGTGATTAGGAAAAATAGCATGCATAAATCAATAATGCATTGTTGTATTTTCACTAATTCAGTGGTTGATAATACTGTAAAAGTGACTAATTAATAATATGTAAGGTTCTCGTTTAACTGTGACTTTATTATTCTTGTATTTATTGATGCTGAGTGGCAACAGCAGTTTTATTACGATGAAGTTCGCTACTTCTACTTGAATAACGCACGAAAAATGCTATAATCTTAAATACTAATTAAATGTTTGTTTTTCTAATGCTCCTTTTCTTACACAAAATATTATAAAACCTCAAACTCACCTCTTATAATATATAAGTGATTGATTGAAGCTGTTCAAGGGACTAATAGTTGATTTTAGAGAACCTGAAACATCAAATACGGGCCAAAAAACCACTTTAGTTGAGGCAATAAAATCTTCTGAATCTGATACGAAGAATAATGATGAAGAAGTATTTGACTAGTAGGGCTTCTATTAAAAATGTTCCCCATTATACCGGTCTAATTATACAAAAAGATAGTATTAAATTGATAATTTTAAAATATATCAGTTCTGAAATAACAGAGAAATTGATATAACGTTTCTAGTGAAGAAATCCATAAATCAAATATGCAATCAATAATAACAATAAAAGTAATTTAACAATTTTTAATGATTCTTTTTATATTATTAGTAGAATAATATAGGGTTTTATAGTAAACCTAATGAAGAATTTCTATTGCTATTTAGGAAATTTCTAATTGTTTGTAGTGTATTTAAAGCGATTATTTTAAATTCTTATTTTATTTATAATTGAGAAATATGGAAAAATAACTCGAAAGTATGAAGTACTCTAATCATTTGCCAAACCAAATTACAAAAATCCTCATATTATTAAAGGTAGAAAATATATTTTCTGTAAAAATAATGCTTGAGTGAAAATTAATTATCTGTAGTAATAAGGAGATATTATCTTTAAAAATTTATTGTACGTGACGTATTTGAAATATTTTTTCCACAGACTATAATTTTTAGCAATGGCATAATGTCAGGCCTTGGTTATTAGCTTTGAGATAATTCGAAATACGTTTCCGTTGAAGTCTGCTGTGTACTAACCTTCAGTTTCAAATCAAAATGACACTTTACTAAATGCAGGATGTAAGTTAAAGACTTGGCTGCGGGTAAAATAAAGTTATTGAAGCTCTATTTCCGTATTAGTTTTTAAAAAAATCCAAGATAGTGCTCATGCCATGACGTAAAAAGCAATCCTCTTTTACGATTTTTGAAACCATGCTTTATTCTCACTTTAATTCAAAGCATTTTGAGTGCGTAAAGTTTTTTAATGAATGTTATATTTTTCATTATTTTGTGTATTCCTAGTTTTATTTTTTATTATACTTCAGCTATTTCCATTTTGTGAAATTCCATGAATAATCTGTATGACTGTATAATATAAAAAATTACTTATGTTACATATGTAATATTTACAACTATAATGAGAAATTTTTTAAAAAAATTTTGTCATAAAAATTGCTTTAATATTCTTCTATGTATCATATCCAACTGTCAAGATATTCAAGAGATTTTTTAAAGTTTTATTACTTATTCAGAGAGTATAGAGTATCAGAGAGAGAGTATATATCAGTACAAGTAATCTGTGATAAAAATACATTATTTTATTATATATATATTAATGAATTTTGTATATTTAAATGTTTTTCTGTGATATTTTAAAGAGTAAAGTGATATTTAAAATTAGTTGCCCACTTGAAAATAATTTTATTTAGAAGAGTGATTTACATTATTGTAATATTAAATTAGTATTGTGTTTTATAAAATTACTATTTGTAAAACATTTTATTTTTCCTACCTTAAGTGCCACCTTTTTACAAATGTATTGTGTGCTATAAATGTATTTATCAATAAAATGTATTATAGTTACTAATTTGGGGAGTTGAATCCATTTGATTTTTCAATTACAGATTGGTTTTTGAATCAAAATTTACATAAGCGTCAACTTATAAATTGATGTAAACTTAAACAAAATTTTATAAAATATTCAATCCTGATATATTTAATATCATGTAGAAAGAATGAAATTTTATAGTATAAGCGTTGAACTCGAAAGTATCGGAAATATAATCTTGTTACGCTCTTTTAAATTCCAAAACTAATCTACAGACTTTTCAAATACATTAATTTTCGCTCAGCAATCATTATCAAAACAATAATTCTTTAATAAACATATAAATACAACCTATTATCATCTTAGTACTGAATTTTAACTATCAACTTGTTTTCTATGCAGTGTTACGAGACAACGTGGGTAGCGAATTTAAAAGAAATTTTTTATATAAAACAAGATGAAAAAACATTTTTTGCAAATAATAGATGTCGTAGAAAATTTTATATCAGCATGTTATTAACAACTATGTTAATGGTATATTGCGAACTTATGGTTATCAGGAACTTTAACATATAACAAATCAAAAATTCTGAAAGAAATCAATTAAGAATGACATTTAGTGTGTTAATTGCAGGTTTCATTTATTTCAAAACATTTAATGCATTTTAATACATTGATTTCATATATCCCCAAACACTAGGCCATTCTGCTTCTCCGCACACTTGTTGAATCCTTTGAAAATCAAACAACAATCATTATCAACCACAAAAAAAAAACAATAAAGACAGTCTTTCAAGTTTGCTGGCAATACAAGATCCCCATTCCCCTCATCAACTTGTCCGAGACATCCAGTCCTTACTCGTCCAAAACCCAAATATTCTCTTAAGATGGATCAAATCCTATGTTGGTCATAGGGGTAATGAAGAAGCTGATATCCTAGCGAAATCAGCAATCACTGATGGTGTATTGATGGAAGTTCCGAAACCCCGGTGTCATCTTAGACATCAACTTCAAAAAATTTTTATAAGAAAATGGCAAATTCTTTGGGATAGCGGAAACACGGGGCGTTCTGTATATAAAATTATAAAAACAGTAAAACTGCAACCACTCTCTTGGACTCGTGAAGAAATTTTATTTGTAACAGGACATGGTCCATTCCCTTCTTTTCTTCACCGGTTCCATTTATCAGAAAACAACTATTGCTCTTGTGGGGAAGTCGGTGATCCCATCCACTTTGCAACATCCTGCCCTTTTACGGTTTCATGGCACCTTCGAAAACCCTCAACTTCGCTAGAAAGTCTTTGGTTTAAAAGAGTTCTTAATAATTCATTATCCAAAAAAAGAATCATAAACATGATTAGATTTCTAATTGATCATGGAGAACTGTTACAGCTCGATTAAGCTCATCAGTTATTGAGTATCATTTAATATCACGCATTTTTATATTAAATCCTTTTAACCCTTCAAGTTAATAATTTTTTTTAATTATCTCATATTTTCATCCATACTGTACATTATGATATCATTCATCCATTTTGTTGTACTCCAGACCTTCTTCAATCTAATTTTATCACTTATTGTTATGTTATATGTCTGTGTATTTTGTCTCTTGTATGTTTCTTTCCAATAATGTAACAACTGTGTAACGTTTTTTTTTAGGTTTTTAATAAAGTCCACCTACATCTATACCAAACCGGAAAGGGGCCATTTGAGCCCTAGAAATGGAGGTGTGGTGTGGTGTTAAGTGTTAAATATAAAAGTCTAACCCATTATCATCTTAGTTTACAATTGTAATGAACGGTTTTCTATGCAGTATTGTGAAACCATGTGGATACACAATTAAATGATTTTTTTAATGTAAAATAACACGAAAAACACACATTCTTTTGTA
The DNA here is from genome assembly GCA_026289955.1 of Argiope argentata. Lineage (NCBI taxonomy): Eukaryota > Metazoa > Arthropoda > Arachnida > Araneae > Araneidae > Argiope > Argiope argentata. The sequence goes on along the minus strand of JAOUZG010029227.1, from coordinate 1,798 downwards.
AATAATGGATGTCGGAGAAAATATTCGGTCAGAATATGCTTAGCAAATATATTAATGATATACTGCGAATTTGTGGTTGTCAGTACCTTTAACAATGTATAACAAGCAAAAAAAATAAAAGAGGCAAATTAAGAATGTGATTTATCGTATTAATAGAAAGTGAAATGCAATTTATTTCAAACAAAATGCAAGACAGTTTAATATTGATTTAAATCATATCACTAGACTTATTTTCATGCAGCAATCATTATCAACGGGAAAGAACAATAGTTCTTTTATAAACATGTATGTCTAATCCATTATCATCTTAGTATACAATTTTAAGTATCAACTTATTGTTTTCTGTGTGGTGTTTATAGACAGCAAGGGTAACTGAATTTAAAAAAGAGTGGAATAAGCATTAATGAATAAGAAAGAATGAAATAAGAATAAGAGCTAAATTAATAATTGTATGAAATAAGATTATTTTTTGCTGATGAAAGCATTTTGTTAGAGTGAATTTAACAAATTTGTTAATGAAATGATGTGAGTTTGTAGTTATCCGTTTTTCTGACAAGTTACAAACTAAAAAAAAACCCTATAATTATACAATATTAATATTTATTCTGCCGATAACATTTAAAATAATGCAAGATAGGGGTATTATTATTTAATAATTTTTATTTATTTGAGCTAAAACACTTTTTAAGAGCTCTTAGAGAAAAAAAAATAAATCAATTGAATTAACTTATTGTTATTTTATAAATTTTGGGCATTCTTAATATACTGAATAATAAATGTTTTTTAAAAAAGCAGAAATTGTTCTTTCACAGTGGTTAGTTTTTTTATTTATGATTCCTTCTTCTTTATTCATTGTTTTTTTCTAGGTATTTGTGATAACCTTGCTGCGAATACACTGCACTTCCATTTTTCTTATCTGATAGAAGTCAAATGAAAGTCCTGAATTTCTTATCATGAGTTCGGAAAAAAAAAGAAATGATTCATTCCAATATTCATGAAACAAATCATTATTTTCATAGATAACTGAGAAAAAAATTCATCCCCAAAATGAAGCTTTTTTTTCTTTTGTTATATTTGGTAATGGTCTGCTTTACGAAGATTCCCTCACGACTATCTGAAAAGTACAAAGGGTATAAAACCTTGCAATACTATTATTTATTCATTTTAATGCTTATAATTATTGATAAAATGTAGGGATCAATTAATGGTATACATTACAATTTTTTGATTAAATTAAAATGAATTGATTAATTAATTATAAATAAATCTACATCGGATTCAAATGATTTAAATAAAAATATACATTGAAAAAGTAGAAAAAAATATACAAACATAAAAATAAAATTACAAAACCCAAAAGGATGGATGATAAAATTCACTCTACAGAAATGTAATATTATTCAGAATAGCTGAATAATATTGAAAATTCAGTCAATTAAATAAAAGAGATACAAAGCTGATCGAACGATAAAGAATTAACTTAAGATTCTAAGCATAGTAGAGGAAACAAACAAAAACAGAACTAGAATAAATTAAGAACGTATGCAAAAATATACAAATGGTTTCAACTAATAGTATAATTCTTGTCAATAAAAGCTACAGCCAAAATAAATAAATAAAATGCCTGATAAAACAATATCTCAAACAATCCAAAGCATAGATTCATCACCTTATCGATTCTGGATACATGTCATCTGAATATTACGCCTTTCCGTGGTTCCTAATCTGTCCGCCATTCATCCAGAATAAACTTTGCCTTTTTTAAGTATGAATAAGAATCTGGAATAGCAATTAATTC
>JAOUZG010029218.1:0-10324 GCA_026289955.1 Argiope argentata | reverse complement strand
ACTCGAAAATCCATGAAAAATTGCAGAATTGCGTAAAATTGTAATTGTTACATTGTAATTGGGGACACTAAAAAGCATTTTTAAAATTCTAAGTTTTATAAAAATAACGTTCGAGAGTTGTGTGCTCTAATGTTCTGAGAAAAAAACCCAAATTGAAACTCTAACCCTATGAATGAGACGCATAATCGTATCAGAATAAATCATTCTTCTAGCTGTCAAGGAATGTAGTGACTTTCGTATGAATCCTTCAGCATGTACCGAATTTCGATCCATTTCAAATACAAAAAAGACGGATTTGATTTATCGCTGGATATAAACGGTTAAGTTTATACTCGCAAAAATATATGTATAAAATCCTTACAAACAGATTAATTACAAAGTATAGCAAAATATATTTAAATTATTTTTAAAGATCTAATCGGAAAAAATTGAATAGAAATTAAATTATTTTAAATGTAAAATAAAAAAAATTCCAAATTTATAATTATACCTTCATTAGTAACCAGCCTGCATTGTTGCTCCAATTACATATATTTGCAAAATGTATTGAATTTACAATTATTTTCCTACACAATTGGGTGTATATAATAACGAAGAATTAAAAATCGTTGTTTCTGCAAATACTTAGTTTTAATCTAAATCGATATAGAGTTCGGAATAGAAAAAGAACACATAGAAGATATTCTGGAGATAATATATTCTGCAGCTTTTGAAAGAAAGCACCATAATTTCTATAATCTTTTATTAAAAATGAAATTTTTTAAACCTTTTCCTAGTGAACACTTACTACCTAACAAACAATATGTAATCTTTGCATTTCTGAGAACAGTGTTATTTCCGTCCATAAGAATGTTTTAACGGTTCTTTTCACAGAACATAATAAACATCTTAATAGGTTAAAGAAATTCAGAAATTTGAGCATCTATACACGGCTGTTCTAAATATAAACTTCATTTCAAGACAATTGAATCTTTACAATTTATACAGTTTACTTTCCAAAAGATAGTGTCCCACATTGTGGAATCGCAACTTAATTTAATTAAGTACTCACCCTTTGGCAAGTGGCAGTGGATTACGCTCCGGAATTATAAATAGTCAGATGTCATTTTTATTTCTATTAACCACTGCACGAATGGCGTTGCTGACATTAGATAGACAGCGACATGTTATCGGCTTTATAAACCGATTTCTTGCGGCACAGATTTCAGCTGAACGGGTCTCAAAGTCTGCTTTCTCAACATTTGGTTTTATATTCGTCTAATGTTCAAAATAATGCAATTCTTATGATTGGTGCTGTATTTGAAGACCTAATCTTTTTGTAAATCAAAGGCTTTTGATATGAATGTGAACTGCAATACAATTTAATTTGCTTTTCTGCAGTTGAAAAAGTTTTGATTTTGAGAGTTTTAAGGCAAGTTACTGTTCAAAAGAACATTTTTTTTTTTTTCGTAAATCAAAAATACGATTTAAAAATATATATTAGATCCTTAATTTTAAATCATTTTAAGAACAAAATTTAGTCGATATTATGAGTATTTTTTAGAACGTTAGTGATTATTTATGCACTTATATGCGTTTTTATGCAATTTTTTATCCTTAAAAACCATTTTTTCACATTTATATCTTTGACAGAATTTTATTATGAAAAATCTAATTGAAATTCAATGCTTGTTTTTTTCAAATTTGGTCTAATTTTTCTATTATTTAGAATAACATAATTTGTTTATTTAGAAACATTCTATATTTGTTTTAATATTTCAGAATGAAAAAAAAATTGAAAAGTTCTTGTTCATTTGAACGACTATATTTAAAGATCGTATGGAACTACCGCACATTTTTCTAGTTTAGAAGGTATAAACAACACTTTTGGAAATATAAATAAAATTAAGCAACTAGTTTGTCAAACCTCTAAACTAAATGATTTTTGCTTTATATATTTTTTAACCAACAAAAAGATCAAGTTTGTTTGTTTTTTCACTATTTTTTTTTAAAAAAAAATGTTAATTTTGATGATGGTATTCAACGTTAGTGTTACCAGGTGCTAGAAACTTTCTTGATAAACCTTATTTAATTTCCTTTGCCAAATTGAAAGCAAAATCAACACTTACCGACCTTTCGGCTAAAAGAACGTTTTCCAACTCATCCAACCATCTTCGCAACTCTGCGCGATCTTCTGCTGCCTCCTCAAGGGTGATTCCCGGTGCCATCAGCTCCCATTTGGAAATTTCCTTTTCCTCTCTCAGCTTCATAAAAACCTGAAAGAATTTTTATAAACCATTGAAAATATGGAAAGTTAAACAATTGTACACATTGCCTTGATATTTCAATTTCACTTTTATGCTATTTCAGCTCTCAAGTAAAGTAGTTTAATTTAAAAACGGACCCGAAGCAATGAACTGGTTAGTTAAAAAGTCACTAGGAAACCGTGTTTCAAGCATATGAACTAGTACTGGTCGAGGGCATATACATCAATGTGTCTCAACGCGCGTATCAACAGATGAAATAGTATAAATGCATGAATTTAATTAATATCAAAAACAAATTGTTTAACTTTTAAAAAGAGTTTTACTTTAATTCAGACCATTTTACAATAGAAAAAAAGTTCCTTTCCAGTATAATTAATTATTTCAGCATACATTTTGGAAGAACTGCACCAATGGATTTTGCGTTTCTTTGATACATCTATTTAAAGCGATATATCAGCTATTTTTTTTTCTTCTTATCTCAAATTTGAAACATCTGCTGTTATTCAATATCTAGAAGTCTTTCCTGTTTGATCTTTTATTATGAATTTGTTGTTCAAACTCTGCAACAGGAGGAATCTGCGTCCCGACTAAAAGTTTATAAATAAGGATAATTATTTTGCAGCGAAAGAATAAATGAAAAGGAAACGCGAAGTCCCTACTTAAAAAACTGAGCACGTCATATAAAGGGTGTTGAAATTAAAGCGAAATTAATACTTTAAGTATGAGAAAGTCTTTACATCGATTAAAAGATTTTGTGAGACTTTGTTTGAAACATCGGAGAGTTCTCATAAATAACCTGATCGAGTAACAATCTGCCTCGACTGGACTCTGCAAATGACTGAATGCAAAATTATTCATTATTTGCATAGGAATGTCAATAAAAAGAATGGGTACTCTGGTCTTAACCTCATGTAAGTGACATTGCATAAAAATAATACTGGGTGTTGTGGAGGCCGATGATCGCTCCACAAATGAGAATTAGAACAAATTGAGAATTGAACTCTTAATTGCGGTGTAGCTAATTGATGATAAATTAAGGAACTGCGATGCTTCTATAAATGCAGTTTATTTTCCATAGAAGGGGCTAGAAATACCCCGCTACCAACTGTATGCCTCGTGTTCCTCGTTCCAAGCTCCTACCGGACGGGTTATAACCCGCGGAATCACAAAAAAAAGAGCAACCCTATAAAAGAGTTAGTAGCAAAGTGCTGAACATGCCTCCCCCGTTTAAATATACATTTTAACAATTACAGGCAAAATCACATAGGTTTACATACTTTTGGAAAAACAAGGGTGACCATTAATGCAGTTAATTAACGAAAATAACAAAATGATATTAATAACTATCAGCAATCATAAATAGTTGCACTTGCAATAAAAATGAAATGCAAATAATAATATACAATACAAATAATAAAACAAATAATAAAATAAAAATGACAGTTAATAATTCAGTTATTAGACACAAGATACATAACAAGTATTGAAGAGGATTGTGAATATTTCAAGGTACACATATAGAAATTAATCATATAAGAAGAAATTAAACTTCCAATGGCAAAAGTGCAATTTTAGTAATGGATCGTTTATAGATACCTGAATGAGTTTTAACATTTACTACTCTTACGACATTGTCCTTACCATTGAATACATTTACAATTCTACCTAAGATCCATTTACAACACGGGAGATTTTCTTCTTTGAGAAAAACCATGTCACCAATTTTCGAATTTTGTTTCTTAATTACCCATTTATGTCTTTGTCGCAAAGTACATAAATCATTATTTTTCCATCTTTTCCATATGACTTATACCATTTTTGAAGTTCTTTGCCATAAATTCAATCTATTATTTTCAGTGTTAGTTAAATTAGGTCCAATGATGAATGTGAGTGGTCGGCCAAATGCAGCCACAATCTCTGGAGAAAGACCTGTAGCGTCAGCCTTATAAGTCAGATATTATCCTTCGAGTCGAAGGGTCCCTTTTGCTCGAACGGTATATCGCTCGGCTACTGGCCCAACCGTCGCAGGTTCGTACCGCGACCTTCTCTAGCCACAGACCTTTGCCTTTACTATCACTGGTTCTAGGAGACCAAGTGGGTCAAAAAATTTAACTATATCAGCCAAAACAACTTGGAACTCAAGAAACTTGGTAAGTGTAAATATATTTCTCGCTGTATATTTTTTAAATATTATAGTTTTTATACTAAATAATGAATAAAAAGGATTTTTTTTTTGTTAAAGTTGTTCGAACTTATTGATTACATGATTCAAAGAGGTTGCAAGTGATATTATTAGCGTGAGGTGAAAATGACCATTAGGCCTAATAAATATTTAAGTTACGATCCATTGTTAATCCCTCTATTTCATTTAAGAGTTTCATTAAGTGTTGTTAATTGAGTTATCGTCATTTCTTTTCTTGCGTGTATTTTTTTTTTTCCAAATGATTTGATTTTTTGTTAGATTTTTATTTTGGGTGTTCTTAAATTATTGCAGTTATTTTAGTCTTCTTTTACAATTTTTTTCAGTTAACATTATCAAATGAAAGAGATTTTCTAAAGTATTAAATAACGTTCTATGTTTCGGTATGGCAATAAATTTGTGTTATTATTATTATTTTTTTTTTTTGACGTGAGGCTAAAAAAAGCTTAGCCCTGTAGATGATAACGCGCCAAAGCCAGCAGCTCCGGCTTTCTCTAATATGGCAACCCGATTTAGCTTCCGCATTCGAAAGAGGAGTCCGCAAGACTACACAAGCTCGTAGCTGGCGACTTTTGGGAAAAGTGCGCTAAGTAGGCGGTTAAACTACAATCGTATTGTAAGGTTAGGAAAGAAATCTTTAAAACTTAGAATTGAGTAGGCATTTTTGAATGCTCTAATATAAATAGTTTTTAATTATGTCATATTTCGTAAAATAACAACACAAATTTTACTCCCATTAGTTTGAGTTGTTTTTATTTTTCTTTGTTAATGTAAACACTATTAAAATTTGTCTACACAAATCATTATCCCAGGAAAGCTATTATCATGCCTATGAAGTCCTGTAAAACTTTTGCAAGTTAATTACACATCTTCATTTATCAACAAATATTTATTGTACTTTTAAAAAAAGTGAAAGCCCAATCATTATTCTAATTAACAAATGTGTTTTGTAGGTTCATCAGCTTGGTCATAAAGGAGAGTTAAACTGAAGAAAAGCATTTACATATTGTTTTATATGCATTGCTGAAAAATTATGAAACTCGCCATTTCACAGAATGACTGAACATGGAATATAATGCCTAAAACTGGTTGGCAATGCATACAAATATGCATTCATACATATTTCATAGAATTTCTAAAAATGACAAAATATGAAATATATCTCCTATTAAATGAATGGAAATTTTGGGCACTTTTTGTTTCAAAACTGAAAATGCAATTGGAGGTAAAATAAATTCTATAATCAATCAGAAAATATGAGCAACAGGAAAATTTATCCTTGTTTTTTGAAAGCTACTGTGAGAGATTCTATTCCTGAAGTCGACAAGAGGCAAAATTATTTGTACAATATATTGATAATTATAATGTGTGAGCTGGAGTATGGTTTCTACTGAATGTAACTGCAGAGGGAAATTTGAAACAATTCTATGTAAGATTTCAATTCAATTTATGCCTTAAGAACTTGCTTAGAATTGAAAATATTCCTGACCACGAAATTCCTTTCAAGCCAGTTCCATTTTGTCAGCCCTGTGGAAGCAGCCAAGGAGTTTCCAAACTTATGTGTTAAACAAAAGACCAAAATATGATATGACTTTGCATGAAAGATATAATGAAATGCATTTTCAAATGTTATCCAAGCCTACTACATTACAACAAGTAGGTAAATTTCAATTTCCATTTTTTTATTAGAAAACTTTTCTTTTATAAGAATAGAATCCATTTTATTTTGCCCAAATTTCCTTTTTCTTTATATATTTTGAATAAATTTTATAATAGCAGCCTCTTTTTTCAGAATAACAACTCAAGTTATGTTAATTATAGTAAATTGAATTATTTTTTCTTTTCATTTAAATTCTTTGTTTTTGTTTACAATTTTAAATGTTCAAATGAAAGAAGTTTTAAAAATTATTAAATAACATTAATATATTTTGGTATTGCAATAACATTTGTATAATTATTTTTATTTTGACATGAGGTCAAAAAAGCTTAGCAAAATACATTTAAATATATTTACTGTAAACTTCAAAACAGAAATTTCTTTAAAACTTGAGATAATGCAGGCATTTTTTAATACTCGTATATGAATAATTTCTAATTATTTCATAAAACAGTCACAAATTTTACTCCCATTAGTTTCAGATATTTTTATTTTTCTCTATTATCCTAAAAAATTATAATATTTGCATAGAGAGTCAATATCAGAATGAAAATATTATCATGTTTATGAAGTTCTATAAGACTTTTGTTTGTTAAATACTTTTCTCCAGCTATCAAATATTTTATATGTATTTTTTTTAATAAAAGGGAAAACTCAGTAATAATTATTGTTTTTTAGGTTCATGAAAGCTGATCAAAAAGGATAACGGAATCTAAAGAAATGTTTCTTATATATTGCAGATAATTTAATTATACATATGTATAATATTTACATAAGATGTGTGGTATTTATATAAATTTGTAGAAATATCAAATGCTTCTAGTATTATAAATATTCTAAATAAAATTTAAATGCTTTGTTTATAAATGATGTGACAATATTATTTATTCATGAAAGTCATTCAGTCAGTTTCAGGATGCTACATGGGTGAAAAATTCAGCCTAAAATCTGAAGTAACTATATCATTTTACTTTGTATTTGTGAAATTTTATTTAATAAAGTTCTTTTTAAATAAATTGTTTTTTTTTTCCTATCTCCAAAAAAATAAAAAGGGGAAAATAATATATATATATTTAAATATTTGTCAGAAGTAATTTTGTATAATTGAAAGTGTTTGAAATTGGGCATTTGTTTAGAATTTTCGTGAAATGTTAGAGTTAATCATAGAACAAATTTGGTTCTTGTGCTACAAAGCCAAGTTTAAACTTATAATAAATAAATATTACAAATTTCAAATAATTATTTATTTGTAAAATGTTGTCTATTAGACACTAGCTAACACTAACATTTATAATGAAGTATTAAGTTTCTTTAACATGAAGTATGTAAGTTAATAGTAAACATAAGGAATTTCATGCAAATAAAATGAAGAAATATATAATAGGAATTGTATAATTTAGTGTTTTAAACAAATTTTAACCATTGCATTAAAAAAATAGGGAAATGTTGTAATTATGCTTAAAAAGGAATTTGTGATTTATTCATTATTTTTTGGTAATTGTCTTGTAGAATGTTATTTATTACACACTACCTAGCACTAACATTTATTATAAGGTATAAAGTTTCTTCAACATAAAGTATGTAAGTTAATAGGAGTTTCAAATAAATGAAAGAAGTTTTGCATTTTGTGTATGGAATTTTTGTATAAAATTCAGAATTTTTCTTTTAACAAATTTGGTTCTTTCACCGCAAAACCAAAACTTACTATACATAGATCTAGAAAAGATATTTTAAGTAACTTGTTAAATTGTCCTTGCTAAAATATTGTATATTGAAGAAACACATAAAAGTAATGCTATAATTTAGTGTTTTAAACAATTTTTAACCAATGCAGGTCAATGGTCAAAATATGTGAAAATAGGAATTTGTGTTTTATTCATTTTATTTTAGTAATTCTTTGTTTATTGCTAACATTAAACAATATAAAAGCTTATAGCAAACTATAAGAATATATATATATAGTTCTATATATATTATATAGAACTATATAATATTTTTAATGAGAATTATATAGTCTTATATAGAAAATAGAATTATATAAGAATAATATGCTTTGAATTTTCATGAAATAACTTTAAAAATTAACAAATGGTATAGGCAATATTAAAAAATTTATAGTATATATATATATATATATATATATATATATATATATATATATATATAATTATACTAATTATACAATTGAAAATACGATTAAGTCAGCACTTTTTCCCATGCATTTAATAATGAAAATAAATAGGAATTATAAATGAAAGAAACTAACCTTATATAGACATATAAGAATCTGTTATTAGAAATAAGATAGGCAAGTGATCAAATTTAAAACTATTTCAAATAATTTTAACATTTGTTTAGCAGTAAAAGAGCAGTAAAAAAAATGTAATTTGAAATTTTATAGAGTAAGATTGTGGTAAAATAATATGCTATAATAATAATTAAGTATTAATATATATATTTTTTTAATTCTATGCTATAATAAGAATTAATTATGCTATAATAATAATAATAATAATCAGAGTTAAAATAAAAATAATGAAACATGTCATTCTATGAAAAGCAAGTGTTTTATGGAATTTTAAATTTATCAAAATAAATAGCAAACACAAGTATTCTTAAGTAAAAAAGTAAAGTAAACCACTTAAAATATTTCTTATTTTCATTCATTTGAAAAAAATATTAAAGTACAATAATTTGAACTATTATAACACTAAATTATAGGGTTTAAGAAAAACAAATAAACTAATATTTCAATAAGATGCGGCAAGTGTTCAGTAATAAATCGCCCAATGATTGATATTTGACCTCCCATTGCTAAAAAGCATTGGGAAATGGTTGGTAACGTATCGCCCATTCTAAAATACATTGGAAAATGGTTGTTATTGGGTCGCCCATTACTAAAATACATAGGGAAATGGTTGGAAATTAAGTCAAACATTCATAAAACACATCGGGGAATGATTGGAATGACGTCGGCCATGAGAAAACACGTCGGGAAACGATCGGCAAATTCATCGAAAAGAAGTCGTCGCGATTATCGCCAGCCATTCTGTCGTGGGGCAAGACCAATGGTAGCCCGAGATCGGCTTCCGATCTCGGCCCGACATCGCACGTTCTGTGTTGCGATGTGTGGCCAATGGTTAGCCGACGATCTTTTGCTGCTTGGAAGCACTCATCTCGGCGGCCCCGGCTTAATGCGTACTTCACATTAAAACTTTTATTTCGAAAAAAAAACTGCTATTAAAAGAAAAATAAATAGTCTTAATTACTCACATTATAATCACGTGCGATGCAGTACTTCTTTTTAGTAATTCAGATGCGATGTCATAGAATTTCAATGCAAAAAATACTCAAAAACCGTCGCAATCACAAACGACCGTACGCTGGGGGCAGTGGACATCAACTGAGCAAAGCTAATTACAGTCCATTAGAGGTGGGTCGTTCGCAAACGAACGGGTAATCTAAATGAATGAACTGAATCGGGTTGTATTTTTCTGGAATAGTCGATCGTTCGCTAACAAATGTGTGGACCTGGCTATTCTCGTTCAAGAATGACTGTGAGGAACTTGTGCTAATTTCATGCTTGAACCTCCTAGAGATAAGAAGACAGATGTTTGTGGTTATGTCTGCAAAAGAATGAGAAAGCAGGAGGAGGGGAGAGGAGGCAGATGTTTCAATGTCACTTAGCAGAAGACTAGTAGTTGACCTTGGGTAATTACACCGGTGAAGCCCTTAAAGAGATAAGATCTATATTACAAGAATTCTTGAAATACAAGAATCTCTATTACAAGGAATTTCGGACGCTCGTTTAGTAAAAAGGAAGCGCTTTATGGGAGGTAGAGATAAAAATTTTCAGTTCTTGGAATCAGAAAGTATGGGAATTTCTTTTCTCTGGTGGATGGAGATGGAGGAGAAGGGCATTGCCCTTTATTTATATAAGAGATTTTAGGAAGTTTTAATTGTAAAAGATTTTTATTGAAAAAATGTAGGAGTCGATTACGACTTTTCTGTTATGATACTAAATTTTACCTTTTAATACTACTAATTTAAAAACATTTCAGAAATACTTTATACCACAATATAGTCTTAAAATAAATCAAGTCGAATGTTATATTCCTATCTTTTTGTATTTTGCATGCTCTTTTATTCGTAACTTTAAGATATTATAAAAAATATAAAATAAATTTTACTTAAGTGACGAGCACTGCTATCATGATAAAT
>JAOUZG010029202.1:0-25833 GCA_026289955.1 Argiope argentata | reverse complement strand
AATAAATCCAAAGAATATGCAATAAAATATTTATGATAGATTCATCAGGAATAACTTTATAAAAAATCAAAATATTGAGTTATTTTTACTAACCACTTCACATACAATGACGTGTCTGACACGCGCATCGAATTATTGAATCATTAATTTTAAACCTGCAATTACGTGAAAGTATTCAGTAATTTAAAATGCCAGAATCATTTAGAAACTTTTCATTATCTTAAAACTCGTTACATTATTATAGGAATTAAAATAACAATAAATGCTTAATATTGGATATGCCATCTAATTAGGAAGTTAAATAAATTCGTATGTCAAGTGGTTAAACCGATCAATGAATAATATGGTATTAACCTGTTAACCGGGTAATTATTTTTGAATTGTAATATTTCGTCATACCCATTAATATCAATAATTACGGAAAATTTTTATTATACGTCAAATCAAGCTGATTTCTTAAAAGACATTTGAGGCGTTTGCTTAATGCTTCGAGATCTTTAAGGAAGTGACCTTAAAATTTATTCGATGTCCTCCGCAATGCTAAGCAGATGACGAATCTGCCAATATCCATTGCTCACGAATCTAAGATAAAGGAAACTATTTTTGAATTCTAAAACATAGTTTTAGACATTGTTTTCTCTGATATTTATAAGCATTCAGTGACTTAATAGGCATCTGATAAGATAAAATTGTTTGAAATTTATTTCCGGAAGTTTTATTATTGGTTAAAACTAAAATATTTTGGACTATACATTAAGAAGTATCTTCTGAGAATATGCATGCATTTCTAGATTGCCAACAATTGTCAAAACTACTTTTCAATAAAGCCATATTAAGAGGTGGTAATTAAATCAGTGTTTTAAGATTGAATGGACGGACAAATAGATTTTAACAAATAACAACTGAAATATTATACAATTATAAAATTTATGCTCTTATATAAAGTATTATGCCAATTAAAACCTTTCCTATCCTTCTATCTAAAAAAATGCATTCAGAGTTAATGCATTAATATCTGTATGGAGAGTTTAAGAAAGGACTTGAGTGTATATTAGAGCCTCTGCATACCTCTTCTTCAAGAATAATTTTGGTTTGATTAACGTGCCATCTTAAAACTGTATGACGAATAACTTCATCAAAGGATTTCTATATGAACCAATGGTCAAATGACGAGAATGGTTCTTGAAATTCACCCTCTCTCTAAATGTCTACAACGGAAAGACGTGTAAATTTAAAAGATAAAACATTTATTCAAAGATGCTTGCAGGAAATTAGATAAAATTGTCTCAAACCCACGAATTCTGGCACTGAATCTCTTCCAACAGAACATTGCTTTCCTCCTCTCCCTCCTTTCGCTGTCGGAGAGAGGAATACCAGCTCAGGTTTCGTCCTTGTCAACTGACCATGGTTCAAAATTACGAGGTACGTCCCAAAGCGTCCCAAGTATTAAAACGGGATGTTAATATAACAAAACTTTTTAAAAATTATCCTCGATGACAACATTTTTGACTTATCTGTCCATTTTCTGCAAATATTTAATTATATAAAATAAAACTTCACAAGTATCAATAAAATTTTGGATGTTAATGAGAAACTTTAAAACTTTTCTTTCTGCGATATAAGGGAAAATAAGTGTGTGTGTTTTTAAATCAAAAGTGGAATTTAAAATAAGTAGTTAGTATCCTGATAAAGGAAAGATGAAAAATTGGTGATAGGTTTGAGGTCTAGAAAAAAATAAATAAATAAAGTTCGTTAAGACATTAAAAATCCTAAGATATTTTTTTTCATTATTGATTTCATATATTTATTACTTATTTAATTTTTTAGATTTATTATAAAAGATATATTTAATTAATATAAGAACAAACATATACTCGTAAATCTTTGTAGATAAATATAAGCAACATAAGGCGATTTTTATTAATACTTTAACATTAAATAAAAATGAGAGAAAAAGTACCAAAATGACTTGAAGATAACCTCAATTAAAACTGATAACCTCAGATCCAAAGGGTAAAAAGACGAGAAACCTTTTTACAGATAAATCCTAACTAGATAACAATCGATTTTCCTATTAAGTTGAAACCTAACAAAACAAATCAGTAATACATATTTCAAAACCTGATACGAATTTCTACTTATTTTGATTCAAAAGATTTCAAAAAATATATTACAGAGAAAGATTATTACCTACAAATTGTTTTAAAAGATTTAGTCTTAAATGCTTAATATTCTTCTCTCGTGTTTGATAAACAAGTAAGAAATGCGTGATCATAATTGGATTATTCGAATATCTCTCTTTGACGAAAAATAAAGAGATTCGAATATCTCTTTATTTTTCATTCATTAATTCATTCTAATTTGCAACGAATAACCTTTCGACATTTTTATTTAATTCATATAAATCTAAAACACAGATATATTTATTTTAGATTTAAACGAATAGAATTTAAATCTGATATTCCATAATACTAATATAAATAAATCTATATAAAAATCTATTTCGAAATAAAATAATTTTTTAAATTATTCTGATAAGACGTAGGAAGAAACTCTTATCTGAAACATACAAAAAATCGAAGAAAGTAAACTTTTAAATTATCCTTCTTCGGCAGTAAGAAAAAAAAAGGATCTTATCTCGAGTATTATAAATAAACAAACCTCAACAAATAAATGTTCAAAATTTTAAACAGAGTAAACGCTATTGAAGAAGTATTGGGATTCGCGATGTAGTGTGATAAATAACAAAAATCATTTCCTTATCTCGTATCTCTTATAGAAGGGAATTTTTCAAGTAGTGTAAGCTTTTTATATTGCAAAGATACAAGTTATATTTATAAATAAATGATATATAAGTGAAATATATGAAATCACATTTTAATTAAAATTAAATGGTTTTCATTTTTTAAAGAAATTTTTTTCCACCATTTATTTATTGATATTATGTATTAAAAATTACTTCGCCTTATTTCTTTAAATTTTGTAGAATTGCCATTTAAATATATTTGTTCGACTAATGAATACAGGTTTCATTGTTATTGATTTATTTATACAAATAATAATTATGAGTATAAATAATTAAGTGTGCTTATTCACTCACAAAAATTATTAACTATGGTATTAATCAAAGAGAAATTTTAAACAAAAAAAGGTCCCATTGTAATTGACATTTGTATTTACTGACGCGTTTGTAAAATTAGAATAAAAGTTTTTTTTTAAAAAAACTATAAACTACAATTGACAATGTGGAAAAATAATTTAAAATCAGTTATTTGATTGGCCAAATTTAATATTTAAAACATTTTATTAATGCCAAAATAAGTTAACGTATAGATTATCAAAAAAAAAAAAACATTGAGTATGTATCATCGAAATTTCTTTCAGACTATCTACAACTTCAAAATACAAATTTAAACCTTGTATTTCAAAAACAGAACTACTATTCAAACTGAATTAATATTCTAGATAATAACTTTATCTAATTACAATTAAAGTCCTTTTACTTCTTTAACTTATAAATGAAAAAGATGACGATTAAAAATAAAACTCCCAAATTAATTTAAAATAAACCAAAACGAAATCATAGTTTGATATCTATCAGAAAAATCCAAATTTTATTATCTCTATGTCAAATGAAATATGATTTATTTCTTCAATCACGCGAATAATCATTAGATTCCAAAGAGAAAGAAAGACTTAATCTTAAATAGTGATTTTGAGTGTGATAAGAGGATGAAGATGACATGTGACAAATGTGATCCTGACTCAAAAGGTATATTTCCTTCTGAGTGGGATTAGATCCTATGATTCAAAACTTCCGAATCGCGTGCTTTGGCGAAACCACAATATTTATTTGGTCACGCGTTAGAGTCCACGATTATAAAATGAAATAGGTAAAGAAAGGTGGGAAAACAATTGAAAAGTAAATTGTGTGAGGTTTTAATTACAGTTAATAATTAATTTTTATTTGAGTTTTAATTTAAAGATTTTCTCCATTATTAGAGTGTGTTTTTAAGTAATAATTAAATATTAACACAATTTTTTGTAAAATATTATATCTGATATGTAGCTTACAGAAAATTATATTTCGTTATCAAAATTATATCCTTTTAAGTACAACATTCAAATGCAATAAATTCATAAAGAATTAATGTGTAATAAATATCGGTTAATAATTATCAAAAATATATTTGCATTTCGTCCACACGGATACTTTAATTAACATGAAATAAAAATATCCATTGGGGTTTTTTAGAACAAAAAAGTGATTTTTAATGATGCAAAAAAATGAACAAGTAATTTTTATAATTATGAAACGAGGAGAGAGTGATCTACACAGAAAATTTTATCCGCATTTTACATGTCTCAAGAGATTTCAGCAATTCGGTTTAGTTAAATTACTATGCTGCTTTATCAGAAATTCCACATTGAAATAAATTTAAATAAAATTTATTTTTATGAATACTACTGAATATTAGCGTTGTTTCCTTTGCCATACCAGAATAGAAATATCTCATCTAAAGTTCATCTACAAACGCTAAAAGAAAATCATTTACAATTTATATTTATTAGTAGTTATTTCAAAATTTTCAGTTCCTTAAAACACATTCTAAAATATTTAGTTATTAATCAATGCGTTTCGTCCGAAAAAAAGCTTTAACTGATTTTATAAATTCAGTTACAGTTTAATTTCGCTTCATAAATAATGCCAAACGCTTCATAAACAATGTATTAAATGCCAACTTTTCCTATCTCAAAAATGAAATCTATAATAACATTGTTCATTTCGCGCATATACAAAAAAGTATAACAAATATGCAGATCTTAAACATGATACTAAATTTTATTACACAAAACTTCCGAAATTCTTTTTTTTTTTACCCAGCAAGTTTTATTGCGTAAATGAACACCAATTGTAATTTGATCTCGCTTTCGAATCGGAACGGTTATCTTTCGAATTAAATCATCGATAAATAAATCATTTACGTACAATGATCAGAATATTCATCTTAAACGCCGGGTGATGAGGAGATAAAAAAAAATTATCTTCATTACGTTTTAGCCGGCATTCATTTCACAAATGCTGAAATTTTATAAAACTAGGTAGATTTATTAGATTTTTTGTAGAATAAATTATAATTTATAAAAGACACAATTTGAATAAAATTTAAAGTAAAGTGCTGAAATGTTAAGTTCATTGAACGATTTTTATTATAATTAGTTGATAATATTTATTTGAAATTATATATATTATTACTCAAAGCAAACAAAATTGAAATTATATATATTATTACTCAATTTAACATAAATTAGAAGAAAAACAATAAAAATAAAAACCAAACAGCAATATAGATGAAAACTCATTTGTATTAAAATGTCTTATTTTCAGCATAATTATAAAGGATTTTAAGAATATTCAAATCTTTAACCAATGTAAAATTTAATTTATTGGATCGAAATCGGAAATTATATATAAATATTGTGAACAAATATAATATAATCAAATATATTGTTTTGTTATTCATTAATGCACTGGTACAATAGTTTGTATTTCAAATCCACCGATCCTGCGATACAGCGAAGTAGAAATTTGATTTTCGTGGGATCTCACAAAAAATACCACCATTTGGAAGCAAATATTCAAATTGACAATTGAGTTTATTTTTTAAAAAATATTTATATATCTAAAGAAATAAGCATGACTTGAATTTAAGCAAATCAATCTAATTGTTATTTTAATGAAATTTAAAATTCTTTCACAAAATTTTGTATGTTTTAAATATTTATAAGAATAAATATTGACAATCCAATGAGTTGTTTCATATACCGGCAAATTTAAATTGTTTTTAAAAATATCAACAGATTATTTCCAATTTTTTTCTCCGTAAAATAAATACAAAGACATTCAAATAAAATCATTTCAATTCGATTTTTAAAAAAATATTTTTCTTTAAAAAATATTAATAACTTACTTTGAGTAACTTGGCTTTGACTTTCACATAGGGTTTTAGGTGAAGATCTAAAATATCAGACATATCGTAAGTCATCGTACAAGAAGCCACGACACTTGGAAAAGAGTAAATAAATAAACAGTCAACGTTGGTCGACACAAAACTTGAAATGTGCAAATATTGGAGACATATTCTAAGACATCAATATTTCAAGATCATTTTGTTAAGTGCCGAAGAGTCAAAAGGAACGGATACCCTATTCCACTCGGCATGTTTCACAAGACCAGACGTCATCTGTACGTCATATTTTCCTGCTGCCATCTGTCGGGAAATAAAATAACTATTTTGATAAAATGTTACGACAGTTGAAATTGATAGAAGACCTAGCAACAGAAATCATGCTTTAAATAATAGATCTCCGGGTTAGGTTCAACGATGCAATATCAAATCGTAATTTTATCATTTCTTTCAATGCTGAATGTTAATGTTTCGATGGACTTTGGACTTTGATTTACCATATTTATTATTTTGTTTCGATTTGTTGTTCACTTAATAGAACACTTTTTTTTCAACTGATCAAAGTTTGCACTGAAAAAAAAGGGACCAAAAGGAAAAAAACGTATTGATAGATTTAGCAGATTTTACATCATCATAATATTATTGTTTTTTTTTACATCAAGATTGTGCATTAGAAACAAAGATTTTGAAGTAATATCAATGAATAATCTTTTTGAATGCTAGTTGAAGGTTATTACTTTACATAAGTTATTTGACTGGAACATCTTCATATAAAAAGAAGGAAATGCTGAAGTTTTAAGAAAGTCAATCTCCTTTTTAATAAACTGCTTAGTTATTTTTTTATCCATTTTTATTTTAATTGAAATGCTAAATTATTCTATCATGTTAAATTTATTTAGATATGCAATCTTTAAAATTCTTCTAAATTCTTGCTTCAACAATAAATCTATACTTTCTTTCTTGGTTTGATAAAATATTTCAAATTAATATTTTTTAAAGCATTTTTTACCCACATACATATGTTTAGTGATATTCATTTTTTTTATTTTACTTTCTTTAAACCTTTAAAAAATTCCAATTGACTTTCAAATTGGCAAATGTACAATTAAACCTTTTAAATGATGGAATTATTATCGATATAAATATCTTGATACGTTTGGTTTCATTAAGTGCAATCAATTCGTCGGTTAAACACATTTAAACAATTTTCATGCTGAAATAACTGATTAAATTATTAGAATTTAACTATGTATACATTAATAATTAAGAGTAATTAGACCATTTTGAATCTTAAAAATAATAAGTTATTTAGAGAAAAGATGGAATCTGAGAATACGAATAATCAATAATCAGTATTAGCAAATCTTTCAGGAAAGACAATTTACATGTTTTGTCAATACCATTTATTTTTAACTATTATCTAAACACTTAGTAACAATATTTTAGAGTATAAAAAATTACTTTACTTTTTGATGCTGCTTTATTTTATTTTCATTAATTCCTTTTGGTTCTGTCATTCATGTAAAGTTTAAATATTATTTATGCCAATAAAGGCGCAGCTTAACCAAAACAAATAATTATAAAATCATTCTCATTTAAATATTAATAGTTATTAAATATGAAGTTAAAAAATATAGCGTATTTAATTTTGAATGAAATTAAATATACATTTTTTTTTTTCGTTTTATATTTGCCATCTTTGACTTTGCTTATTCAAATTATTGATTTTATTTCATTTTATTTAAATTTCTTACAAGTGATTTGATTTTCATAGAACCAAAAAATGAAACTTCAATTAAGTATTTCCTATCTCCCAACTGTGGCTGATACCTGTATCTAAGCTGTGTTATGTTAACAGTTTCTAATCTTTATATTCTATAATGGAAACAAACCACAAGTTTTAACTGAACATATCATCTAAGAGCAAGTTATCGTAAAAAAATTTAATTTCTTCGTTTAAAATAGGCGTTTTATTCCAACAACAAATTTATAAAAAGCATTTTATATCCGTTGGCTTGTGAAATGAGTTAATATATATCGATAAAAAGAATTAAAAAGTATGAACCAGATCTTTGAATTTATTTAACATATTTCTTAATATACCAAACATCTTTAAAGGACTTTATCTATATATTCTGTAAAAATTGAGGAAAGAAAAGAAAATATATTATGCTAATGTTAAAGGATATCAAAAAATAAGCATACTATATATATTTTTAAAAACTTTCGACGATGAAAAAGAAAAATGTGATTGAATTAAAATTATCTAAAAATGAAAACGGGTTAAATTTCTTTACAGCAATGATAATTATTGATGCATATTATGTATAAAAATACTCTTTAATTTGTTAAAATTAGATTAAAAAATGTTGACTAACTGATATTATTAAAAACTACAGTTTTTGAATACTTTCTAAAAAACTACGTGTTTTCTTAAGCTTCAAAATATAGCTTGCAGAGCTTCTTAAATTCTTAAATTTAAAATGATACTCCAAGTATTTTAGAATTCCATCAACTTGTTTATTCTTTCACTAAACAACATTTACAAAAATTAATCGAAATAAAATTAATACAATATTTTAATCAAAAAATTCGTTTGTTTTTAATTTTTAATAATGCTTTAATTAAAATAAAAAAATCGTTTGCTAAATGTCTTACAAATTTATATTATGATATTTACCGAAAAATGATAGTTCCAATTTTTAAATACTAAAGTGATGTAGATATTTTAAAATTATTAACAAAAAAATGTAAAAATTTAGTAAAACTTTAATCGATTAAAATTTCTAACAAAAATTTTAAAGTCGTTTGGAAATGCACGTTTACATTTTGGAGTATATTTGTATCAAGTAATTCTAGGCCAAATGAATCCTGAGAATATATAGGCAAATGCCCACTTTCATTATTAGTAGAGATTGAATAACAAGTTTATTAAAAAGAGTTAGTTGTGTAGATAAACGAATATTTTTGAAGCAAATAGACATTTTTTATATAAGCAATAGACATATATTTTTTCTTGGTTAAGCAATAGATACAATTCATATGATGCACGCCAAAGATGATAATTGCCTGATTCAATTTCTTACTACAGTTGATATTTTAAAAATATATAGCGTATTAAAAATGCATTTTTCAGTTCGAGAAAATAAGATAGTAGATGTTTAATTATTTACCAATTGTATTTATATTAAAAATCTGGCGTTCATAGAATTAATTGTTTCTCTTCTTTATTAAGTAGCGTTATCACAAATGTAGTATCGTCCGATAGATGATTTAAAGAAAAAATTACATCATTCCAAAGGAAATGCATTTAAAAAAATTTATCTGTCTAAAAATATTATGTTTAACTCCTCCGAAAATGTTTTAAAAAATGGAGATAATGAATCACATGGACAATATGAGTGTTAAGATTCTTGAGTAATGATGATAGTCTCAACTAACATTTCATCTTTATTGTAAGATAAGTAAAAAAAAATATCTGAAAGAATTAAGCAGGGAATTTTATTTCCATATCGGTAGCATTCAAAAGGAACGGTAGAAAGGATTAATATAAAAGACTTAAAGAGATAAATACAGAAGATTATAAAATATTTTTAAAAACTTCATTTTTTTTATCTGAATAGCGTTTTTTTAATTAGAATTTTATTCTTATTTTAATGATAAATATTATTTTATTAACACTGAATTTAATGCAAATTTATTATTATTTCCTTTTGTTCAGATTCTACAGATTTTTAAAATTTATTTTTAATATTTATCAACAAGTTTTGCTTAAAATTACCATAAAAAATGACAGAAATTTATTAAACTTTTATTATTCAGGTAAGTTAAAACATTCAGTTTCAAATTTTTAAAAAGTTGTTCATTCGCTGTTTCATCAAATACAAATTGCTCTTATTTTTAAAAGTTTAAAAAAGTTCTTTTTTCCCCTATAAATGTCCGTTGTAAGATTTGAAAAATTCAAAAGCATACTTACAGCTGAAATTAAATGCTCTAAAAATGCCCTGTTTATAAATATCCCAGATTCAGTTTCTCATGGAGAAATAAAACAGAATAATTTTTTTCAGAATTTTGTAAGGTTTTTATAGGAGAAAAGTTTTATTATGAAAGAGTATGTACTTGAAGACTGTATTAGTTCTTTAAAAAGAGTCAATCAGAAATATAATTGCATAATTTTTTACTATTTACTATTTAATTTTGTAAAATAACTTTTTAAAAATGTTATTTGCTTTTTTAGAGTGGAAATTCAAAAGTCAGAAAATTTTGATAGTCAAGAGCTTACTTTAAAATGCATACTAAACATTTCTAGTATATTTGGAACTTACCATCTAATTTACATGAAATAATTTTTGCTGATTTACCAATAAACATTTTCACTTGAAAATAAACGAAATTTTAATAGGACTGAAATATGAGTGATATTTGTAAAATTTTCAAAAAAAATTGAAACAAAAATGTTTGGAAAAGAATATATTCTATCTTCAATTTAGGAAATATTAGTCGCAACATTTAAAAGGAGATTTTTAACATCGTATCACCAGAACTTAACAAATGTTCTTTTCTATTAAATTTCTTTAAAGTTATTTAAAGAAAATATCTAAATTCATCATGAATATCCATAACTTAACATATTTTTTTTTCATTTACTACTTTTTTCACCTTAATTCATTTTAAGTAAACACATGAAAAATGCCATTTCTATTCGCTTGACAGGAAATTTCAAAACTCATATAATTGAGCATGTAACCCAAATATATTTTTTTTCTAAAATATACTTACTTATCTAGCCGTCTTCTTTGTAATTTATTATTTTGACAAATGGATACTCTTAATGAATGTTTCAAATTTGAAAAGAAGATCAGAAATAATTAAATTTAATTACTAGTAATTATTTTGATTTTCATTTTTTACAATGTTGTGAGACATCATCTCGAGTAATTATCTGCTACGACGTGTCAGGTCAAACCTGTCGGAAATGCGGAATTATACTATGAAAGTGGGGGGGGACTTTAGTTCTTCATTAAGACAATTATTTCTTTGTTAAAGTTACTTCAGGTAGCATTTTCAATCAGAAAATTGTAATTTCTTTTCTATTCAACGGAATGCACATGAATTTCGTATTTTTGGAATTTAGACAATAAAAGATGAGAGAGAAAAAAATTGCACCAAGTATTAAAATCTTAAAATATTGATATAATGTGAACATTTGTGAATTTATTTGCTGAATCAAAAAGATGATATATACCGAAATACAATATCCAAAGGATTGCTTTTAAATTCTTTTATTTGTATTAATTCCAGCAATTAGCTAATACACTCACTGGCCAATGAATGAGAAACCTTTGAGATTTGAATTTGAATGTGTTCTAGGGATGCGGTATGCAAATTTTTTGTCATGACTTAGGTTACACGTGGTTAAAATGCTAGCATAAGTAAGATGTGAGAGTCCTTTTTGCGATAAAGGAAGCAAAATGGGGAAAAGACAGATCTTTCACCATTTGAGAAAGGGCTTATTGTTGGTGCCCGTTTACCAGGGGCCTCTATTTCGAAGATGGTAGATCTCACTGGGTTCTAAAAAGCAGCCATATCAAAGGTTTTCAAAAGTTGGAATCAGATCCCACAGTCCTTCTCCAGAAGACGCAACTGCGGTTCTAGTGACTCGAATCAGCAGAAAAGGGACTGTAATTCAACTGACACAAATCGTCAACCAAGGCTCTTCCCAACAGATTTCAGCTCGAACCATGTGTAGATAATTGCAGAAGATAGGAATGCATGGTCGAATGCCCGTGAGAAAATCACTAATTGCTCTCTGCTCGACACGAAAAAATTCGCTTGCATTGGTGCCGAGAAAGAAGACACTGGGCATCTGTGGATTGGAAACGGGTACTGTGGTCGGATGAATCACGCTGCACTTTATTTTGCACTTATGGAAGACGTCGAATTTGGCGAGAACCCTTAAAGCCATGAATCCATCTTGCCTTATTCGCACTGTGCAAGTGTCTGGAGGGAGTATCATGATATGACATATGTTTTTCTAGCATGGAAGTGTGCCCTGGTGTCCCTCGAGGGTAAAAAAACAGTCATGTGATACTTAGATATACTGGTAGATCAAGTGCACCCTGCAATGTTGTATTTTTATCCTGATGGTGATGGATACTTCAAGGACGATTCATTCATTATTATACAACATAATATAGATAAAACCAACTTATTTATCCAGAAATATATTATGTTTCCACTTGCGATGCATTTTTTGGGGGGAGGGATAGTTATATATTATAAAACTGAGCCTGAATATATTGGAATTTTCAACTCTTGTTACATAAAAGTTATTTATAAACAAACCATTTAGCCCCAATAGGCATAAACAGCTTTAAAAGTTTGGGCAAAGAAGAAAAGTGATTCATCTTATGAAATTTTTGAAAGTAATTTTCACATATTTATCAATAACAATATGATAAGAAAATTTAGCGATAAAAAATTTAAACAAAATTCGAAATATATGCTTTATACCTTTAAAAAATGTCAGCCAAATTGTGATAATTACATAATTTTTTAGTCCAAAAATTGAAAATATTTAAGGATCTAATCAAATTTAATGATATATATTTTAATTTATGTTTTTCTAGAACA
Source organism: Argiope argentata (assembly GCA_026289955.1). Lineage (NCBI taxonomy): Eukaryota > Metazoa > Arthropoda > Arachnida > Araneae > Araneidae > Argiope > Argiope argentata. Next base: position 13,231 of record JAOUZG010029202.1, on the reverse strand, counting down.
TTTCCTTTGTAGTTGATCTATAAAGTTAGAAAATTTATTCTTAACTCTTTAAAAGGGTATTCGATAACGTGACCAGTAAGAAACGATTTATTTTTAATTACTGTAAAAAAAGGGAGAGATAAAATCCTTTTTTTTTTCGCATTTGCTCTTTATCCATTTCAATGTCATCACTTCTTTGTTTTGGGTCAAAAAGAAATTATAAGAATTAAGCTGTATTAGGAAAAAATGCTGTAAAATTTGATATCTTTAATAAAAATGATAACGAATGCCTATCATCCAAAAGTGAAACGTGGTTAGAAATTCTAGAGATATACGATCAATCAGAAATAATGGCAAAAAAATTGAATGCACGTTGAATTTTCGTGTGCGATTTAAGGCCTTCTGAACTGATATCGGAATGATTTCTAAATGTGGTCTATATACCGATATAAATGTTTTTTATAAAAAATGATTGTAAAAAATGCTTTTAATTCTTTTCATAGCTATCTTTGTTTTATTATTAGTGATGCAACTTTTAATTCAGTTTTTATAAATAATAATGTAATATATCATTTCTAATGAAAAATAAGATTTTAATAATGTACTAAGATGCTATTAAATGCTAAAAAATGATAATTTTAGAAGGATTTTTTAAAAAAAACACCATTTTATCAATAAACTAGAAGTATATTCTTTTAATAGAATAGTTCTTGGTTTGAAAGTCAGGGAAGCTGATAGAAAATATTAAAACTGCAGACAAAGCAATGTGATAAAAGAACGGAGCCCCAGTGGATTCAAAAAGAAAGAATACCTCAAAAATGTGCTTAAAATTAAAATATTTTATAAATAGGACAGAAATTCCAGTTTGTTTATCCTATTTCCAATAGTTCCTGATGCTTTTTCAATTTCACTCTCATGATCAGAATTTTGACAGAAGAAAATTAATTTCTGTTTTTGGTACATAAACAGTATTTTAAAATTATTTTATTAATATAGGACGTTTATATAAATTATTTCTTTGTGGTTAGGTTATTCATTAATAACAACTATTTTCTATTCCTAGTTCAGTAATTCCAATTATTTTCTGTTACTGTTATTTCTTATCAACATGACTTAGAATCGAAAGGAGTGAGATTGAACTATTCAATTAAATTGGAATATAGTCTCAAGAATCAAAAAAATAATTGAAAATCAACTTTCTAATTTTTCCAGATTTATTAAATTTAAGTGAAATCTAAAGATAACAGATATTACCACACATCTTACCGAAAATAACTAAAATATTTCAAAATTAGTATAGGTACTGAGAATAAAAATTGAATATTCTATCAAAATATGGAAAACAATAAGGAATTTAAAATTAGTTCACTGAGATTAGATGGCCGTTTAGAAAAGCGAGAAATTTTTCGAACAAGCGACAAAATTTTGAATTCTAGTTAATTCACTGTCGCCATCCTCTCCAAACTTTCATGTCTTTCGGATGTATTAACGAGAGAAGTGGGAGGGGGTTATCGCAAAAAGTCAAATTTTTCTTACCACCAAGTCCTTAAACCCGATGTATCCCTAATCTGGTCCTAGAATTGCGACCATACAACTACTATATGCTCACATCAAGTACCAATTCTCCTAGCAAATCTAGTAAGTCCAATAGTATCATGGGTTTCTTTTAAGGGAGAAAGGGAGAAAGGGAAAAAATTTTAAGGGAGAAATTTTTTAATTATAAAAAGTTGATATCTATTTTGCTTAAAGATTAAGTTAAAATCTTACACTTCCATTCTGATGAAAATTGAATTTAACTTTTTTTAAAATTCATGGATTTTACGGGAAGATGAAGTCATGCCAGACGGTAGACTCACCGACCGGCCATAAAGACATACGGATTTAAACCATTAAGCTGAATGATCGGAACGTCTCAACAGCAACACTGGTCGGAACTGTGGTTGAGTCCTAATGGCCTCTACCAGCCACGGTACAATCCTTCCCGTAGGAAGTACGTTCCTTCATCGATGAGAGGAGCCTATCCTCAACTAATAGTGCACTCTCCAGGGTGGCGAGATCCAACCACCATGCCGGAAAGATCTCATTCTACATTACGAAGTGCCCCCCGGGGCGGTCACGGGAGATGAAAGTATTATTCCTTCATTTCGGGGGGGGGGGGGGTAACAGATAAAAAATACTGAAGTTAGTTAAAAATCTGTCTCGGACAGCAGATGCAAAATTCGCCCCAAAACTAAATTGGAGCAGTAGATTTCTACGTATATCATTTAATCTTGTACTGCTTTCATTGATTAAAAAATTATATATTGCTGAAGTTACTCTCTGTATAGTAGTGTCAATAAATCGTTTGAAACTTTTTCAAATTTGATAAAAAGAACACCCTACATATTATTAGTCCAGAATATCTAAATATTAGAAGGTTAATTAAATAATAGCGTAATAAAAATTTGTTTATACATAATTACACTTAAAATGAAATGCAATTTTAATGAATGCAGAAATAAATTGTGCTTATTCTGAGATAAATTATAATGCTAATTGGATTCGGATGTCCAGTTAATATATACCTTAAAATAATACATTTTAATGAGATATTAATTTGAACAAATTTATGTAAATACATTTCATCTCCATTTGAATTAAAAAGACATTTACTTCTACGCCTTTCTTGTTTAAGTATAAAGAACATTATGTACCAAAGATTTTATTTAATTTTTCTTCTTTATAAATATTTGTAATCATATAATGTTTATTTTACAATTATATTGACTCTTTCATTAATTGTTATTTCATTATTGCTGAATAATTTATACAATTTACATATATTATTAATTTGTATTACTTTATTTTATTTAAAGAAAAAAATTATATATGTACTACTTTATAATTTGAACTATTTTATTTGTACTACTTTATTTTATTTAAAGTAGAATAATTATGTTTATACTACTTTATTTTATTTAAAGTAGAATAATTATGTTTGTACTAATTTATTTTATTTAAAGTAGAATAATTATGTTTGTACTAATTTATTTTATTTAAAGTAGAATAATTATATATGTACTACTTTATAATTTGAACTATTTTATTTGTACTACTTTATAATTTGAACTATTTTATTTGTACTACTTTATATTTTATTGCTGAATTATTTGCACTGCTTTATATTTTATTGCTGAATTATTTGTACTACTTTATATTTTATTGCTGAATTGTTTGTATTGCTTTATATTTTATTGCTGAATTATTTGTACTACTTTATATTTTTGTACTATATAACTGCTTATTATTTTATTAATTTTCTGAAAATAAATAATAGTAGATTATTTATTTTCAGGAACTCGCTTCACCATTAGACATCGATTGTTTACCACTCTGGTTTTCACGTCATCTTCGTATTGCAGATTGCAAGAACTGTGTTTTTCTTTGGATAACGCAACAGAGACAGAAAAATAAATGCAGATTGCTCCATTTTGGCGCATACAGAAAAATCATATTCCCTGCACGAGGAGAAACAACCTGCAACCGATTCGACGGTATTTGTTTAGAAAACATCGCAACTTAGTATCTTGAGTTCTTATCGCTAAACAAAGGGGGCTACGTGAGACCCGTATTTTATTTTTGTGTCCCATTATCTATCGAATAAACCACCTTTCCTGTTATGATTGAAATAGAAACCTCACCTAGAGTTAGGCATCGAATTAAATTATGAGTTTATGCTGCTGAAGGAAAAAAATAATATACTAACGTTGAAGTATATATTGCTTGTTTTTCAGTAAAAATGATGTATTTGCGCATGGATTAAAATGCAAAGAAAATAAAATAAAAATGTTATTTATTGCGGTCATGTACGATTACTGAAGTTTCGAAATTCTAGATACAGGGAAAAAATGTGACATTAATGCCTTTCAGAGAATGGTTGTTAAGTTCAAAGACATCGTTCGTCAGCGATATCGTTCGAAGGGATAATATTGGTCAAGGACGAATCTGGTGTTTTCTCCTTGTCCGAGGAAATCATAAATTCATCTCGTTACAAAGTACAAGTATTCATTTTTAAAAGTTAAATCTGCTCATATTTGATACAACGCAGGAAATATGTAGGACATAATAATATCTTTTAAAACAAAATACAAATAAGTCAGTTCAATGGCACTTTCAATGGCAATGCATTGTTAAAAGCAATAATTAATCTTTTTTTCGCTGTTGCAGTTTTTACAGATTTAAAAATCTATATGTAAGTTTTTTTTAAAAAAAAAGGATAATATTTAGCATATCATGATATTTTAAACTTACTAAATAGTCAAACACTGAAATAAATATAAAATGAATTATATTAAATTAGATAAAAAATGTCTAAATGAAGGGAAAATATAAAAAGTGACGCAAAAATTTAGATAATATTATCATTAATCTTAAAGTACATAAATACAAAAAGTATGTTTTCAAGTGTTAAATATTTCACTGTTCAAAAGTCATGATTTTAAATTTCCTTTAAAAACAATCTTTCCAAAAATAGCCCGTTTTAGTAGAAAAATTAACAAATATTTGGCTTTAATGTTTCTTATTAATTTGTGAATAAATTAGATAGTTTTAACAACCTTTTTCTGAAATATTTTTTATAATTTCTTCAAATATTATACTTTTTAACATAGATTTTGAAGAAATAAAAACACACGCAAAATAAATTTCTTGGGTCTTTTTCTTTCAAAATAGTGAACTGAAATTTTTTCTCAATTTATAATAAAGATGAAGGAATACAAAGCTACTGCATTTGATAAATATAAACTTTTGAGGATAAAAATGCATATCTCGCAAGGATTTTTTTAAAACTTCTTATTAGAATTTGAATTAAAATTTTAGAGAAATTTTGGCATCATTTCCAGAAAATTTCCAATTACAGCAAAAAACTTACTTCTGCTTCATCTTAAAATTTAAAAGGATCGATTATATTAATCTTTGATGTATATTTTTTAATATTTAATTAACTCAAAATAATTTAAACTTATTTTCGTATGTAATACAAAATCCAAAAAAAAAGTTCTAAAAGAATATTAAATGTATCATGAACGATAGTACAAAAGCATTCTAGAAGAACAGCAAACATCTTAATAAAAGCCACATGAAGATATTTTTGATACGATATATAAATTGAAGAAATTATTGATAAGATTGATAAGTTCAAGATATTTAATCATTTATGATTTACACTCTGAAATACTATCAAAATAATTTTAAAATTGAAACATGCAAAATAATGAACTTATACATCTATACTTTACACGATTCAGAATTGGTAAAACAGATTTCAAGAAAGGAAGTGATATATTTACTTAATATAAGTAAAAGCTTTAAATTTGTAATAAAATATTATGAAGAAAATTGCCAAAATTGATACTAAGTTATAAGTTAGATTACATTGCTAAGAAATTGTAGAACATATCTGTTTTTTACGAATTGTTGTAGAGTCAAAATTAGGAAAATTCATTGTGCAATAAACAGAATAGCGTAAGGCTCCTAAAAATGTAAGAATTATACGCCTATTACAATTTGAAATTTTAAAGATGTCTTGCTGAGTAAATTCTTAAGATTAAATTACATATAATTTTAATGAGAGATTTTACTGACCATTAATCCTGACGAACTATTTGGTTACGAAAGACGGTTAGTTATGAAAAAAAATAATAGATAAGAACAAGTACTTAAAATAACAAACGAATTGTTCTCAACAATAAGAAATAGCATATGTCTTATTCGAATCTGATTTGAATTTTACACAATTATCAAATAAGTTATTCAAAACACAATCACCTTACATTACATGTTAAAAATTGAATAGGCGTAATGTGCATAAATAATTAGAAAGTTGTTCATGAATTTTACATTGCAATTTATAAACATTTCCAGTTTCTTTGGTTATTTTCACAAAAACTTTATATTGTGCTAATTTAATTTTAAAAAATTGACAAGAATTTTTGCATATTTTAGATATTAATAATAGGCTGAAATTATTGAAATTATATTATCATAAATATATTTATTATTTAAAACTTTCTCGAAAAGATAAAAAGTGAATTATTGTGAAGGCTTTTAATAGTAAAATTTTTTAAAGGATTTTACTTGTAGAAATATTTTAATCAATGTATAAAAGAAGCTGTTTGTCTCTAACATTTAAAAAATTATAAAAAAAATGAAACGGAAAAGAAAACTACATTCAAAGGAAACATTTTCTGGAAGTATTTCAAAAGAAAATGTAGCAAAAGTATGTAATAAATTTATCTGACAGTTAATTTATTGTGTATCATGCAATATGCTTTAATTTCTAAACAAAATCGCTTCAGATAATTTATCATGTATCTGTTTTTAATTGTATACGAAGTTTATAAATGAAATATTAACCAAAATTAAAAATCAATAGTTAAAAAAATCAAAAATTTTGTCGTAAATAAATCTCTTAAAACACGTGAAACAATCAGACATCGATAAGATAGTTTTATATTGCATCAAAGTCCGGAGTGCTAGATCACCAAATTTGTTAGAACTTGGATAAAAATTCATTGAAGCTTTGAACAGTACCAGAGAGCATCTCGTAACAAGTTTTGAAAATCACCCTTCATTATCCTTTTTTTAATTTATTTAATTATAAAATTATCGATTAAAAATTTTTATTAATTAATTAAATAAATGAAATTTGGATTCTTTCACAAAAATATCATATTTTAATTACCTTTCTCGCCACAAGAGATATTAAGATAGTCAAAAAATTTAGTAATAATGAAATTACTTAAAGAAATTTATTGAAATGTCTAAATTATTCCATTAATGTGGATGCAATTTCAAATTAAATTCATTCACTTCTAAGTAAAAATCTTATCAATCATTTTTTCCACCGCCAATTTTAACAAAATAATAATAAAAAAAATTATTAAATACTTTATAAAGAAATTGATTATTTTTAAGATAATCAAAATTAAAACAAGAATCTGCATGAAATGTGAAATATTTTTATTCAGAGAAGAAGTTGTTTCAACAAGTGAAATATTTATATTTTCAAGAAATTCCAGTATAAAACCTTGACATCTTCAATCTAACAAGACGAAAAAAAATTATATAATACTGTCTCTTTTACCAATGCTCACGCATCCGCATTCATTCTTAGGCTAAAAACACTTTCTGCAAACTATTATAATTTCTAACTGCTATCGAGAACCACTAATAATTGTTTTAATTATGTTGTGTTGTGACTAATGGCACTTGCCGTGGACAAGCCTCCACTGATACGATCAGCAGATTTTTAAGCCTAAAGAAATGCGTCTCTTTGTTTTAGAAGTATCGCCATCTAGGGCCAAGAGTACGATTTAGCTTAACACACATCACTACTCTTTTTAGGAGGCGGACTACAATCATGCAAATTTTTTCATACTTCTCAGATCGTCATTTAAACCTGGAACAGAGAACGATCACCTCTGAACCAGTACCTCCAGTGATATTACTCACGACATGGAGGACTTTGCGACCACGAACAGATTTAACGAGCCCCATTCGCCATACACTCGGGGAATCTTTTGGCCGGTGAGTTCCGAACCCGTAACCTAAGGAAGAGGAGTCCAACGCTCTTCCAACCAGACCATCCCGGCCAGGCTTTAATAATTTAAGTCTCATTCACTGATAAGGCTGTGATGGAGCCTGCTGTATTTTGTAATTGCACATATTCTTGCTTATTATTAACACAAGATAACATAAGATATTTGTTTTAATTAACTTATGAAAGATGCAATTTAATGATTTGCATTATTTAGTCATTTCTGTTTCTAACCATAGTGAATGATTATATCAAATTTTAATGAATATTAGCTCTAATAATCAGTATGTTTTAGTCTACTGTCCATGCATCAACAAAAAAATTTTGTAATTGACAGTTTAGGCCGAATATACCGTAAACGCAAACTAAAGCAATCTTATAAGTCAAGTACATAATTTTAAGGATATTTTCTGAAACACCTTTTATAAATATTTTAGAAAATTCTATCTACTATTATCAAATTCTATAACGTACGATATTCAATAGCAAATTTGTATTATGAATACAAGTAAAACTATGAACAAATAATAAATTAAAAAGAATTAAAGCATGAAAGAATTAGTAAATAAATCAGGAAACATCTTAAACAACATTAAAATTTCTAATATGTGTGCATTAATTTTTTTTGTGCATTTTGATTTAGAGATTCCAAATTCGGTACAGATATATTTTAAAAGATGGGAAAGTGCATTGTGAAACGAAATTTTACATTTTAATAAAATATTCTGCTCGCTACCTGCGCAAACAAGAAGAATTTAAAAATGAAATTACACTGAGACAAAAAAAACGCGTAATTAAAATAAAATTTTAATGGGACATTTAAATTTATAATAGCAATATAATTCATAGAATTTTATTCTGCTAAGATGGTTCATGTGAATGATAAACATAAAAGAGGTTAGACGTTAAAACAACAATTTAAAGTTTCTCATAATTTGATGCTTAAAATACTTTGTTGAATTAATTATGAATGGCAACTTATGCATAAAAGATTTAATTGAAATTTTAAAAAATGAGAATTCCCAAAGAATAGCCTTCACCAAAAAATCAATTTCAAAATAATACAATAAAAAAATTTAATACATTATCTAACTGAAAAAAAAGTTAATGACTACAGCAAATAAAACCTAGAAAATTGTCATTTTGAGTACGTGTTTATACGAAATGAAATAAATAGGAAATGTGATATTTTGTAAACAATAAATTCGAGACAAAGTTTTTTCGGATCGTTTGCAATACTAAAGTGACTCATTCATTGAAACAATAAAAATGAATACAAATATAATTTAACTCGCACGAGCAAGTGGTGCTTGGCCATCGAAGAAATTATGTTTTGGCATGATACATTGAAATATGCATAGAAGATTTCTTTTTAAACTTTTTTATTTAAAATTATAATGATAAATTGATTCAAAATAAAATGCATTATTTTACTAGCTTATAAACTCAATTATTTTGTATCATAAATAGCAGACGATTTTTTTAAATTGAATATCTAAATATAGAAATGCTGACAAAAAAATTTGGCAACTACATTTGTAATGGAACGAACTATTTAGAAAAAAAATAAGAAGAAAAACATTCTTTGTATTCTTTTTATTTCTCTTTTATATCTGTGAATAATTTCGAATTTTGCAACAGAACTTTATGTAAGACAAAAAAATTCTGCATGTATTAAATTTTCTTATTTTTTTAATTCCTTTATCTTCTAATATTTACAAAACATTTCCAAAATTTGTTCTTCCTAATTTTAAATTGGGAAATAATATTTCGTGTTTTTAATTTTCTATCAAAAATGTAATTTATTACTTCAAAACATTTTAAAGTCTTAATTTTATAATTGTAATTCATAAAATATTTACATCACTATTAAATCTGGAAAAAGTATTTAAAATATAAAAACCAAAGCTAATATGAAATAATGTATTAGTATTTTTCTCAACCATACGAATCAGTCATACTATTTTTCTTTAAAAGTTTTTGAAACTTTTCTGGGAAAAAATGGATAAGTAGTTTGACGAAGAAGTAAGATAAGAAGAAGATAAGATGAAGATAAGATAAGATGACGAAGTTAGAAATAAATCTACTTTTTCATGAAATGTTGAGATAAATGAAAATCTTAAGTTTTAACACTAAACCATTTTCTTTCGAAATTAAGAAAAACATATAAAATTAGAAAAGTCTTAACTCTAAGTAATAAAATAACTATTTCTAATTATAATAGATGAAGAACTTTTCAAAAACAAAAAGAGGAAAGTAAAAAAGAGCAGTAATCTTTTTTTTTCTGAACATCGATAATTGATTGCAAATAATCGCATTATACTTGCATCATTCTATAAGAGGTTATCAAAGTTCATCATTACCGTATCTCTCGGAAAAATATATCAAAAGGATTAATGTTTGTTGCATGATTTCATTTAGCATTTATCGCATAAATTTAGATTTTCGTTTTAAAATTCATTAGAAATTTTGAATATAAAAATTGTTTAGTTAAGTAATTTATATATTAATGAAAATTTAAAGCACATAACATTTTAAGGCATGTGGCTACATAAAAGCATCTGTATAAAAAACAAAATACACCTTAAATGACGAAAATTGTTTCAAAAATAAACAAATAACTGTCTTCACTTCTATGAATGTGCAAAGCAAATATATTATACGTTAAAGATCTATTAAATGAAAAAAATTCAAATAGCTTAATAACTATTTTATCTAACCCTGAACTAAAAAACCCCCAACTAAGCTGTATTTCTATCCACTCTTTTAATATTGGGACTCTACTATGACATCAAATTTTCATTTTAATATTTTTTTTGTCGTGTCAGAATATGATGTTTTTGGAATAAGGTTTCTAGCAAAATACGTCGGCAATAAATTGAAATTTTATTATCTGTACGAGAATATCAAGAAATCAGCTTTTAATAACGTATTGCCATTGCATTTACAAAAGCTCTGATTAAAAATGAAATGAAACAATTAAAATAAATAAAAATATATTTTAGCTTGGAAGAGCACGTGATGCTTCAATGAGGGTTCAATAGGATGATTTTTAACTTGAACCAAAATGCGTGTGCAAGGAACTGAAATTTTAAATTTCAACATTCTTACAAATTGGTCTTAGAAGACTCCAAAATATTGGTAAAAGGCTACAATTTCGAAATAAAGACCTATTTAATCTCCAACCTGTCATTTTTTGTTGAGATTTTTTTTCAAACATTAATAAAAATCTTTTTAAAAGTAAATTACACTGTTTAATTAAATAAAACTTTTTCAGTAATTGGCCGCTCAAGAAAACTATGTTCTGACATGATACATTGAAATATATGCAGGACAGACTTCAATATTCAGGGTTTTTTTTTCATATTAGGATGCATGAAAATAACTAAAATAAAATAACTAATAACTCTAAACTACCAAGATTAAATTTAAGAAAACAGCTTTTAAAGATGTAAAAAAATTGTGAAACTAAGGTAAATGTAAATATAAAAATCATTTAACTTCTTAAAAAGGCATTTAGAAACAAAATACAAAGAATTTTTAATTTTTTAAGCATTAAGAATATTAAATAAGAACTCATATTTCTGCAAAAAATCACCAATTTAACATCATCTCAATCTCAATTCGAAATTTGCTACTAAAAATACAAAATGTTCTATGAAATATGGGTGTAACAGTTCCAAGTTTAAATATAATTATGTTGAGGCAATTGAAATGTTATGAATGTGTAAGTTGAAAATGCAATTAAATATATGAAATAAATAATATTAAATATAAGAATAAATAAAAAAATAAGGAAAGCTATAAGAATATATTCAATTTAAGAATGCATATTAATTAAAATGCTTACCTTTTAATTCCAGTTGTTTTAGAATTCTTTTATTACCGGAAGAAGCATTGAAAAAGCAGAAATTTTGATCAACTGTTATAACGAGAATATTTTTATGATTTCAGATATTAATTTTTAAATTTGAATAATATTTTTAAAACTCCAATATTTTTAAAATTCTCTCTTCATAAAATGATTTTATGTCTTTATAGGAATAATAATTCTTAGACGAGAACGATAATTAATATTTTCATAGTTATTTTATTTCATTTTTGGAGTGCAATATTTTTCGATGATAACATTTTATTCCATCAACTCAAAAATAAAACGATAAAAAATTTTGTTGCCAAAAGTAAATTTCGAAGCGAATAAAAATATCAACGAATTAAAAATAAACATTATTAAATCGTCTGAAATAGAAATTAGCAATCTTTATTAAAAATACATTATTAATACTTCAAATGCATTATTACTGCAGATTTCTCGCGATTTTGGAACTTATTTTATTTTTATAATCGAATTAACATAATATTTATAATACGTTGCTTTTAAATTTATTTTTTGTTATTTTGACATTTGGCAATTAATTGATCGTGTATTTTATTTTTCTATTAATATAAAATATTGCTATGTTTGGAATAATTTTTAATTCCTATGCTCTAGATAAGAATCGTGTGATATTCGTGGTTTTTAGACCTCTTTAACCCGGCACAAGCTAAGAATTTATTCAGGAGCATAAGCCGGAAATAAAGCCTCCTTTCTCTCTCTCTCTCTAGATAAGAAAATTTCCTAACACAATAAATAAAAGTAGAAATAGTAATATTCTAATCCAATGGATAAAAAGGATTAAGTATCAGGTAAGTAAATGTTTAATTTTTTTATTGTTATTTATAACATATATATTACCCTAAGATTCTTTTGGGTTTTCTTCTAATATGACATTTCTAAAATCTATGTTTCAAAATTTATTATTTATGTTAAACTATCTTTATTTCAAAATTTATTATTTATGTTAAATTATCTTTATTTCAAAATTTATTATTTATGTTAAATCATCTTTATTTCAAAATTTATTATTATTATTTTATTATTATTCACTCTCAATTTATATTTATCTTATTTTTCTTTCGTGAATAAATGAAAAATTTCCTAACTGCTAAAAAAATTCAATTTTCAGATAAACTTTAATACCTCAAGTAATCTAAAAAAAGTACCCGTTTTGCAGTTCTTATTATCTGTGAATAAGACATATACTCCACATGTATAAAAAATTAAAAAAAGATATTTAATTCAAGAGTTTTAAATCAATATTATATTCTCTCAAATTTTAGATGCATACTTTCATGCATAGTTTGTCTGGCTACCTGTCCATTGTCAACGAACAAATAATTCAGAAGCACACAAAGTTAGACATATGAATGTTTGATGTGTGCTTTATCATGAAGAATGTAGATCTATATTTAATAGCATTAAATTCGTCAAAAAATTGACTATATGTAATTCTTATTATTATTGTCTATTTTATTCCAATAAATCATAAAACTAACAAGCTAAACTTCAGAAATTCAGGGTAAGATCTTTTTACCAGCACTGTAGATCGATGTTAACTTTGATTTCTAGTATTTCGTCTACATATTACCCTCATTATATCAAGAATTTAAATATGAAAGTACAATATAGAAATATCGAGAGGAGAAATTGCCGGCTATTTTAAGATTTAAAAAAATCTACATTAGAAAATTATGTCAAAAAACATTTTATTGTTAAAATTTAGAAAAAAAATTTCGGACACATAAACTAATATTATTATAAATGAAAAATGTTGGAATTTTGAAATAAACCAAAAT
>JAOUZG010029201.1:0-19490 GCA_026289955.1 Argiope argentata | reverse complement strand
TTTAGATGTTCGTGCAGATAACACAATTTCAATTTTTCGCCTACGGATTTTTGTTGATGCCCTAAACCTCATCCCAAAAACAACATTATGTTCTGACATAATAACATGATATTTTTGAAAAATAAATGCAATGAAACGTTTTCTATGATATTTTACAATACATATATTACTAATTCAATTAATCAGTTTTATTTAAGACAAATAAGGCGTAATGTCTACATCTTCCATAATTGGAGCCCAACATCTAATTTGTAAACTTTTTGTAATAGACATACATCGCCTAACAAATGGTTTAAGTGAGTATAATTATATTCTTAGTAAATTGAGGTAAAAAAATGCTGATGAATTACGATTTTTAAACTTTTACTTATGTCCTTTGCTCTGTGAATCATATTTAACAAAATATTCTTGAGACAATAAGACTTTAAATAAAAAAAAGATGGCACTCCAATCAACTAAATCACTCATTAAAGTTGACGATTTATTAAATTTCAATATAACAATTAAAAAACGATTTTAGACCACGTTTTAGCTTTGTTGAAGTAGAATTAATAATTTATTATTATTAAAATCCAAGAATTTCATAAATAATTCTTTAAAAAATAATGCAAGTTAAATTATCTGTAGCCTCTAGAGTCACGTTTATAATTATTTTCCCTTTAAATATTAAATTATAATTTAAATTTTAAAACAATAAGCATTTTTCCTTCCATAAAAATAAGTAGAATATTAATTAAAACTATCGGTAAATCGTTAATTAAATTTAAATAATTTTATTTTAAAAAATGCATTTGTACTTATATTTTTTTCTTTTAAAATTTTAATTTTATTATTAGGTATTTCGATAATAAATATTTATTTTGAAATAAAAAAATAATAATCTATTAATTAAAAGTAATTGTAAATTTTTAATTGAACAAAATTAATTAAAAATGAAAAAAGAAATCCCAACCATGTTTAAATCCTGAACTTCCACATACGAGACGGTTACCTAGACAACCACGCCATTGGGATCCTCCAATCGGGAATCAAGTTATTAGCATTAAAAAAAAATACCAAAAGTTAGGGCACCATTTTCCGAAATTGACTGGTCATTGCGTTTTAATATTTTCATGAATGTGCATTTTAAATGCACACTATCATTATACCAAATCTCAGATTTCAATCTCTTATCCTCTCCTTGTTAGAGAATTTAAAGGGAGCATTTAAAAACTGTGAGAGTATCAGGTTAGAAAATAGAACTAAGTCATACAACAGTAATTTGAGGCGACCTTTTCATAATAATGTATTGTATGGCTTAAACTATTAAAAAGGGGTTAAAAGTTGAGGAAAATTATTTTTTTAACTCTAATATATTTATGTGATATTTCTGAAAGCTTTCGAATTTTTTGTAGAAAGGAAATCAAAGGAATCTTTTGAAATCGATTAGAAAATGAACATGAATTCATTAGAGTAAATAAATAAAGTAAATAAAGTTATGAAACAAAAAAAAGTAACAGCAGAAAAGGCTTTACACCCCCCCCCTCATTTTTCATTGAAGAATTTTTCTCAAGCCATGAAAACCATTTTTGTAAAGCATCTATAAATGCTTCACTAATTTGAAATATGCTATAAAAATCATAACATTGCTGAATTTGCATGAATTTAAAATCTATTCAATTTTCCCCCATTCGGATTTGCTGTTGCAGCACGAAAGACTCTGCTCGTTTTCCTTACGGCAGTCATTAAAATGAAAATTTAGCAGCAAAGAATTTCCACAAGTCTTAGTTGTCAAAGAAAAAGGTGAAAAAATGTTCATTCTAAGTGTTACACTACAGATAACAATAATCTCATTTGCTATTTAGGTGTGGGAAGATGGGATTTTAACAATGTTTAAAAATAAATGATAATAGTGTCCAGTTGGGGCTATGTCTAATTCCAAAAGCAGTGATTCAGTGATTGCTATGCCTATTAGAATTTATCCAATAAATTTTTGTGTTAAGTAAAATATGTTTTGTGTCCTTTTACTTACTTATACAAAAATTATTATCTTTCCAAAACAATTTTTCATGGGACATTAAAAATCTAAATTCAGCAAAAAGGTTTTAAAAAATCCGAAAAAGTAGGGAACCGCTAATATATAAAGTAGATTAATAATTACAGGCGTTCTAGTTAATCCTAATTCTATATTATATAAGTAGTTTTTAATCGGGTAATTTTCACGTTTTACTTTTTTCTTATGTAATAAAGTATAGGAAATATAAAAACTTTAATCAAAAGATTTTTGAAAATCTCCATAATTCCCATTTCCCCAAGCTCTAAAAAAATACTTGAACTATACTTGTCAATCGTACGATTTTGAGAATGATAGTTCATCAAAGTGAAAATAACCCATATTTTATGTATCAAATTTTGCACACAGTCAACCAATGGAGAAAGATTTAAAATGGAAAAATCCATTCGTTTCCTCAATAAAAGAAGGTAAATGTAAAATATAACATTATAGAAATATGTCGTTGAAAGGAGAACATAAAATAGAAAGTTTTCTAATATGAAGTAATATTTAAAATAAGTAAACGAAAGTAAGTGTTTTCAAAATCAATTAAAAAAGCTTCTAAGCAAGATACAAAAGTGATGAAATACCCTGACTTTTCTTATAGAATCTATTATATCATATTAATTCGAAATATTTAAAAGTTATAATTGAAATATGCTTTTAAAATTATTTATTTTGTAAAAAATTTAAAATATAAATCATTTTTAATCAGGAAAAATACAAAAAGCGAGAAAGTAGGATTAAACAGGTAAAAGACAACATACTAAAAGATTACATTTTTTAAGCAATAGCTGGTACCCAACACGTTGCTGCCACAGAAGAAATCATTTTGGAAATATCATTTGAAATAACTAGAGTGATATTTATTAGAATGGAAATAAAAAGAGTAATATTTATTTTCTTGTCAACAAAGAATATATTCAGTGAAATTGAATGATGTGTGGCTAGTGATGGTCGCGGTACGAACCAGCGACGTTTGTGCCTGTAGCCGAGTAATATACCGATCGAGCAAAAGGGACCCTTCAGCTCGAAGGATATTATCTGGCTTATAAGGCTGATGCTACAGATGTATAAAGGAGAGTATAAATAATACTTATTCTATTTCTAGACTTTATTACTCAAATACTTTACTATGGACAAAATATTATCCATAGGTTCCACTATGGATAATATATATACTATCCATAGTAAGATATTTGAATAATAAAGTCTAGCAATATATATATATTGGATAGGTTTGCAATCGGATGAACGACAGTACATAAAATAAGAAAGTGAATATATTTTTTATTATTAGATTATTGAAGATGCAAAAATCTTTGCTACCATTATTGTAAAGAGAAAAAAAAACGTGAATAAGTTCCTGTTATTCCCTTTCCCATGAAATATTTAATATTTCAAAAGCTATGAAAAAGTGAACTAAAATTTCATTCTTCTAGCATTTGTAATTATTGTGAGAATGTCTTCACATACTTTAATACATTTTTCTTTTTCCCGTGAAGAGAATATATTCTTTAATTTTTATTTCTGATGATATATTTGACATTTCCACATGTAAATATACCAATCCATATTTTTATAAACTAATAATCTCCTGCTGAATATAAAAGAAAAAAGATTAAAATGAAATCTGCTATGCATATTTCAATGTATGTTCATGCCAGAACATAATTTCTTGAACCACCAAGTACTCGTGCAAGTTAAATTATATTTTTATTCATTTTAATTGTTTCATTGAATTAGTCACTTTAGTATTTCGAAAGTTAAAAAAAACACTTTGTTTTGCATTTATTGTTTGAAAAAAATATCACATTTCCTATTTATTTCATTTCATATATAATCACATGCTCAAAATGGCATTTTTCTAGGTTTTATTTTCAGAGCTTTTATAAATGCAAGCCAATGCATTATTAAAAGCTAATTTTTTGAGATGCTCTTGCAGATAATAAAATTTTTATTTTTCGACTATGGATTTTTGCTGACTCTAAAAACCTCATTCGCAAATCAACATCATGTTTTGATATGATAATAATTTGATTCAAAAAGGAATTTTCCACATATAAAATGTAATTTTTATTGCATACATTTTTTTCACAGAAACATTCACTCTTAAAGAAATACTATATTTACGCTGGTATAGGAGTTACATTTGATTCCCCACTACTGCTGGTATCAGTCTCTTTAATGCTTTTGCTAGGTGGGGGTTCGGGAAAATCTTTATCTACATCTGGAAGATGATATGTTTTCTTAATCGGTTCTTTGGAAGGCATCCAATCAGGAATGATTTTTGCATGCAGTTTCCAACTGCCATGGGGCAGAGTGATGTGTTTTTCTAAGACTACATACTCCAGTACATCCTTAACAGTATCTTCAGAGCCATGCATAAGTCGACCAAATCTATCATAAACAGCAAGAATCTGTAAATAAAAGTAAGATTTAGAGTTACAGACAAAATAAGATAAAATTAAATTTAGTTGAGTTGAATTTTTTATAACTTTAAACATGTACCAGTTCATATCAATACTGATAATAAAGATGAATGAATGAATGAGTGTGTATGGGTGTGTGGGCGTGCATGCTCTATGGGCTGGACCGTTTGATCTAAGCTGTGCAATTCTGCACATATATACCTAGGAGGTGGTGAATGTGCATTACCAAGCACCTTTATAAATTTTCAATAAATTAAAAATTAAATGAAATTCGGTGTCTTTTCTAGATAATTTCTGAAA
The DNA here is from genome assembly GCA_026289955.1 of Argiope argentata. Lineage (NCBI taxonomy): Eukaryota > Metazoa > Arthropoda > Arachnida > Araneae > Araneidae > Argiope > Argiope argentata. The sequence goes on along the minus strand of JAOUZG010029201.1, from coordinate 14,726 downwards.
ATATTAAGTTGCAAAAAAAAAAATACAATACTTTAAAATTATTACAATACTTTAAAATACTGAAAAATTATCTCACTAGCCATGCTAATTTTTGCTGAGTTTCTTTCTTTCTCCTCCACCCATCCACATGATTTACAATAGATTACATGGTTGGCCAGAAGTTCAAACTGTTTTCATTGTTTCATATACTATCTGATTGCATGTCCCCCCCCCCCCATTTTTGGAAATTCAAAAACAAGTTATCTGTTCTTTAACTTCCTTTTAGTTTATGAAAAGAATAAAAAACAAAGTTGCAATATCCTGAAATTTAGATGATATATTAATGGAATATTCAAATTTTTAATAATGCCAAGATGTCCAGGAACCAATGATATTTCTACATAGTAGAGTTTTATTTTTAAAAGAATTGAATCACAGATATTTTTTACTATCACACTAAAGCTTTGAGATAAGAAAATATAAGTTATAGTTAACTAAAAGACCTTTCATTACTTGCATTTCATATTACAGTCATCAAAATTATTATTATTTTTACATTATGTGGTGTGGCAGCTCTGTGGATAATCATAGTAATGAATTTGTTTATGCATGTGATAAAAAATACCCAACTGATATTTTATTAATATATCTATACAATTTTAAATCATAGTATAAATTTTTCTTGTTCATAATTTCCATAACAAATCCTTTTTATTTATTTTTTAAATTATTTCTGATTTTTCAAATTAAAAAGCATCAATCTAAATTCTAAAAGACCAGTTATTTAGAATAGTGATGGCCATTTTTTTTTTATTAATAGAAGTTTTAATGTATGGGGGTGGGAGATCTTTTGAACTATTTACATCCAATCTGATTCAGTGGTTTCACCACAATACTCTGATACTCCAAATAAGAATAGCTAGAAAATTTTGTTTTATCATGAGCATTTTCCATTATTGTATTAGAGATTATAGTATTTAGAGATTTATATCTATACTCTGTTTCACCCTAATTTGGCAGTACAGTATATTCTACGCATGGTGAATTGCAGTCGTTATCAGGGGAACAGGGTTGCTTTTAAGTACAAAGTTACTAGGAATATAAATCACTGGCGAAACTTTATCGCTCAAATGTTTTGCCAAATAGTAAATATATATTAACTTTATTATCATTTTAAATAAGACAATTTTTCCTTTATTTTTATTATTTGTTCAATACATTATTTTAACAAATCATTCAAGTTATTTCATTTCAATACATCATTTTTCAAAAGAAAATCTCAAGTCTTTCAATATTTTGTAAAGTTGTTTGGGCTAAGGTTTTTCACAAAGATATCTCTATCATCATTCGCAACTTTTGAAACTTTATCTAATATTGGGATCTCATTTCTACGAAAAAATTATTGGATTTTTCATCGAATATGGAATAATGTAAAATCATCATATTTTACAAGCCTTGAATGTAAAAGCCTGGTTGCTACTTTCCAAAGGTACCAAAAGGGCTGGATGTCTTTATTTATTCATTTTATAAAAAGGAAAACTGTTCATTATGAAACAGCTATAAGATGCAAAGCTTTCTCAACAATTTAAATGGTAAAATCTAGAGGGTTTTCTTCTCATAGTTGAGAATAAATATTTAACACACTTTTTATTGGTTTCCCTTATTTTGAAGATGTATACAGCGTATTCGGTGGTAATACTTTTTCAGACATTTTAGAAGTGAAGTAAATATCTTGAATAAATATTCAACAATCTCAACTAGTGTTTACTAGTGTGATTAACAGTATCAAAAATATAAATTGGTAAAAAAGAGAGAATAAAAAAATACAACTGACGATAACGGTTGCGAACTAAATGAAACCAAATGGTGGGGACGTACAAGTAAAGTGCACCAAATATTTAACCTTGAAGACCGATTTTAGCTAAAGTGGATCCAATATGTCAATCTTTTGGTTTTATTTGTTGGCTTTATTTACAAAATGCTTAGCAGGTAAGCCCTTCTAATTTGAGAATAATTTTAAATGCATGCTAATAAAAAAAAAACATTTTCTGTAATTTATGATTTTATTCGATAAATTTCTACATTTAGTTATTTTAAAGTCAAAATTGATGTGAAACTCTTTTCAATGCGGAGGGTCACATTTTCTACCTTTTACAGTACTGCCAGGTAAGTGTGGAACAGAGTATAGAATATATCATTCATATTTATGTGGGATAAAATGTAATTATTGAGGATTAAATCACTAAGGTATTAAGACATCATTTCAGAGTTGAAAATGTTTTCTTTTTATATGTCAAATACAAACTTGTGTATTTTAAAGTCCAGTTTGATTGATTACATTTAAAACTGCTAAATAAAGATATAATGAATTAACTTGTAGCAATTACTAGGAAGATTATGACTTTGAAATAATTTTTATGTTGTAATAAATAATAACATTAACTAATAAGTAAGCAATAGAAGGATTCAATCCAATAGTTATAATGATGATGACCTTCAAGAAATGCATCGAATATAAAACTGAACAGATGAAGAATGATTGTACAGAATTATCAATCCATAGCTTCTGTATCAAGACATATGGATATAGATTTTTAAAAAATATTTAATTCAAAAATTATTAAATATTAATACTATAAACACATAATTAAAAATAATAAAAAAATGTACCAAGTATCAACATTTTCAAAGCAACAATTTTAAAATATATCATAAAGTAAATACTTATGATATTCAAAATATTTGTGTAAAAATTTGTTGTTTTTAGATATTTAGATTTTGGATATTTAGAAAAGATTAATTTTATATATATTCATTTTTATTTTTAAATATATATCTGAAATTTTATATATATATATATATATATATATATATATATGAATGTCAGTACTCTGAAATAGATTATTTCTACAATATTAATTCTATTATACTACATCTGATATAGTTATTATAAAGTATAATAATTAGCATCTACTATACTACATATAACCTATATCAAATTATTTTAAACCTAAATCATAAAAAATCAATTTTAAACATAAATGTTAGTTTTAATAAAATAAATGTTAGCTTCTTTTCCAATATACAATTATTGTTAATTAAACTTTAATCTTAAATAAATTTTTTTCATCAATATTGTTTTAACATACTTGCTGTGTATGTAATCTGCAGGTAACTTGGGCAAAAATATTGTTCTTGCTTACAAGTTCTGTTGTACGTATATGAACAATTCGAGGAGGCTCAAGTTGTTGAATAAATTTCCATACAATGGTTTTATTTTTTGTATTTTCCATCATTTCCTAAAACAAAAATATTATTTGTTTATAAAATATAGAAATTTTTAATTTTTAAAATTTTTCTTGAAAGAGAAATAAGACATACTGGAAAGGCTTTTTCTGTAACTAGATCATGCAACTTGTCTTCATCTCTCCTGCGATAAGAGAAGATTACAGTTATTACATAATTGTAATTATATTTAATATCTATTATAAATCTGATTTAATTAATTTTATGCTATAAATTTTATTAAAATAAAATTTACTACATAAATAACACATTGCATTTAATCAAGTAACACCAGAAATTTAAGACAATTTAGCAATTTAAAGAATATAGTAAAATCTTGACTTGATAGCCCTTATATTAATGCATTTGCATTTAGTAGATAGAATTTGGCTAATACAACAAATATAATTAGAACAATGAAACTTGCACTTTATTTGAACTCTTCTAATATGTAGCAGTAATAACTTTTTCATTAATAAACATGTATTTAAGATATTTTGCATTTACATTACATAGCTCAAATGCAAATATTTTATCTTACCTAAAATATTGTCCATATTGCAATGCGTAATTTTTTTTTAAGTCAAAAAGTCAGCTTAGTTGAAGAATGTATTTGTATTCTCTTTAACTAAAATATCCAAATATTATTTATTCTTTTCAAAATACTAATATCATAAATAAACATTCAAAAATATGTAATTTTAAAATTTAGATTTCATGATAATTCAACAATATTGCTTAATGGATAATTTAATCATCCATTAAGGTTTCATGAAAAAATTTGCAAAAACTTAATATTTATAAATTAAATAAAATCAAAAAAATGGATCCTTATACAAAAAGAGAACATACTGAATTTTCAAAATATAATGAAATGATTTCAACAACAATGCCACTTAGTTTTTTTAAAAAATTATTTATAAATAAAATAGTTTAAATTCTTCAAATTAATGGTCCTTCTATTATTTGAAAATGAAATTTTTTAGATTAAACTATTTGAGAAAATATAATGCAAATTAGTGTTACAAATGCAATATTATAATTGAAAATTATTGAAACAAATTGTTGACCATCAATATATTTTATATCAAACCTGGAGCCCCTTTCACAACAATATTGCTTAATTTTAATAAAAACAGCTTATTGAAAACCTATCATGTATTATCCAGTGATTGACTATTTGCTGGCCACAACGTATGATTCTCTAACATATGACTGATTTTAAATCAGTGAGTTATAGTAAATTATTGTCTTTGAATTTAATTATGATTTTCCTTTATTTAAAAAAATGCTTTAGATAAAATATTTTTGAGAAATATAAAGTAGTCTCAGGCAATAGCTTTTAAAAAATGAGTAGGAAAAAGATATTTTCATAGATTAATTACTTTAAACACAAGTGTTTAGAACTAAAAAGATGGTTTTTAACATAACATAATATGAAAATGTTGCTCCAAATTTGCATTCTTGAATCACCATTACAGATTATTTATGTGAAGCATCTAATTTCTTTATACAAAACACTTAAATTTCTATGAAACTAATAACAGTAATTTAGGCTTCCAAAAAGTAAGAGTCATTAACCATTATTATAATATTTGATAACCGTTTTAATTGAATCACTCAAATTCTTTCAAAAAATAAAATTTGTAAAACTTTTTTTTATTTCATTAATTTTTTTTGGGGGGGGGGAGGATAATTTGTTATAAAAGTATAAAAGGTTTTTTTATATATATAAAATATAAACGAAATATTATTAATACAATTAAAATTTACACAAATTTGACAAAATTAAAAAATAAAATTAACTATATTTACTTCTGAGCTACTTGATTTTTAAGCTACCAAGAGATAGAAAGTACTTTTTGATATATGCATAAACCTTAAGTTTTGTGAAATAAATTTTCCACTATTACTCATCTTAGGATTGTTTTTAGTTGCATATTTCATTAAAAAAGGGGGGAATCACTAGCTACATAAGCATAAATTTTAATAATTACTGTTTTTACAAATATAGAAAAAGTTCAGCAATAGTAGAATCATTATAAAGGTCATTCAAAACAGCATAGTGAAAAGAAAAATATTTGAATTAGATTTGAAAAATATTAACAAAGAATCTATGTATAAGATGCATTTGGAATATGTCGGAATTTCAAAAATGCCTGAAAGAACATTTGAAGCTGATTAATATGTGTACCTCTTAAAATAAAATAAAAAATCTAATTCAAAACATTGATTAACTCCATAGAATTTTTCACAGTATTCATAAAAATTAAATATTATAACCTCACTATTCTTCTTGTTAAAATACAGATTTTTCCTGAATTTTGAAACACTTACGAATGAAATTTTGTTCTTGTTTTCAGTAAGCTTACAGTAAAACATTTAACCTCCTAAGATCTACTGGATTTATATAAGGGACAAAAATAGCTTTACCTTTTGATTCTCCCAAATCCAACAACATAACCAGATATTGCCTTAATTTCAAATTCTTTTTTTTAATGGTTACACGATTTAGAAAAGGATCAATTTTCAAATTATTTAGTAACACAACAGATTAAATTTAGGTTTCTGAAAAATGGATCATAAATATGTCAAATTTTAAATATAACCAAGACATATTTTTTATTTAAAAAATTAGGATTTGACAAGCATTCATAATAAAATTAAATTTTCCAGTTATTCTTTTTTAAAGGTCAATTAAAAATTTAAATTTAATTTATTTACAAAACCCAAAAAATCATATTTATTTTTATTCATTCATTATATTCTGTTATCACTAAATAAAATCAGCTTATTGTATTTTAAAGGGGAAAAATAATTTGATTTTGAGGAGGATTTGAAGGACTGTCAATTATAATGTTAAAATAATTTGTTATATTATTATAACATTATAATTGACTGACTTTCTGAAGTAACAAGAGGGTACAAAACTGAGGTACAGAAATAAATAACCAAAAAGAGCAATATAATTTTTGTTAATAGTAATAACCTCTCTTAATCTAGTTAGTATTCATTCTATCAAAGTTTCAGTAACATTTATGATTTTTGGTATTATAGAATCACCTGCTTTGTTTTTAGAGAAATTTACAAAGGCTATACTTTTTCATATTAAACTAGATAGAAATGAGATGGAGTCCCAGAACTGAAGCTTTGATAGTAAATATTTAAATAAATTGTTGGAATTCTGTATAATATGGTGGATGATGAAGAAAAAATAGATTAGAAGCAAGAATCTCAAACTATAAAATATCAATAACAGATATTTTTACTCTTTTGGTATTTAGGAACAACCTAATCTTCAGCTTAAATAGATTTTAGAAATAACTACAAGATTTCACCTTAAATTTCTACAATGTAGCTCTAATTCCAAAAGATTTTAAGGATGAAGAAAAATTGCAGAAATCATTAAAACTAGGAAATGATAAGAATTGATTGTTAAAAACTGATTTCATAAAATATACTTCTCAAACTTTTATCTGAAAAATTTTTAAGATAAATTTTAAATTAAAGAAAAACTTGCAGACAGATGATATTATGAGGTTAATTTCTATATCATATAAATTTAAAATACATTTTGTATATTATCTTTAGGTTTAATTACACTTTAATCTAGTAGAAAGTGTTTAAAAACATTTCAGAAAAAGGGGTATTTTGGGTATTTGTTCTGCATACCATTTGATATAAGTATATCACGCCACATAAAACCAACAAAATTTTTGATGATATTTAAATATATTGCATTTATTCCTAATGATAATTCATTTAAAAGCATATAATAGCAAATACTTACGCAGCTAAAGCATTCTGAGCTTCTATATAAATATCTTGAACTTTCTGAGCAACCGTTGGAACATCAAATTCATAATCGATATTTCTAATTTTTCGCAGAGCCATATATGATTTTCCTTTTTTACCAATGGTTTCATAAACCTGTTTTGCACCCTAAATAAATTTCATTAAAATTAGGTAAAAACTTATTTGAGTTCATTTACACCAAAAGCACTTGTAAATTGAAATAGTGAAAACAAAGAAACTTACTGGGCCTGTAACTACAGAAATTTTTCCATCTCCCTCAGGTGGCACATAAGGGTCAATAACATTTGCTAAAATATATTAATATATTTTAAAATCAAGTCATGAATCATAAAATATTGTAAAGTAATATATCTAAAAGGTTTCATTAAATGAAATGAAAATAATGAAAGAATATATCGCACATTAATCAGAACTGATATCCAATTTTAAGAATAAGATGGTGAATGACTAGAGGTTATGAAGGAGGAAGGATCATACTAATATTTTATATTTTAAACTATTATAGTACTTCTAGATGAAGAAATTTAAAAGATACAATCTTCATTAGATATCACATGTACTGAATGAAATTTTAAACTATACAAGTTTGAAAGTAAATCAGCATTCAAGCATATCTGAAGAAGTTCTTTATTAGAATATCAAGCAATCATTTAATTATTAAATGACTTTGTTTTAAATAAAGAAACTAATAGTCCAGATTAATTACTAAACATTATTACCATATATATATATATATATATATATAAAATAAACATTAGTAAAAACAACTATTAATTAGCTAATTTCTTATTTCATACCAGTAGATGTGTGTGTATGTGTGATAATATAATTTTGACTGCATTCATAACATTATTCCCAACCAATTTATTAAAATTAGATTTACAAATCTTTTAAATTTTCAACTGTGCAGGTTTCCCACAACTAATAAGATGCAACAACTGAAACTTTAAGAGTCTAAAATTGCTGCTGTAGGGCGAGATTTTAATTAATTAAAAATTAAGACAAATTTCAGCATTATTCTGTGATAACATTTAAAAATATTGTTGCATAAAAATGCATTTTATATCATTTTTAAAATTTTAAACATTGTCTCTTTAATTATACTGATTTAATAAACATGCAAATTTTTGCTCAATTTAGACAATATTATATATATATTGTTTGATTTTAAATAAAAGATTATATTATTGCCTTAAAATTAAACACATTTTCTTTGTTTCATTAAATACTTAATCATGGGAATTTCTTTCATTATTGAAAGCTAAGGAAAAAGGACTCTTTTTAATATTTGTATATATTAAAAAGGGCCCTTTTTAATTATTTTATATTGTATATATTATTATAGTTTACAAGACAAATAAAACATTTATCACAAAATTTGAAAGGCAGTTTTTAATCGTACTATGATGATGCTATGTGAATGTTTCTATTAGAATGATTCATAGATACAATAAATAGAAATTAAGGTAATAAAAATTTAAAAAAAACATAGCTTTAATATCTGGCAATTTGGTAAAATCATGGAAATAAAACTATATCTTGATTATTTGCTTGGCATCACATACATACAGATTTCTTTCAAAACAATAATCCAGCTGATCATTTGAGGTCGTTATTGGACTATAAAGTGCATGAATTCTGCATTATAAGCTGTAGAAGCGAGAATATAATTAGATTTTATAACTAGCAAAACCTTTTATATAGCAGAACAAAGGGGTGGGGACATGCTTTTTTTTCCTGAATGGCAATATAAAAATCATCTTCCATTTCCTTTTGCACACATATGAATTGCATTTTTACCATGTATTATTTAGACCATGTATTTATTATTTACTATATGTTTCCTTTAATAAGTGAACAATTTTGCTTCATTTTTTGTTTGTATTTGTATATATTTTCTTGTCCCTCCCCCTTCCTTTTTTCTCCCTTCACATATACATTTTTTATATTTGAAATTTCTTCTACTATCAACTGAGCACTGACTTACAATTGTAAACTTTATATTATACTAGGGCACACAAAGGGTTTATATGTAGACTCTCTCTCTCTCTCTCTTTATTTCTTTATATATATATAATATATATGCCAAATATACGCTGAAGAAAAGTTATTTATTTGAACTTCATGAGAAAATTAAATGTCAAAAATTAAAATAAAATAAATTCTTACCTGTACAGCTAACAAATATTGGTTTTTCATTCCATTCTCTAGGAGGAACTATGCCCTTTTCTTTCAATTTGGATCTAATTTCTTCCAGTGTGAGTTTTTCATCACGCCTTTTCTCATCAAAATCAGGCAACTGGATCTTAATTACCTATAAAAAGAATTATTAAAAGCTAGAATGAACAATAATATGAATTATAAATGAATTCCAAGCAATTCATCTTAGATAATAAACCTAATCCCTGTCAAATTATAAAAATAGGTATAAGTGGAATATAAAATTCTTCACCTAATTTCAAAACTTTTTATTAAAAAAAATCAACATATTGAAGTTAAAATTCAGAATATAATCAAATTTTGATACAAGAGCTAATAAGTGCTCAATAAAATACTCTTAGTTGTTTGACACATGTTCATATACCATTCCTTAAACACATATACTTACTTCATTTAAGATTAAAATTTCACTAGGGAAATCACAGGGCCAGAATATAAATATGATTGTTAATCAGAATTCTTCTCACACTCCATATATAAATTACCAATAGTTTAAATAGGGGTAATTGAAGTACAAATTTTTAAACCCTACATGCTTGATCTACTGATAATGTAAAACAGTGGGTCAAATAGGTCAGTACATCAACTATCAAGTTTTCAGTACAGCTTGTTAATATACCCGAGAGAATTACTCTGTAATTAGAAGGTAACAAAATTTAACAATTCTCTCTATTTAATGAGATATCAGCTCTCTGCGCATGCAATCAATGGTTATGTAGTTTTAGCATTCTGAAATTGGATAAAGAAAACTGTTGATAACTTGTATAAATACATGTAATATTTTTAAATTATTACCCAATTTTTATCTTAACTAAGCCCTTTTTAAGTTCATTCTAAAATGTTCTCTTATTTACTGATCCAATCCCACCTCTTTTGCTGAAATAATACAGCAGAGGATCTGTAAAATTGCTAAAATCGAGAAGTTCCCACACTCTGAGTGAATGGATAAAAATTTGTTTATCAAAAAATATTCTTTTTAAAGATCCTTATAATTTAATAAAAAGAAAACCCTATTAGAATCTCACAGTATAAAATTATGGGATAAATATTTCGCTCGTTCTTTTCTCTTTTCGCTCTTGATCATTTTATGATGTACCTTGCAATTTCACATGTACAAAAATGACGTCTACCAGAATGGAATAAAAGTGAAGTTTAAAAATTAATAGTACCTTTTCCCTCTACTGCTTTCACTTAAAAATTAACGCCTACATATACAGGCAAATAGTAAAACATTCATTATTACTATGTTTCAAAAAACAGTTTTCATTCAAAATAAAATAATTATTTAACATTTTCAAAAACTATATAAATCTTATTTCATATAATATTAAATATATATATATATATTACTAAAAAGCAAGAACAAATAATTTACTTACTTTTTTTGCACGTTCCTTTCTAAATTTTGGATTAATATGTTTACGAAATTCTCTTTGTTGTGAAATATAAGGCAAAAATATAGCAGATGCTGTAGGTTTTCTGAAGAGATTATAATTCTAAAAAAATAATAATAATATAAACTTCAAAGTGTAGTGAAATGTCAACTGAAAATATGATAATGAATTTTATGTTTTACTTTTACACTTTTGAAACTTTCAATAAAGAAAAGTTAGAATCATCTGACTTTTAAGACCAATCAACATCAGTACTGCTTAGCAATAATATGAGGCACATGTGTTTTGTTCCATTCAGAACAAAGTAATCAGAAGCAAAATATTCTAACATCTGAAGTAACCTATTTAGCAAGTGCAGCCTTTGACATTTGATTATAAATTATCTTTAAGCCATTAAGAGAGACAACTGAGGTTTCTCAAAGGGGAACATAAGAATATAGGTTCAGAAAAAAGAGGATGGACTTTTTAAGAAAATTATTAAGAATAATTAACCCTTCATGCAAAATCAAAAGTTAATATTGAAAACATAAATTACTCTTAAACTTTCTCAGAAACCAATTTAAATCAAATTTACTCTTGGAAATTAATAAGCAAGCAAGTCTTGAATACATTTATTTTTTCATTTTCCTAAAAATAATTTAATCTCTTATTGAGCTGTTGAAATGAAATATTCAAATAGTAAGCAAATACGAAATATATATGTTACAATTAAACTACAAAATCTATTATTTTATAGTATAACTAGTGAAGTATTCTTTTAAATAATGAATCTCGTACTGTAAAATGAGAACTTATACATAAAACAGTCAAGATTATTTACACGAATGTATTTATAAGGATAAAATATTGGATGTCAGAATGGAATCATAATAAGCTTTTTTTTTCTCCCTTATTTTTTCAAGTGGTACAAACTATAGATTTGATAATTCTTAAAAAGGCTGCTTTCATGAGTATATATGGCACAAAAAAAAATTAACTTTTTCTAATACTTCACTGAATCGGAAAAATGTTCTATTACTAATTGTGATTTTATGTCTGGAGCATTACTGGTTATTACTGGTTTGATGAAAGTGAATATTTGTGTAAAAGGTTTAGGATGATCCCTTGTTGAAAGGCTTTAAATGTCACTATTCTACCTTTGAATTGAGAAAACTTGTCTAAAATCTCCTGATAATATTATTTTAAATAAATGAGATGGCTGGTTCACATTATTTTGCAAATAGCTCTTGACTGTTTTAGAACAGAAAAAAAATGATATATCTCAACTTGCATAACAGATTCAACATGGCTCTGCATCAAATTTTGATTTGAAGAAAACTAAACGAAAAGCAATAAAAGAATTTTTATTTAAGTATATAATCACCATTTATAACTTATTGAATTTAGAAAAAAATGTAGTAGTATTCTTATTACTTAAGTGATCTAACATTATTAAAAATGGAAGTAATTGTTTTGAACAGAGACATTTTTGAGGGATGAAAATTAATAAAATACCCCCTCCCCCCATTTTTAGGAACTTTGATTCAAGTAGAAAAGAAAAACTGAACAATAGCACCAAAATTCACTAATTAATGTAAATTACTACTACTCAAAATTAAACTTTTTAATGTGATAAACAAAAGACTGATAGATATTTTTATTGTGATTTTTCTTAAATGATATTAACTGCCTTTGGAAACCAGATGTTTGCCCTTCATATTAAAAGTAATAATTTTGCCATTTCAACAACCTTTAATCAACTACATTCTACCAAGAGAATTTTAATTTTAAAGCTTTTTTGTACAATAAACATAAAGCATATTGAATGATTGGCTGTGCATGCAAAAAGGCAAAATTAATTGGTAAATAAAACTGACATAATCTGTCTGTTAAGGATGAGGGTTATGCTTTAGTTTTATTTTATGGTAACTGTCAAGATGGATAGTTCGGCAGCCAGTCAATTACTGATGACTTATCTAAAGACCATGAGTTTCCTATGAAATAGAAATTGGCAAAATCTAATAGATGGTTGAGGCTGAGGGATTGGTTAATTTTTTACCTTTATTTTTGATTTAATAACATCATTTTTTGTCATGTTTATATCTTAGAAATTACCTGAATATAATGGCTTTTGAAATTATTAGCTAATTTGTTTTTTTATTATTATTATTTTTTCCCTTCCTTTATATTCCCATTTGTTTTATTCCCGCCAATGTTTCATTTGGATCTTTTTATTTATTTATTTATTTTTATGAAAAAGCAAAATGAGAAAACTTTTTGAACCAAGCTGTAGGAGAAACTGTGGTGGAAAAAATTTTCAAACTGCTTGACATTCTGATATATGCCAAAATAGATTTTGAAGCTCCTGTAAATCTCAAGGAACAAGATGGCCTCCACCCCCAGTTGAACAGAAAACCACTGCTGAAATAGATAAGATTGAGCAAATAGGACTATGATAAAGCTTTTTGCTCCTATTTAAATCAGTGATTTGGAAAAGATAAATGGCACATTTAGATTTACTTTATTTAGAAATGATCATATTTGCTTTTTAAAAAATGGTAAATGCTTTAACATTTCCAATTCACTATATCCTTAAGGCTGATATTTGATCCATTTTGAATTCTTCAGAGCTGCACTTCAACAGGGACCACAATTTTTATAATATTGTTTAATAAACAGAATTTATATTTAAATTTGCTAAGCGTTTAAACATTCTTTTCAATGTCAATTATTGATTTCCTAAAACAAATGTACAAAAATTATAAGTTCTCAAAATTTAAAGTCAAAAACAACTTTTATCACTTCCAATTTTTCTACAATATTGAAATAAATGGGAGCGGGCATTTTTTTTTTTTAGAAAATAAACAAATTTTATGACATAAATATGTTTGCAAATAAACAAAGAAAGTAAATGTTTTTAAATTCATGTTTTTTTTGTTGTTCATTTATTAGTAATTTTAGTAAAAAATTAATATTTGAAAATATTAAAAGTGTACACGTTCACTCCATGTAGCCACACATAAGAATAGGGTACACAGTGGCAAATGGAATCTTTCCAATTTTTTTGAGTTGATTAATTGCAAAATATGGAAATCTTTTTCCATTTTAATTTCTTGCTATATTAATTTGATAAGTTTTGATAAATTTACAAGAACTTTTAAACCTTGGCGACAATGCTGGAACTGGATTCACCGATTTAGCCTGAAATATTATTAAGTAAAACATTAAAACATAATTCTGCAACACGAAATTGAAATATTATTGTAGTTATTGAAGAAAAAAAACAAGCAACGTAGTTTTTCTATTGGACAGGCTTTATTTTAGTACACCAAATACACGCGTTAGCGATATTTTTATAAGATATAAAGTTGCGTACTATTATTGGGTAATTTGTATACAGAACAATACAAAACATAAGAAATTATCAGAATTTTTTAGATAAAAGAATATATCATGACCGTAATGAAATAACATTAAAATGAATAAAACCAACCCAACAAGCTTCTGTTAAACATCTCACAAGATTAAACGATGACATAATTCTGAAAAAAAGCAATTATTGGAAGTTTTCAGGACAATTAATCAAATTGAGAAAAGTGAAATTTTATGAAAAGAAGGAATGAAGGTGTGTTCTTCGGTGTATATTCCAGAAATGCGGTTCTTAGCTTTTGCCGGCGTAAAGAAAAACAAGGGTCACGAATTATAAAAATAAAAATTTATTCTCTTGATGAAAACATAAACAACTAAAATGGAGTTACAGTTACAGTACGAGCCAAAGCTCTTCGGACAGTATAGATTAAAAAGGCTTGCACACATTTAAAAATGTGTCATGTCGCGCCGATATTTATAGATCATCAAACAAGATAATACTTAAAACGGATTTCAAACCTTTTAAGGAGTTTTTAAAATACGTCTGTTTTGGGGTGATTACAGAATTTCCCTTATATGATCTGACTTCCTGTTCTTAGATTTATTATTAATTGGATATATTAATAAAGGCCCTATCAAGGCCCTATCACACGGCGAAATTCCGTCGGCAAACGAAGACGAAAG
>JAOUZG010029198.1:0-11577 GCA_026289955.1 Argiope argentata | reverse complement strand
GTGTGTGTGTGTGTGTGTGTGTGTGTGTGTGTGTGTGTGTGTGTGTGATAAAAATATATTCCCCACATCCTTCTTCAGATTGGATTTTGATTAATATATTTTTAACACAGAAATGCATACTAAAAAATATATCGACATTAATTGACTTAAACATCCTTTATTGTATAAAAAATTAATTATAAATAATTATTCAGTTTTCTATTACAATTTATTAATCAATGTAAAAAGCAAATGATTGCAAAAGTATCAATCGAAAGATTTTCCATTTCGTCACAGTTTTCTCACAAATAAAACTGCGCATGCCTTATAAAATATACAGTACACTTCCGGATTTCCAGCTAATATGGCGGAAAAGTAAGTTGGAGCTCTATGAATTCATTACTTTGTCCACCTGTACCAGAAGGCAGAGATTTTATATCAAAACTCATAGTAATAACTAGTATTTTCTCATTTCTTATTAGGTACTAAGGCCTTCTTAGTCTCAACGTGAATGCAGCCGCCGCCAGATGAATCGTAGATACAATTGTCAATATGTTGTCGATTTAAAAATAGAAGTTCTCTGTATAGATAGTTTATCTATGTTTATATACAGCTCTGCATGCTTCAAGAATTTATCAGAGAAAAAGTAAGTTAAAAGATATAAACTGTTCACATTTTAACATAAATTCTGTAACGCCTAACTTAAATACAGGAAACATAAGGGAAACGTTAACGTAAAACATAGGTTAGTTCTTAAAACAACTGTCTCAAACTGATTTTATTTTTCACTGATAAATGCCTACACATATATGAAAAGGTATGTCTAAAATAAGATTCAAAACTTACAGCTTTTAGGTATTGAAAATGTCCTTAATAAATGCCTTACTAGACGCGTTGCCTTCCTAATTTTTACGATAAAAGAAAACTAGGCTTGATAGTACGATAGCCAAAAAATCGCGAACCAGATACTCAGGAGTGTACTGGAGCTCAACTTAATGATTGAAAATTCCATAAAAAGCTACATTTTAGATATTAAAATCTATAATAGTCAGCTTGTTTCCCTTTTCTGTCATTTCAGCTTCCCAATTATATGCGTAATTTATGGAAGCTGGCACTCGACAGGCCTAAACGTTTAAATTAGAGCTACCAAATTTGGCCCATATTTGGATTATATTACTTTGAAGAACAGGAACATGTACCAGGGAGGACTTTTAGAGATTTAAATTAATTCATTATTAAGCAAGATTTTGACCTTTTCTTGAAGTAATGTCCAAAATTATCGTAAAAAAATAAATTTTACACCATTCCAAATTTTGAAAGAATTGTCATTAACTGCAAATGAATAGCCACGCGGATTTTCTCTGATTTTTGGCAATTTCTAAAAAATATTCTTTAGTAATTTCCATCGGTAGACTATAATGTTTCCTTAAATTTCAAGTCATTTTTATTGTTTCATTCATAAAATGTGTAATCGCGTTATTTTGTTAATGCTGAAAACAAAAGAAGTAGAATTTTATTTACAAATTGTATAATTCGCGAGACAAAATAAAAATATAACAACATTATCGCAAAATTAGATAGGTGTTTATGTTTTACGTTACATTTACGTTTTGGGTATTTACGTTTTTAATAGCACTTTGCTGTAACAAGATTGTCTTCACTATAAATCCTCACGAACATAATAAATGACACTTAATGAGTTGAATAGGTATGACCGATATATTTCAATGAAAAACGAATTTAGTAGCAGTTAATTACCCGACTAACAGGTTAAATGAGACAATTAAAATAAAAAATTAAAAGGAAATCTGCTATGCACATTTCAATGTATCATGTGAGAACATCATTTCTTGAACGGCCAAGCACCACGTGCTCGTGCAAGTTAAATTATATTTTTATTCATTTTAATTGCTTCATTGAATGAGTCACTTTAGTACTGCGAATTATCCCAAAAACTTTGTCTCGCATTTATTGTTAAAAAAACATCGTATTTCCTATTTGTTTCATTTCATACAATCACGTGCTCAAAATGACATTTATCTGCTGCATTTTATTTGCTGCTGTCATTAACTAGTTTAGAGCTTTTGCAAATGCAATGACAACGCGTTATTAAAGCGTTATTTTTTTTAGATGCGCGTGCAGATAATAAATTTTTTATTTTTTGCCTACGGATTAAAATGGTTAAATTTTCGCCACCGGATTTTTGTTGATGCCAGGGAACCTCATTCCCAAAACAATATCATGTTCTGAATGATAGAAAATGTAAAGAAAAAATCACTTGCATCATTTTGACATATGGCATATTGTTTAAAATAATTTCACATTTGCTATTTATTTCATTTCATATAATCACATGCTCAAAATGAGATTTTTCTAGGTTCCATTTGTTGTAGTCATTAACTTAATTTTTTTCCATTAGTCATTAACTTAATTTTGTAAATGCACTGGCAAAGCGTTATTAAAAGCTGATTTTTTGAGACGCTCGTGCTGCTAATAATTTTTTTTCGCCTAGGGAGTTTTTCCCCTACGGATTTTTGTTGACTCCACCAAACTCATTCCAAAAACAACGTGTTCTGATATGATAATAACCTAGCACCAAAGTCAGGCAAATTTAAGGAATCATGGGCCTGTTATATCTTAATGATTTATCTTAAATCAAATACAACCAATATTCCTGCGAATCAACTGTTCGCTTGAGGCGATGAAATTAATAATACTAGCAAACATTTGTTCCAAATAACAAAAGCATGCACAATTACAGCTTCCTACCGAAATAAGTATGCTAAAATGGATATTTGTGGGCACTTATTATTCCTTTTTCCCTTTACTTGTTTATAAAGTTCATCACAGCTGTTTTCTATCCTCACCATAGATGGTGCCTTAATTAATGGATCATTCCTGATTGATCACGGACTATTTTGATTCGATTTGTTGTTGTTGTTTCTAAAGGCACTTTTCATGGACAAGCTCACTGACTCAGTAAGCGATTTCAAGCCGAGGGTGCTTTCCTTGTTTTAAATAGTGCTAACTGGAGCCAATAGTACTTCTTAGCTGCTCACGCATCACATTCGCTTGTAGAGCCCTTTTTTACAGGAGGGGGGGCACATTCACATACCTCACAGATAACACATAGAAGAATAACAATGCCTTGACCGAGAACTGGAAAGCGGGACAACCAGATCAGAAGAAAGATGCGCAACCTCTGTGTCAGGACGCCGGCTTTATTCGATTTAATAAATATAATAAAACATAAAATTTCATAAATGTAAATTTGCGAATTTAAATGCATTATAAACAAATAAAATCTGATATGATCAATAAAAAAGTGCCATTAACAATGGGAAAACTTTAAATAAAACATAAAAGTTAGGTTAATACTGTATATTAGCGGTTGTCCTTAGATATATCAAACTACTTCCGCCTAATTAAAAGGAAATATTTAAAGTCTACTTTAAAACTGGAAATGCAGAACTGCACAACTGATACGTTTCATCAATTGGAATCCAATTCGGTTGAGCAGCTACTGTATACAAGCTTTAATTCCATTCTTCCGTGTTCTTCATTTTCAAAACAGTTCCATTGTTATAGAATGTCACGTAAATTCGAAATAGAGCGCCTGGAAGATATGCGACGGTCATCTATCTTCCCCATGCATCTTCAGTGCTTCTGTTCTTTTTCTTTCTTTTTTTTAAGAAATCGATATTTATTTTATGATCTACGAAACGTGACAGGTATGTAGGGGTCGTTGTGTTAATGGTAAATTTGCTTTATGAATTCATGAGAACACAATAAACTGGGAATCTTGCTGTAATAACTGTGATAAATGCTTTTGTTTCTCTCGGTTTGTTTTTCATTTTAATCTGCATGGTTGATTGTACGTATTGTTAATCGATTTTTATTGTTGAATGATATGTAAGTTCATTGTTTAATCAGCGAGTCTTCTAAAAGATAGCGATAAACATGTATATTTAATGAATAGATTGACTGTATGATTTATGATGTTTCTAGATAGAGCTCATTGGTGAGATTAAAAGGTACAATAGGACGGACACGGTGATTCTCAGCCCCTTTAGGTGTACTATCTTCAAAAAATAAAAAAAAAAAAATAGAATGACCTGGATTAGCCAAGTCTTCATCAGATTTTATTTCCTCATTCTAAATTTAATAAAACATTGACATTTTCCCACTTCTAATAAAAACATGGCCCCTTTTTACATGATAATGATGATGATAATGTCGTGTCCGCTTTTTACCACGGAAAGAAAGGTGCAGTAGTTTCGGTGGGTATGGACCTCTGAGCACCCGAGGGCAGAAGTCTGACTTTTAGCTAATATGAGGATGAATCAGACACACACACATGCTTGCACAACCCCTTTCTACAGGGGGGAGGCACATTCACATATCTCACAGATAGAACAACCATGCCCGAACCGGGACTCGAACCCGGGACTCGCAGAACACGAGGAAGACGCGCTTACTCTGTGTCAGAAAGCCGACCCTTTTTTTACTTACAAATAGTAATTCCGTGGTAATTTTTTTTAATTAAAGAAGATTCGTCTTTTAATTCCAAATACTGTAGCATGATAATATTTTAAACTTAATTCATTCTTAATAAAGAAATTAATGATAATTATTTTGCAATAATTGTTTAATAAAATAAAAAATGCGAATAATATTATTGTAAAGAAAGTGACTGTAAATCCAATAAATAAAATGCTGATAAATATTACCATAAAATATTCTTACAAATATTTTTGTTAAAATGTGTTAAAATTAGAGAAAAAGTTTTAAGGAAAAATCGGTATCACAGAATAACTTAAAAATAACTTTTAATTTATTTTGTTTTCAAAATTATTTGTGTAAGCAGTGTAAAAATAGATTACATCAAAGCCCGAAATTTTTTATTAATGCTCAATTAAAACTCCAATTGAGGAGCTGTTCTTAACGAGCACCTGCTACTGAAAAAGTAAATTTGATATCATGAATCTGATATCATTAAAAAAATAAATTTTTTATCTTGTTTATCTCATTTTACTGGCAATATGCCAATCTGTAAATACTATCATGTTTATAGTAACAAGATATTATTGCAAAATAATACTTGTTTACTTGTCACTTTAATTTACCAAAAAGAGAAATTCGTAATATTCAAAAAAAGTAACGAAATTTCATTGATATCATGCTTTAAAAAATTACCCTTAAATTTATTATTAAAATTGGAATAAGTAATTCTTTAAATTCTAGTTTTTTTAAAAAAATTCAATCTAGTTGATATTTTTATGTCGTTATTTATATATGAATACTTTTCACGAGTAAAAAAAATTATAACAGTCCTGCATATTTAATTTGAATTTGAAAGTAATTTACGCGTTTTAATTTATGGTAAGAAATCAAAATTCAGATTCTTTCAATTAGTTAGGGATGTTCTATCATTTTACTGAATAATGCAATTTTCTTTTTATTTTACTTACTTACTTTGAGACGATATTCCATGTCAGCGTATGCGTTAAATTGCCTCTACAATTCTTATTATATTATTGGGTTGTATTATATTATTACTGTTGTTTATGCCGGCTCGCTGGCGCAGAAGCAGCGCGTCTTCCTCGTGTCCTGGAAGTCCCGGTTCGGGCATGGTTGTTATTCTGTGTGCTATCTGTGAGATGTGTGAATGTTCCCCCCTGTAAAAAGGGGCTGTGCAAGCGAATATGGTGAGTGTGTAGCAAAGTCGTACTCTTGGCCCTAGTCGGCGCTACTCAAATACAAGAGACGCTTCATTCGGCTTAAATCTGCTGCTGGGCTCAGCAGCGGGCTTGTCCCTGACAAGTGCCATTTGACACTACAACAACTGTTGTTTATTTTTCAGAGGCTCAGAAAACTGCTTAGGTATTAGGTAAAATAGTTTATGTTTATATATTTTCCCGATACACTGGCGTATGAAACGAATAACAAAATGTTTCCCATAAAATATGGGGAAATATCGTTGTTAT
This sequence comes from Argiope argentata, assembly GCA_026289955.1. Taxonomy (NCBI): domain Eukaryota; kingdom Metazoa; phylum Arthropoda; class Arachnida; order Araneae; family Araneidae; genus Argiope; species Argiope argentata. Next base: position 5,611 of record JAOUZG010029198.1, on the reverse strand, counting down.
TACTTATGGCACTCTCCATGGACAAGCCCGGCTGCTACATCAACAGATTCTAAGCCGAAGACATGCGTCTCTTGTTTTTACAAGTCGCGCCATCTAGGGTCAAGAATACGACTTAGCTACACACACGCCATAACCCTTTTTTAGAGGGCGGTCTTCATTCATGCATATTCATTCGTACATCTCAGATCGTAATTTAGATCTGAAACAGAGAACGATCACCTCTAACCCAGTACCCCCAGTGATATTACTCTCGACATGGAGGACTTTGCGACCACGCCATATTTAATGAGCGCCAGCCGTCACACACTCGGGGAATCTTAAGCCGGCGAGTTTTGAATTCGCAACCTGAGGAGAACGAGCCCAACGCTCCACCAATCAGGCTATCCTGGTCTCTGGGGAAAGGTTATTATAATAATAGACTCCAAAATACAAATGAGCTATAACGAAGAATATAAGACACAGATAACAAAGAAGACGGAGAATATAAGTTGGACAGAAAAATATTGTAAATTAAGTTAAGATCTCTTAGAAGAATTTGATCGAATATTTTTATGAATAGCATAGTAAAAAGTGATTAGATGAAACTATCAGATATTAAAGTCGTTGATTTAATTATTTTACATACATTCTGCTCGCTGTGAAGAACTTTTCTAATGATCAATGTTGTGAAATCATGGCATCAAAAACACAAATGTGCGTTTCTTTCTAAAAGTCACGGTATCGTAACTTCCCTTCGTTGTTTGTCTTGCGAACGGCGCTGTTACTAAACGGAATTCTTTTTCTTTAACTTTCAACTGTGAAAAAGAAAAAGGATTCTGTTTAGTAACAGCGTACAAATATTTAACGGTGAAAGGAAATTATACTGTTAAATATTTGATGAAACAATGAGAGCGATTTGAAATTCAAGGCAACAATATTATGTTATCCTGGAAGTTAGGCAAAAAAAATTTTTTTAATCTAAACTGAAGTCAAATTTATCACGGTGCAATAATATTTTCGGAAGTTATCTCGTGAAAAAAAAATGCCCTAATTCATCTTAATTTTTAATTCATTAAAATTTCAAAAAAAATCCCATTTCTCCCCCCCCCTTACTGAGATAAAAATATGCCAAAATGGTTGGTCTGGCACAGAGATAGCGCGTCTTCTTCGTGTTCTTGAGTCCCGGGTTCGAGTCCCGGTTCGGGCAAGGTTGTTCTTCTGTGTGCTATCTGTGAGATGTGTGAATGTGCCCCCCCCCTTTAAAAAGGGTGTGTGTGTGTGACTCATCCTCATATGAGCTAAAAGTCAGACTTCTGCCTTCGGATGCTCAGGGGTTCATATCCTCAGAAACTACTGCACCTCTCTTTCCGTGGTAAAAAGCGAACACGACATCATCATCATCAAAGTGGTTGGTCAAAAATGATATGCTTAAAGAGTACTAATCCATACATACGCACCTCATTATTACTAATACAGACGCGTGATTATTTTTACCAACAACCAACAATTTTGATTTATATACACTGAAGTGACAAAAGTCATGAGATAGCAATATGCAAATATACAGATGGCAGAAGTATTGCAGCGAAAAAGTATAAATGCGCAGTTCGTTTTCCAGAGCTTTCATTTGTGTTCAAGTAATTCATGTGAACAGGTTTTTCGTGATTTATGGCGGCACGACGAGAATTAACAGACTTTGAACGTGGAATGTTAGTTGGAGGTAGACGCATGGGTCATTCCATTGCGGATATCGTTAGTGAATTCAACATTCCGAGATCCACAGTATCAAGAGTGTGCTGAGAGTATGAAATTTCAGGCATCCCATCCCATCATGGACAGCACAGTGGGCGACCACCTGCACTTAACGACCGAGACCGCCGACGTCTGTGTAGAATGGTCAATGTTAATAGACACGCAACACTTCGTCAAATAACTGCAGGAATCAATGTGGGACGTACGAGGGACGTGTAAGTTAGGACTGTGCTGCGAAATTTGTCTTCCTTGGGCTATGACAGCAGAAGACCGACTCGAGTGCCTTTACTGACAGCACGACATTGCCTGCAGTGACTCTCCTGGGCTCGTGAGCATATCGACTGGTCCCTAGACCAGTGAAAAACCGTGGCGTGGTCAGATGAGTCACGATTTCAGTTGTTACGAGCTGATGGTAGAGTTCGAGTGTGGCGCAGACCCCACGAAGCCATGAACACAAACTGTCGGCAAGGCACTGTTCAAGCTGGTGGTGGCTGCATAATGGTGTGGGCAGTTTTTACATGGCATGGACTCGGTCCTCTGGTGCAACTGAACCGATCATTAACTGGAAATGTTTATGTTCAGCTGCTTGCAGATCACTTGCAGCCATTCATGGACTTCACGTACCCACACAACGATGGGATTTTTATGGATGACAATGCGCCATGTCACCGGATCAGAACTGTTCGCGATTGGTTTGAAGAACATTCCGGAAAATTCCAGCGCATGATCTGGCCACCTAGATCGCCCGATATGAATCCCATCGAGCATTTATGAGACATCATCGAAAGGTCCTTTCGTGCCCAAACTCCTGCGCCATCTACACTTTCACAATTATGGACGTCTATGCAGACAGCATGGCTCAATATTCCTGCAGAGGACTTCCAACGACTTGTGGACTCCATCGAGTTGTTGCACTTCGCCGGGCAAAAGGAGGACCAACAGATATTAAAAGTCATCCCATGACTTTTGTCACTTCAGTGTATATGTATCTTGCTACAAATATATAAAATATGCATAAAAAATTGTTTCAAAATCTGGTATGTGTGTGTGCATGAATTTGAAATAATTTTTCAATGCCTAGATTTCTTATTTTGATGTTTGCAATGCATTATATCATTTCAGTAAATTTCTGAATAAGGGAGTTTTAGACTTACTGGATATATACTGAAGTGTATAATTAAAAAATATCTGAAATTATTGAAACACATAACTTTTTTTTTGCGTTTCGGTTATTTATTAACGTGATGTTACCAAGCAGTCGAAAAAATAATGTTCCAAAACATTTACCATTCCATTCAAGATCAAGTTCATCTTTGCGCTGAAACTTTCCCACAAATCAAGATTGTCTAATCAATTTTGTTCTTGACTTTTATCATCCATTACATTAAAATTAAACAGGAAGAACTATGAATAAAAGCAAATATTCGAACTCGGAACAACAAAAATGTGTGTAAAAATGGCGATTTCTACATTTCACGGTGGAGAGGTTTCGAACATGCTTCCCGAGGATAATGTTTTAAAGAACAAAAGTTGAAACGAAACCGAGTGAAGTGCAAATGAACATAAGAAGAAGAAAAAATCGAAGAATCGAAGGGAGGAATCCAAATCGACCTTTCTGTAGGTCGTTTACCCGGCGGCATCTGCCGATCCGTGAACTTCTCTCTACAGCAAGCAGCATCCATAGTTTCTTGCTTTTCTTTTTTTCTTCTTCCCTTTTTTGCATCTAATGCATGAATTATTCGATTGATACTACCAACGAGATTAATAAAGAAAAAATTGCGAAAAGTGTAAAAAAAAGTAATGCACATCTCTTTCCCAGAGAAAATTAGCGGTGATTGAAAAGTTATCCTAAATTTTGAATGAGAAGGGCACAGAATTTGGAAATACTTAATCAAATGGCAAGTATGATCAAATGGTTTTTATCATACATGATTTAAGTCAAAAGTAGCAGGGCATTGCAATATGTATCTGACTTAGGTATTTTGAGGTCCTGGCCATTGGATTTATTCGCCCCATCTTAATACATTGGTCAATTTAGTTTCACATTCTAATGCACATATAACTTAATTAGCATGATAATGATTAATTTGAGTTCATTTTTTAATATTATTAACTTTTTCAATTGTATTTATTAAATTAATGGGAGAACATGATGTTGTTTTGGTTAGGAGGTTTTTGATGTCACCGAAATATTCGGGTAAAAAATATTTTTATTTGCTTTTACAAATTTTGCATGATTAATTATTACGTATGCCTGTTTGAAAAAAAGATGCGTTTTCAAATAGCTGACCTGCTTTTACCAGTATAGCTTTAATATTACGTATGCTTCGTTGAAAGCAGATGCGTTTTTATTTCGCATAATTCATTAAAATGCGGAGATAAATTACAATCGCGAAGGCGAATTCTTTGATTTGCTTAATATATCTTCTACAAACAAGTAAAAGTAAAAATTCACAACACGTTTTATTGTTTTAAAATTTTTTTTTAAACACGACTGCAAAAAATATTTTTGTCTTCTTTTACCAGTATTGTATTATTAATTATGTATGCTTCTTTGACAGTAAATGCGTTTTAAAAGACTGACGAAGAATTATGATATCGTAGCTGTTATTTCACCTCAAAATCGGTCGAGCTCCAAGACTTTGTTTGCCAGATTAAAAAAATTGAAAATGAAAGCTTAAAATTTCATACATATATATATATATATATATATAGAGAGAGAGAGAGAGAGAGAGAGACCGACAGAGAAGTCTCGTGATAGTTTAAACCGGTTTAAATTGGCGAATGACTTAATTGCGACCAATAATTAATTTAAAAATAATATTCTCACATGATAACTTGAAATTTGCGATTATAGATTTTATTTTTTTGTCATGTCAGAACATGATGTTGTTTCTGGGATGAGTTTTTTGGCTTCAACAAAAAGCCGTAGACGAAAAAACAATTTTTTAAACAATTAAAACAATTAAAATGAACATAAAAATATAATTTATCCTGAATGAGCACGTGCTGTTGACCGTTCAAGAAATTATATTCTGACATGATACATTGAAGTATGCATAGTCGATTTCGTTTCAATCGTTTTTTATTTTTATTTTTTATTTCACCATTGTAATATGTAAACGAATATCTTTTTCTGAAAGTAGGTGACCTTTTATATCGCTATAAATATATTTACGCGATAAAATAACTAATTTGATTAATTGATGTCATAATTAATAGAATTTTATTTCACTATATGACATATATTATCAAGAGAAAACAAGATGGCATCTTGGTTTGGGGGGTTTGAAGTTTAAAAATATGTAAGGAACAAATTGATGCCACTTTTGAGGTATCAGTTTTTCGCTTTTAGGGTTATTATGAAATAATGCAGAAAATTATACTATTTTGGGATTTATCGCCAACAAAATTAACAAATTGATTTCCAAATTATTCATTCTCTGAATGCTTAAGAATAGTTTTTATTAATTTAAGTCATTAACCAGTTTAAACCAGTTTGAAAAATTCACTTAACTATCAGATTTTGCACGTGTCTATATTTAGAAAAAAGATGTTTTTCTTTCAACTCGAAATCTGTCGAGCTCAAATACTTTGTTTACCAGCTAGAAAACATGAAGAAGAAAGTTTAAAAAATATCATAATATGTATTTATATATATATATAGAGAGAGATAGCAGCAGAATAAAGATCGATAGAGAAGTCTCGTAATTGTTTGTAAAGGGTTTTAAATTAGATAATGACTTAAATTTATTAAAACAACTAATGGCTTAAAAATAATGTTCTCACACGATAACTTGAAATTTGTGATAGTTGATTTCATTTAATTTTTTTAATAACATTTTAAAAAATTAAATGTTAATCATAAATTAATTAACAT
>JAOUZG010029197.1:0-13459 GCA_026289955.1 Argiope argentata | reverse complement strand
ATTATTATTTTTTAAAGTCATTATTTATTTTAATTAATTTAAGTCATTAACCATTTTAAACCAGCTTGAAACAATTACGAGACTTCTCCATCGGGCTCTATCCCCCCTCTCTATATATAATGATAATTTTTTTTAACTTTTATTTTCAATTTTTCTAGCTGCCAAACAAATTTTCGGATCTCAACTGATTTTGAGATGAAATAACAGCTATGATGCCACAGTTCTTAGTCAGCTTTTTAAAAACGCATCTACTGTCAAAGAAGCATAAATAATAATAGAGCAATACTGATAAAAGCCAATTAACCTTTTAAAAATGCATCTGTTGTCAAAGAAGCACACATAATAATAAAGGGAACTTTTTCAATAGCCAAATGGCAGCGAAAAATAACTGTAAAAAATTTAGCAGAATTCTACAATATTGGGCAATTTTTTATTGCCACCTGGCAAACGGAAAAGTACTCAATAAAGCAATATGGGCAAAAGCAGGTCCACTTTTTAAAAATGTATCTGCTGTCATACATAATAATAACACAATACTGGTAAAAGAAAGTAAAAAATATTCCTTGTCCATAAATTTTTGGGGACATCAAAACCTCCAAACCAAAACAACAGCATGCTTTCACATGATAAAAAGAAAACATAGAAACTTATATAATAATTGAATGGTAACTTTATCAAACATTTTCTTGAGAGCAATTTTAGAGAACCAATATGATCAATTCAAGGAATTTACAAAAACCATATATGAAGAATTAATTATTTTAACGATTTTAGCAATTTTTCTCATTAGAATTGATTTAAACAATATTGAAAACAGTAATAGAAATGTCATCAAAATGCAGTTTGTAATAATTTTGAATAGAAAAATATGTGTATTTTAATTTCATCAGGAAAAACTAATGAATATGGGTAATTATTAAACAAAGAATAGCAATAAGGTAAATTTAATATTCTGAGTATCAGTTGCAAATTTTTAAATTTCCAAATTATAATTTTTGATTATGATATTTACTAATTTTTTATTTACTTTTTGTTTCACAAACTGAATGTTTAGTAGGGGGGGAATTCTTTCACATAGGTTTTTAGAACAATTTTGCATGAGGTATCAAGCAAATATAACTTTGATAATAGTAAAATGAATGCCCTAAAACAATAATAATAACAATAAATATTTCCCACAAGCATTAAATTCTGTTATTTTACTTTACTTGAGATGGTTGGTCTACATCCTTGATTTACATAAAGGTACACTATTGATTTACAAAAAGAAGCTTACTTTTAGCTGCTTCACAGGGAATAAATTGCAGTTTTGATTCTTTAAAAAATAATTATATTTTTCATTTTGTCTAATGATCTAAATGTTTCATCAATAATAAACTATGTTGACTAAATCATAGTTTCTGTAAGTAAAATAACCTAGTCTATTAAAGGTTATTATTAATGGTACTTTTCTGTTAGCTGCAAGAATAAATCACCAAATGATGTAGAATTCTGCCAAATTTCTTTGCTTGTGTCTGGTTAGTAGAAAAGTACCTTATTAATTAAGTAGGGTTATTTCATGATTATATTCTAGTCAATAATGGTCTATCTAATTGGATGAAACATTTTATTTCATGTTATATTTTCATATCCCATTCTAATAAATTATTTTTTTCCTTGAATATTTGATCAAAATTTGATCTATTCAAAATAAATTTGTACCCATGGAATTAATTAAAATTACGGTTAGCTTAACTGATACCAATTCCAAACTTTTATTGGCAAACATAATCAAGAGATCAATGCAGCATCTTTAGTGACTAACCACTGGCTTCAATGAACATAATAACTTAGCTCAATTTTTTTTAGTAATACAGAATTTTTCAATTCATAATTTCCAGAGAGGTAATATTGTTTTAAAAAATATCATTGGAAAAAGGAATAAGAATAAATATATGCAGTTTAATCAAAAATTTTTAATGTATCAATCACATGCTATATAGTTTGATGAATGAAACGGAAATTTCTTTTCTTGGAACTTTTGCATCGTTGCTACAATCAATAATTACCCATTATAATAACAATTATTTTAAAGAGCATTTGCTGGTCTGGAATAGGAAGAAAGCATGTAAAATATGTGTAGATTTTATTGGTTTTCTAAATGTGATAACAATAAATCAAGAAAATACAGGAAAAATTTGCAAGTTTTATAATATAGCAAGTTTTATAATTAAGCTATGCATATCTCATAGTTGATTTTGCTGCTGTAGAGTTAATGGTATCAAGTATGCCATTTAAAATCAGCTCAATTTTGCTTAGAACTTGTACAGAAATTATGCATAAATATAAGCTGTGGTGTTATAAGCCTTTTGGATCATTAAACGTTTCAGCTCATTCTACATAATAAAGGAATAAAAATATGATTTAAGGTAGGGAATATTAATTCTGTTTATTTTTGACATTTTTCTTTTATCTAAATATTTCTTTGTAAATTAATGGAAATTCAACCCAGGATTTTAAAAATAAAATATTTAAATTTTTAATAAATTTTGCAAAATTAAAGTATATTTTACATATTACAAAAATTTATAGTCGAGTCATGAATACAGATAATGATCAGTGAAATGAACTTTTCAATCCCTATAAATTTGTTAAAATTCTGATATTAAACAGTGCACAACTACTCTGATTTTCTATTTTACATTGATTTTTGAACAATACTTTGATAATAGGACAATAACTGCTGCTCAGCTTTGCATATATAAATAGTAACAAATGGAATAAAAAATCTTTGCACTTTAATATGGAAATATTATAAAACAACTTTTCATGTGATACAATAAAAAAAATCAATATTTCCTATGGCACTGAAGTACATAGTTTAGGAACTGTTACTTTAAACACTTCTATTATACAAATTGCAACATCTTTAAAAATTAATTAATGAGGAAAAGAAAAAGCATTGTTTGTGGAAAAAATAAAGAGAGAAAACATTTAATATTAACAGTCAATATTTGAATTAGCATACCAGATAAATTAGACTAACATCAAATTCTACTTAATTAATCAGACTTAATATACATTGACTAAATAAATTATCGGTGAAAAAAAGTAAAAATCCACTGAACTAAATTCATTAGACAGGAAACATTGCCGAAAGATCATTAAAAAAATAATAAACGAATGACAGAATTGAAGAGTGCAAATGTTATTTCATATATATATATATATATATATATATATATATATATATATATAATAATTAGAAATTACAAAAATAAATAGATTATTTCCCTTATTTTTCTTTTCTTAAAATCTGTACAGTGATACATAATTTTAACATAGAAAAAAATTACATTTTATTAAATTTACATTACTTTTTCACATAATATACAAATATTTGCATAATTAATTTTCATGCCTTGGTTGAGTACTATAATGGCCGGTAATTAACAATAACAACAAGCAACTGAAAATGCTTACACTCATATTTTACTTCTGGTATTTCCAATTCTTCTTGAGTAAAATCTTCAACCGGCAAATCTGGTACATAACCATCATCCACTTCACCGGCTTCTTCCATAATCTTTGCACGATATTGAGCAATATGTTATACGAAACTCCTTTCCAGCTGATTGTTTACCTAATTTCTTCACTGCATAGCAACATTTGAAAATGAAGTAAAATGAAATGGGCAACCATTAATGAGATTTCTTTTAAAAAAAGTAGTATTTGAGTTGTTTGCATATTTAACTATTTACCCCAAAAACGAGCATAAGTAAGACAGATTATCATGTTTTTCAAATATAAATCAATCTATTTACACCATAACACATGACTAAAGAGAAGCAATCGACTGTAAAAGAGCCCCAAAACATTCTCAACTTTTATGAGGAAACGATTCAAATACACGGAATCGATGTGCTCAGTTCTGTCGATTTCTTCTAGGAGTGAGGAATATTTTAAGAGTGGTTATTACGTAGCTAATATCAAAACGTTACAAATGCCAGTGATCAATACTTTTTGAAGAAGGGTATAAATCAAATCTTTGAAACGATCTTACTGGTTAATATTTCGATTACAAGTCTTGGAACACGATAAAAATAACAATCGATACGGTTTGTCCAATGGAAGTTCTCAAACAAAAATTCAATCCCAGGATCAGACTTTCTATAAATAGTTGTGGCGAAAGACCTTTCCGTGTGATCTATTGATCTCATGGAAAGAATTTTTTATTTTACAAAGAGTCTGGTCCAAATTCTGCGTATCCTATCACAAGATAATGACCCCATCGCTGGAAGCAATGCGCGGCTTGTCTCATTGTACGAAAACAAGATTTCTTTAGAACCCAAGTCTTCACAGAAAAATATATATTAGTTTTTTAAAAAAAATAATTTTCTTCAGATATTCATTCTTCCAAGCGAATTTCATATTTGATATACTTAAATGGACATAAACACCACAATTACTATTTTTCCATCAATGAAACGATTTGATATTCGCGTAATTAAATTATCTGTGCCTTTTAACTTATAACTTATGTGCTTATTAACTTATAAAACAAGACTAAATTCTTAGAATAACGAAATCACCATTTTTATTTTATCAAGATCGAATTTTTTACACTGTTGCCAAACACATCAACATAAAATAACTGTTGCCACAAAAATACAATGCCGTTAATAATTATCTTACATTCGGCCATCCTGAAAAAAATGGACGACCCTGTCCATAAAATTACGAAAATGAGGCACATTGTAAATTATTCAAAGTACATAGTCCTGAAGGTATGTTGGCAATTTTTTAATTCTATTTTCTCGTGGAGCATTTGGAAGTTCATTAACCATATCTTCCTCTTCATCATCATAGTCAACGTCAACGATTTCATCTTCATTTACAATGTGAAATAGTTTCATCTGCGATGCATGAGCTGTAGTTGTATAATGCCGTCTTACACGTCCGTGTGCTTTTGTTCTAAAATCTGTGACTTGATATACATCAGATGGAAACACCTTCACAACTACAAGGGGTCCTCTGTATCGAACTTGCGTTTTTGTGCGACTCCCAGGAGGGGTTTCAGGTAACCGTTTTACAACGACAACATCGCCAACAGAATATGTATGTGCATCACAGTGATGCTTATCAAAATTGGACTGTTGGAAACGAATTTAATCACTTGATATGTGGGCGGAGCTAACCGCTAAACCCACGTGGTATCGTAAGTATGTGTATATGCATGTAAAAGTTTTCGGCTCTCATCTGTGAGTGTGCGCGTGTAATATGGTTTTTTTTTTTTTCATGACGGTAGCTTCTAGAATGGCTTACCGAATATACCTTGTCTCGGAATATAATTAGAAATTAATATTTACTCGGATTAATTGTTTACATGTCTTTATTTAGAATATGTGCGTTGTTAAATCTTGTTAAGTTTGCTGTTACAAATAAACTGTTTAAAAGGACAAACTTCTCGTCATTCCTTGGAATCTCGTATATTTCAACTTGGTGATATACCATCATTTATTATTTTTCATGGACTTCATTTTCTCTTGTGCTTTCAGTATATCGTTTCGTGCTTCTTCTTGCAGCACTCCAGGAGAAACATATTCATCCGACATTGGAAGCAATTCTCTTGGAAAATTATCAAGTTTTCTAGGCTTGTATCCAAATAATAGGTGGAATGGCGCTTTGCCTGTAGATTTGCTGGGCGACCAATTAATGCATCTCTGGATTTCAGGCAACATCTTGTCCCAGTCCCTATGGTTATCTGCATGCACATTTGAGGAAATCATAGGTATAAGCACACGATTTATCCGCTCCACTTGTCCATTAGCAGCTGGTCTTTGCGAGCAGTTCACAGTATGTTTTACGCCATGCTTCATGCAGAATTCTTTAAATGCTGATGATGTGAAACATGAGCCTCGGTCAGTAACGACTCTGATAGGACTTCCAAAGTCATTTATGAATTCTTCAAAGTACTTCAATACATATTTAGTAGAGCAACTAGTACATGCACGTAAACGAACAAATTTTGTCAAATTATCAATTATTACTAATAGTTCAGTATTGCGATTCGAACTAGCGTTAAAGGGTCCTAAAAAGTCCATGTGTACTATTTCAAAGGGTCGTTTACCTGGCGGAATTGGATTGAGTTTACCCTGAACTTTTCCGGCGGGTACTTTCGTAAAAGCACATGTAACGCATTGATTTATATGCTGTTTTACATATTCTGACATTCGAGGAAACCAGAAATGCTGTGTTATAAGTAATTTGACCTTGTCAACTCCAAAATGACCCGAAAAATCGTGAAAGCGTACAACTAAATATTTCCTCATAGATCGTGGCATTACAAACAATTTTTTGCAGACACCGTTGTCAATTTGTAAGCGGTACAGTATTCCGTTTATAAGTTCATATTTACTGACAATATTTTTCTTTTCCGCTTTTTTCTTGGAGCATTTTAATATTTTAATGATATTGTTTAACTCTTCGTCCTGGGACTGAATTAAAGCTACTTTGTCTTTTTCAGTACTTATATAATAGACACGCGGTTTCTCACTTATATTTAATGGAATACTGGTATCAATTTCGACTAGTTGGTTCGGACATTTCACTATTATATCTAATGAGCTGCATTCAGTGGCTTCTTTAGATTGTTCAGGATCTTCGTCTTCTACTGGTGCGCGACTCAGGACGTCCACATGGGTCATCTGGTCACCGGATTTATGCTTAACATCGTAATTGAATTCACTTAGCTGTTCTATCCACCTTGCCGTTTGGGGCCTAATATTTTTTTGAGTTTTTAGATATATAATTGCAGAACAATCTGTAATAATAGTAAATCGAAGACCAAGAAGAAGGGATCTAAGGCGACTGAGAGACCAAACAACAGCCAGTAGCTCCAATCGGCTCGAATGATAATTTTCTTCATCTGGATTAGTACGTCTGCTTACACAATAGACCAAGCGAAGGGTATTATCTCTGTCTCTCTGAAGTAGCATTCCAGCCAAACCCACGGAGCTTGCATCGGTGTGCAGTTCGGTTTCATCCCGAGGATCAAACAATTTCAAGACTGGTTTGGATACAAGAAGATTACGTAATCTTTCAAAAGAAGTTTGATGTTCATTGGTCCAGACAAATAATTGACCATTCTTTAATAAGCGGGTTAAAGGAGCTGCAATTGACGCATATCCAGCAATGAAGCGACGGCAGAATCCAGTCAATCCTAAAAATCTCTGAACTTCATCCCTTTTTTGGGGAACAGGGAATTCGGCAACAGCAGCAAGTTTTCTGGGTCCAGGTTTGATACCATCCTTGCTGACAACAAATCCTAAATATTCAATCTCTTTTTTAGCAAACTCACACTTTGATAGTTTCAACGTTATCCCTGCATTGCACAATTTTTCGAGCACTGCTCTAAGCATATTGATCATATTTTCAAAGTTAGAGGATCCAAAAAATATGTCATCTATGAAACACGACACACCATTACATAATAAATTGCCTAAAGCTAATGACATACATCGTTGAAACACGCAGGCCCGTTTGAAAGACCAAAGAATAGTCTAGTGGGTTCATAGTGGCCGTCTGGTGTTGTAAACGCGGCCTTACGAGCTGACTCATCATCCATAGGTATTTGATTAAAACCCTGGCAGGCATCAAGAATGCAAAACAAACTAGAACCAGCAATTCTGTCTAATAAATCATCTATATGTGGTAAAGGGAATTTGTCCTTGACAGTCTGCGCGTTTAATTGTCTGTAGTCAATCACCATTTGATATTCACCAGTTTTCTTCTTTACAAGCAAAACGGGACTGCTATATTCAGATGAACTATCTCGAACAATACCTTGATCTTTCATTTCTAAAATAATGTCTCTTAGAATCTGCCTTTCGTAGTGGGAAGCACGGTATGGAGAACGAGCGACAGGAGTACTACCAGCCTTTTCAACTATTTTCATGACTGTATTGTTGACACATCCCAACTCATTAGGACTTAGAGCGATGCACTTTCTGAATTCATTCAATAGGTCACAGACACGTTGCTTTTGCTCATCCGATGTGTCTGGTCCAATCTTTATGTCATCAATTTTAACTTTTTCTTTGAGATCTCTTTTGGCAATAGCAACTAGATTTTCTTTGTCACCGTTGATATCGGGATATTTAATAGAATCAACATTTTCAGTCGACCAAACACCTCTTAAAATAACTCGATCCTTCTTTAAGCGTAGAGTATTATCGCTGCAGTTAACTATGGGTACTAGTGTTTTACCATCTTGAATTAATAAAGACGAACTTGATTCATTATCAGCGTTATCAAAAGTCATCACTTCGTCATCCGTTGATTTGTTATCTACAACTTCCAACATTTGTATCATATTCGGTTGAACAGTTATCGTTTTTGATGCTCTCAGAATAGCAGTTGCATGGGGTGATTCTTCAACTCCAATGTTCGCTAGACGTCGAAATTCATCCATGTGAAACATTCTAGATTTTCCTTCCCGTCTTATCATCATTAAATTTGGAAAATCTATCAAATCCTTTCCGACAATGACGAATGGCCCTTGAAATGTATCATCATTTACAACGTGCAACTTCACATCCTTTAAAATTAAATTGTCTATAGCCACATTTACTGTACAAATTCCAAGTGATTGTGTTATGCCACCTCCAATTCCTGTTATAGAAATAACATTGTTTTTAGGTTGAACAAGCACATTAATTTGCTTTGCAAATGAGTATTTTATCATTGATATATCAGCCGCTGTGTCTATTAATGCATCTGTATTCATTCCATTTATTGATACGATTTTAAGTGTAACATCTCTATTAGAGCATGATAAGGAGGATAAATTTACTGTGAGATTACTACGTGATTTAGGACATTCCCTAGTTCCATGGCCTTCAGTCCTACATGATGTACAAAACTTAGGTCTTTTAGGTTTTACGCAATCACGTGCCAAATGACCTTTTTCGTAACAATTATAACACGTAATTGGCTCCATCATTCGATAATTAGTAGCAGAACGATTATTTATTTTGGTATTATATTGACCACCAATATTCTTATTATTTATGTATAGACCAGATAGCTCAATGTGTTCGTCAATTTTATCAGCCAAGCTCGTTGGCGACTTCAACAGTGACCATTCACTGATATAATATTCTTGCACTGTTAAAGGTGCGTCTTGCTTCATTCTATCTGATATTATTAAGTCCTTTAAATTTTCAAAAGTTTTTACATTTAACCCATTTATCCACCCATTGAAATAAGTTTCTAATTCATAGTAGTATTCTCGCCACGTACCTCCAGGTTTAATTTTATGCGAGTAGAACAATTGGCGAAATTTTTCAGCACTTAGCTTGAAACGCTTAAGTAGCAGTTCTTTCATATAAGAATAGTTTTCAGCCAATTCTTCAGGTTCTCTTATAATCATGTCGACTATTTCACTAGGAAGAACACTAGTCAAACACGCCATCCATAGAGAGGTTTCCATATTTACCCTCTTCATTACTCTCTCAAAATGTACTAAATATAATCCAATGTCATCATATTTCAAATCAAAATTTCTTACCTGAGTCTTCCAGTCTATTTTCAAGGCTGATTTCCACATTGGGCGCGTTTTGAGCAATTGGCGATAACGATTTGGCTTCAATTTCCAGCTTCTTTATCGCCAAATCATGTTCTCGCATAGCATTTCTTTCTGCAAGTTCAAATTCTTCTTTACGTTGTAGAGCAGCTTCCTCTGCTTTTCGATCGGCATTTATGTTACCGATTATTCCATGTATTATATCTTCATCATAATTCCTACTTTTCTTGATCAAACTTATCAATTCCACGACTTTATTATTTTCTCCGATTTTCTCTCCAAGTTCCACTGCAACGAGTTCTAAATCCTTTTTTCGTAATCTCGCAAGTAAAGACATCTTTCTAAAACTATACAATTATCCACTTCTTATCCCACTTCTGAATTATTAACTTATAAAACAAGACTAAATTCTTAGAATAACGAAATCACCATTTTTATTTTATCAAGATCGATTTTTTTACACTGTTGCCAAACACATCAACATAAAATAACTGTTGCCACAAAAATACAATGCCGTTAATAATTATCTTACATACTTAAATGGACATAAACACCACAATTACTATTTTTCCATCAAAGAAACGATTTGATATTCGCGTAATTAAATTATCTGTGCCTTTTTAGGATAAGAATTAAACTACTATAAATGATAGCCCAGTTTTTTAAACATTAATTTATGCCTTATTTATAATTTGAAAAAATAAATAAAAGGAATAATATTTTAAATAAATTGTCAATGGTAAATTTCACCATGGATTTTTAGAAACATCTTATGTGATGCACAAAAATTAATCCAAATGTAAATATTTTTGTTTAATCTATACCAGAAAATCCAAATACATACACATATATTAATACTTTTTCAGCATATATACAGATTTTGTTTATTACATATTATTTATTACATTATGGTTGGCAATGTAGTAAAATAAAATTGCTTCGTTTATTAAAAGTTCATGGATTTCGGAATTTAAAGGGAAAAATTGTAATGTCAGCATTAAAAAAATTTATTTATTCCTTTTGAAATAAACCGATTTTCTTAAGAATATTTTTAATTTAAATGAAGTTAAAAAAATTATCAATTTAACATAAAATTTCTTTTTCCCTCCTTCTACAAAGTGTTCATGAAGAATATAAAAAATAAAAAGAACTGAAATCATTAGACTCGAAAATATAATCTCATAAATTTTCAAAAGAAACAAAATACCATTAATATTTAATGAGTCTTAATCAATTTAAACTAAAGATTAAAACAAATATAGAGAATTTCTCAAAGCAAAGGGAGATAAATTGCAAAAAAAAAAAAAAAGTTGCAAACAGTCTTTCGATTGCCCGTCATGTATATTATAAATTGTATTGTCTGTACATAATTTTTATTGAAATTGTATTTTATTTTTCAGAGAAAGTTTTATTAAAAGAATTGCACTTTAACTGTATTAAAAAATTATAAAATTACATTAATTAGAAAATATTTATCATTAAAACTAAAATACCTTCACATTAAACACTCATATGCTAAAATAAATTTGCATTTATTAAAATTTTTAGTCATGTTTCATAGGAAACGTTTAAAAAATCGGTATTGTGTAGGACACAGCAAAATAGGTCCGAACTCCCAATCTTATGGTTAGTAGCCGAGTATCATACTGATCAAGCAAAAAGGACCCATCAGCGTGATGGATATTAATTGGCTTTTATAGAATTCCTCACAGATTCATAGACGTGTTTTTTTTAAATAGACGAGTATAGTTTATATTCCCGTTTTAAGCATTTACCGACTCTACTTTGTTTGTATACATCAAACCGTGTAATGAAGATGATTAGTCAGCAAATGAAAAAGGTTGGTAAAGGCTATCGTCCTAAGCCTAAAAATAAGCTAAATGACTTCATTCAGTTGTGATGCATTAAGGAATTCAAATATTTTGTAAGAAGGTCTAAAATATTTTTGTAGTACAGTATGAATTCCCAAAATTTTCAAAATGGTGTTAACATTCATATTAATTTTTAAAATCACAGTTTTTATTCGTTTAATAAATGATTTTATTGGGTCGTTCGAAAAGTAATTTCGTTTTTTCTCGACAAAGGATTTAATTGTATTTTTTTATTCCAACTTCACACTTAAGACGTATAATCATTGTATGTTTTGAGAGGTGATATAGCAATACTTGTTTGTGAAAACGTTCAATTGATTTTGCGCAGTAGTTTTTGGTAGATGCCCTTTTAAATAGGGAAAGCAATAAGCAGCAATTTCGTCATATTTCACTTTTTTCCTGTAGGAAAGGTAAAAATGCTGTTCAAGCCAGAAAGAAATTAACCGATGTGTATGGAGAAGATGCGTTGACAATACGACAGTGTCAGAACTGGTTTACAAAATTTCGATCCGGCAATTTTGATGTCGAAGATGCACCACGTTCCGGATGGCCGGTTGAAGCTGATAAAGACACGATAAAGGTAATAGTTGATGCAAACCGGCGAACAACAACACGTGAGATCGGTGAGAGTTTAAATTTATTGAATTCAACTGTTTATGACCACCTGAAAGGCCTGGGTTTAACCTCTAAGCTCGATATTTGAGTTCTCCATGTCCTCACGGAGAGAAATTTGTGTTGTCGCATTGAAGTCTGTGATTCGCTCCTCAAATGTCACAAAAATGATCCACTCCACCATATTATCCAGATCTGGTTCCTTCAGATTATTATTTGTTCCGGTCAATGCAAAATTTTTTGGACGGTAAAACCTTAGTCTCAAATGAAGACGTCAAAAATCACATTGGATTAGTTTTTTGCCAGCAAATACCAAAAATTTTATGAGCGTGGAATCATGCCTCTACGAGAAGGATGGCAAAAGGTTTTGGATCAGAATGGGCGATATATAATTTAATAAAATAATTATTCATTATACGAGGATCGTCTTTCATTTTCACCAAAAAAACCAAAATTACTTTTCGAACAACCGAATATTAGCTAATGTCATCTATTTAAGTGATTTCCCTAACTTAATATAGATGGCGCCACGTGTCTTTTAATTGTATGAAAATTTGTTATTTTAAAAGGGAAGGGGAAAGACGATCGAAAGAAGAAGGTGGGGGGATCAACAGATAAATTTTTTTAAGTACACCATATCTATTTGTTTGTAATCCAATATTTTTTTATTGTTTAGATGATTAGAAAATTTCAAATTGCATATACGTCTTTTGATGCATAAAGAAAAAGAAGAGATAATTTAATTATTAACTTTTAACTTGAAAATAATAGAAATAACTAAGGAGACAGATTCAACAGCAGTTAATACATAATGAAAACTTTAAATAACTGTTGCTCTCATGTTTTTGCTTTGCTTATTTATTCCATAATTTCTAAAATTTATTGAGAATCAGTATTGTCAAGATTAACCACATAACTGTTTTATTTTCTTTACTATCTAATAAGAAGACATTTTCTGTTTTCGAAATATTTACTCATTTTGTTTCAAAGGGAAATCCATTGAATACATTATAGGTGATTAGCGGATATCGCTAGGCCTGACCTCCCAATCTTATGGTTAGTAGCCGAGTATCATACCGATCAAGCAAAAGGGACCCTTCAGCTCCAAGGATATTAATTGCCTTATATAACAATCACCACAGAGTATTCTTTCTTTTTGGCATAATGAGATTTGAATCGGTGTTTAAAATCGGACGTAAACAGAGAAATGTAATGAATATTCATATCGCTGCTCTCGCTATCTGCACATGCGGAGTTTGAGGTTTCCGTGCATGAACAGATAAGTTAAAATGACAATTATAAAACTCCCCTTTTTATTTTGACATGATTTCAATGTATTAAAATCTATAATAAATACTCTACAAAATGGTAAAAATATCGCCAATATCCATTAACTTCGACCTTTTGTGAT
>JAOUZG010029152.1:0-10723 GCA_026289955.1 Argiope argentata | reverse complement strand
TTCTACTTTAAAGTGTATTTCTTAGAAAGGTGAAGTTCTATTTAGATTATTCAAATATGGCAAAGTTTTCTTATTTATACTATTTTGAAAATACTCCTTTTAAAGTAAGCAATATCAAACAAATTGTCTTCTTAACGTAATAATTATAATGACGTAGAAAACAAAATCTATAGAATTATAAATGTGCGGAAAGCACAAATCATTCTATTTTCTAACCAATTATATTAGATTTTTTTGGCTAATTTAAACAGTTGTATTACTAAAACCTGAATATGAAACCACAGATTATGTTTTGTCATGGCCTTAAAATTCTATTACCTGAGTATTAGATATCCTATTCTATCTAAGATATAGTTTTCAAATTTCGCGCGAGAAAATGTTCTCTTTAGACATCTTTAGATATCTTTTTTTTTCTGTAAAATATGCATTTTCTATCAGACATTGTGAGACATTTCTCTGTATAAAGGCAGTATTGATTATGTAAATAATATTAACTTGAGTTAAAATATTTTTCAAAAGGGCGTTTGATATAAATATTTGTTGAAATGAAAAAGGGTATTTTTTCTTCCTAATTAATGTATTGCATAAAAACGAAGAAAAACTCTTGAAATCTATTATTTAACTGCAGAAAATTACACACACACACACACACATAAAAAAAATTTTCATTATGAATCTGATTTAAATAAATGTAAATATAATTTTATTTCTACAAAAATGACGTAAAACTTGAGTACTAGCGAGTTTAATAACATAAAATGACATGAAAGCTATGGAGATTAAACATTTTTTACACTTTTATATTTACAACAATTATTATTATAAAATTTTGTACACCTATAGTTTTTAACGCCCAGTTTTCAAACATTATATCAATTTCCTTCCAGCTATATTGCATATATTTGACAAATTAACAATTTTTATATAGGTTTACTATTCTAAAATTTCATATTATATTTTTAGGGACAATTTTTAAAAGATTATTTAATTATTTTTGACTATATCACAATCAGGGTGGATATTATTTTTCCATTTTATATTTATTTTATGGTCTCCATATAAGGAGTCTTTTCCCCAACTGAAATATTTGACTATTTTAAGAAGGATTTTTTAAAAGCATAACTGCTGTTTAAATTTATCATTTGCAAGGAAGTAAATATTATAATTTTTATGCTAAATAATTTAGAATCTTTGAAGTATAATATCTGTAAAATGTTAGTAATAATGTTAGCAAATGTTAGTAATAACTATTAAGGAAATGCGTTTGCTTTTAGTTTCATCATCAACTTTTATCATAACCTTTAAGATAATTAGATAAAATGTACTTTTTAAAAATTGCTTTGCAATACTTCAACATTGTAAAGTGGTTATGCAATATATTAATGAAAAAAAACTTGTTTTAAGTATATGTGAATAGTTTATTGAGAAAATGCTATTATTCGAATATATAACACAAATCAAATAAATTATTTCAATTCAACAGTTTTTAAAAAATACAAAATATTCTCTATCACACTGCAACTTAAATACAATTTTAATCAATGATGGTAAGTTAGAAGATTAATATATGCAAAAAAAGTAAGAATGAATAACCAATGCATGAAAAATTATTCATATTACCTAAAAAAAAATTATTTCTTCAAGTTACTTAGTTTTTTCAGTTCTATTTTATTACTACAAATTATTTTTCAATTATTATTAGTATTTTTTAAAATTTCAAATAAAATTTTATTAATCATTGCTTTAAAATAATTTTGTAACAATTTTGTTATATTAGCAAGAGTTACAAGGCACTCTTTAAGTCCTTATCAAAAGAATATTTTTCAATTGTTCGGTTTATTCTATCATCTGGATTTATATATATTTTCGCTCTTCATTTCCCTCTAAATTTAATCTAACACCTAGTCTAAAATAAACTATCAAAAATGTATCTAGCGTTCTTAAAGAAAATTTTACAGTTTTACCGTGAGAAAAAACCCCCAATATTTCGAAGATAAGGACCCTTAATTATGTCACTTAATCTTATCAATGATAGAAACGGGTATTCTCTACAGCCCCTCTAGATTCACGCCAAGTTTTCCTGCCAAAGGGGATTAAATCCCGGTAAACCTACCATGTGAGCGCAAATGACACCCTCTAATGAGTTAGCGGAAATGAGACTGAGCGCAAGTGACACATTCCCGGTCATTTATCTTCGAAAGCTATTCAAAATCAATTTGCACCAAGATTATTGCGAGTGTGTGTTTGAATTGGTGATGATGTTGGCTGTTGTATTATAATGCACCTCACGACTTTTGCTGCCGACAGAGGACGCCCCAGCAGATAAAAAAAGGTTGCTTAACTTCACGAAAGAGAAATCTTCGCGATGTTCTGGGAATGAATAACTTTAATTTAAAGATCGTAGAAACTTGATCTCCGATAAATAATATGAAAGCAGTACATTTGCATGACTTAAATTATAATAGGGATGTATAACTTATAAACTACCAGGTTCTGTGAAGAAAGTGATTTTCTTTATAAAAATACCTCTTTTTTCCCCTTTATCCTTTTCTTTCTATACACTATATAGGTTTAACGATTGCACTAAGAGTTCACGTACGAAGAATATGTTGCATTTTATTACAAATTTAAATATCTACTTAATTTTTTAATTCTAAAGGGCACCTGCGGAAGATGCGGATTGCTCTGGGACCGAACTTGCGATGTTCTGGTTTGTAGCCGAGTAACCTAACCACAATACAAAAGTAATTAGCTATGTACCGTAAAAGGTATCTGGCTTATGAAATTTTCACCACATACTCTACTACTAGTGAGTTGGTGGTTAGACTAACGATATATTTGTGCCAAGCTTATGGCGAATGTGTGTGTCAGTTGATGGTGACGTTGGCTGTTGTATTATAATGTGCTTCACGACTTTTTCTGTCGATAGATGCCACCACAACAGCTGTTCGAAGATTGCTTATTCTCAATTGCGGGTCACCATTGAGGCAAATGTCTATTGCTTTAGGGCCGAACTTGAAACGTTTTGGTTTATAGCCGAGGTACATAACCACAAAACAAAAGTAATTACTTTTGAACCGTAGATGTTATCTGTCTTCTAAAGTTTTCACCACACACCAAATTTTGATCTTAAGGAGCAACATATTTTGAAATTTTTATGTTTCAAAAACTATGTACTGTGAACCGTATGAAATGCATGGCTTAGAATGATATACTTCTGAAAATAAAGCAAAATCCACAGTTAGAAGAAACATCCAACAGCTAACCTAGTGAATGATAAATTATATCGAATCGCATTTGTAATAGTTATTAATAGTTTGTATTATTTTAAGATGAATTGATGGAATGAATATAAATAAATCTTAGTTTCTAGCGTAATCAGACATGACATAAAGGAGAAAAAAATATTGCTTGACACATCTGTAAATAAGATACACCGCTAGCCAAATTCCTCGTTTTACAAATAGAGACAGAGTTGAGATATATGAAATATTTTATTGTTGATGTTATATCAATTAATTCCTTATTTCTTTTTTAGGAAGCGCTTCAATTGATATTTTTATGAAGCAAAATTTATTTATATTTGAATTTATATATTTTTTAGAATTTACACATAATTTTGTTCTAGTTCCTATTAACACATCTAGCTGAGGTTTATTTGGGGTGAATTGTTACCCAAAATTCTTCAAACTGCAGCTGTATTTGAAATTAGAAATCTATGAAGTATTTGCTATATGAAAATGCTCTTTCAAAAAATTTACTAAATGCTGTAAATAAGTACAATATAAGATTAATCATCTATATACTGCACATCACGATAATATACGGTACTTTTCCGTTAGCCGGGCGTTTCCTTTAAATGTATTGCCAATGAAGTTCCAATATCTTTACGAAAAGTTTACCTTATATAAATTTCGTACTGACATATTTTACACCAAAAAAGTTCTTTTTAATAATATATGAATTAAGAAAATTTATTTTATTCAGAGAAAAACTTGCAAAGCTTATAACTGCAGAAAATACTCAGACTTTAATAGAGTGAAATAATATGATAAAGGACATTTTTGACGAAGACAAACAAATAATGCATTATATCTGCTTGTTTCGAGCATTGGGAATCGATTGTCATTCCAAAATTAAAAGGAATCCTTTTTATATTCTTCTTGTCTTTGCCTCATGACATAATTTCATGACATAATTTTTAATTTAATAATAGTTAATGACATAATTTTTTAAATTCTATTTTGTCTGTATATATTTTAGTAAAATTTTGTATTTTGTTCTAGAATGAATATCCATTTAATATTCTGTTATGTCTTATACTGACTGAGTAATTTTAAAATTTTTGTTATGAATTATATTATTTATTTTTGTACTAGCTTTTAACCGCGACGATTGAAAATTTTGATGTGTATGTGTGAATGTAAAATCTTATCAAACCGCATCATTATAGAGCTTTTGAAAACAATTTTTGCCAAAAAAAGTGTGTCACCAAAATTTAGCGAAATTGCTGAATTTGGCTCGAATGGCTGCATAGCGTTTCCAGGCGTATGAACGCTGCATCAGATTAATGGAAATATAGAAAAACCATCAATAAAAGCAGAAAAATAGAATGCACGCAAAAAAAAAAACGTAATCGAAAGTAATGACAGTATTCGAAAGTAATTCGTACAGTAGGAAAAAAAATCAAGGACAATGCGCAGGAAAGATCGAATTACAATAACATAAAAAAATTACGGCAAACCCAAACAAAGCGCTACCGTAAAATTACCAATCTCGCAAAGCACGAAATGATTGTATATCAAAGCTTAGCCCACACAGATAACCTAAAAACAATTTATTTACAGTGTATATCTGAAATTTTTTAAAAAAAACAGCAAACCAATGATTTAAAATCGTTTTTCTATGATTAGCCTGTGCTGAGACTGCCAGATGATAAAACAGAAAATTGGCAATTTTGATTGTAACCCTACTAATCGATAGTTTTTTTAATGCAGATAGGATTGAATGAAAATTCGTCATAACATTCAAGGAAATTAACTTGGCATTATTATAAAGAGACCACTTTAATACATTAAATTAATAGAAATAATAATTATAGAAAAATAATATTGACCTTTGAATTGGAAGGGCAGTTATATGACTGGTGATGTCCAAGCAAAGAACTGAAAGTCATTTGAAGAGAAATCGAAAGACGGAGAAGCCACGGACTATACACATTATTTTAATAAAGGAGAAATTTCAGTTAGTATTGACAAATATTAATTGTATGGTAAAATTTCATATTTACCATACACAATACTACTTGCTTTAATTAAGTAATGCGTTCGGAAAATAAGACTTCTTTACATTAAAATATGAAAGCAAACAACATTACTAAAGCATATTCAGAAAATTCATCTAAGAATTTCTAAATGATATTTGCTTGTTGAGTATATTATAAAGAGTAAATTAAGAATAAGTAGTTTTAACAGGTCTCAAGAAAAGCTTTTGAAAGCATTAGTGAGGATACCATGCAATTGTTGGCCTTATTTCAGGAAGGAATACGAGGCATCAGTGACCGAACCTGAAGGAATTCTATTTGTAGAAGATTGTTCCGTTGTAGCCACAAAATATCTGTTAAAAATTATAAATGAAGCAATAACAAAATATTAGAAATTCACATTTTTGAAGTTTTTATGAAATGTTCGTATCATAATTTTTGTAACAAATTGAAAATAGTCGCCCTTAAATTTATTGCTAATGAAGTCTCAATGTCTTTACGAAAAGATTATCGTATATGAACTTCGTACTGACATTTTTTTCACCAAAAAAAAATCTTGTTAATAAAATGTGAATTAAGAAAATTTACTTTATTAAGAGAAAAACTTGCAAAGCTTATAACTGCAGAAAATACTCAAGCAAAATGCAGATAATGCTCAGACTTTAATGAAGTGAAATATTATGATAAAGGACATTTTTGACGAAGACAAACAAATAATGCACTATATTTGTTTGTTTCGAGTATTGGGAATCGATTGTCATTCCAATATTAAAAGGAATCCTTTTTATATCCTTCTTATCTTTGCCTTTCATATTTCATGGTTAATTATTTCGTTGAAAGTAATATATTGTTATTGGAAATTCTTTCCTGAGGACAATTACATATATATATTAGCCTGTGCAGTTCATGTTTCGGTATTGTTCATGTGGTGGAATATTTTCCTAAAAAGGCATGAAATTTTGAACTTTACCAAGATGATTGATGATGTGAGAAAACAAACGATGCATTTGGGTTATCCAATAAATAATAAAAAAAGCAAATATTACTTTGTTTTTATTACGGCTCTTGTGGCAACAAGCATGATATTTCAAAATGATAAACTTTTATATAAAGGAAACATTCCAGAAGTAAAATTATTCTTTTGGCTCCATGAAAATCACTGGTTTGTTCAAAAATTGCTAGATATTATAGACTTTGGAATAGACATTTATATGTTTTTTGGAACTTCAGTTATTGCCATTATGATTTACAACGCATATTGCTTTGAGTTAGCTAGCACCAATTCATCCGTTGCAGCTATTTTAATGAAACAGAGAGAGAATCGTGAAATTCTTTTCTCTTTGGCCAAAAAAAGCTGTCATTTATCCGCCTATTTCGAAGAGTTGATGTCATTACCAATCGGAATCATTGTTGTCCGAATTACTCTCCAGATTTTCAGAATTATGATCGGATGGTTTCGTTCTGAGAACACTAGCAACAGCATTTTTGGTACACTGGTTTTGATCTTTTTCGTGATGGTTGCATCAGCTGACTTTTCTCAAGGATGCACTTCCCATCTGAGAAAAATACTAATGGACGTACTTTCAAGCAATGCATATCTTCTTTCACATGGTGAATTTTACAAGCAATACTTATTACTTAAGGAATGGAAGTCAAAAACACGACTGACTGCTTGGAAGGTGTTCACTCTAAACCGTTCTTTCATTTTGAACATGGTAGCTTTCTGTAGTTCTTATGCTATAATAATGCTGCAGTTCAAAAGGGATGAGATTCAGTAATTCTTACCGATATCACTATCAATGATAGTGATATCGGTTAGAACTAATTTCAATATTTCCTATTCAGACTGAACTCTATTTGGATTAAAATACAGTATACTAAGATTTTAAACTATTTCATTTGTATCAGACAAGAACATACATGTAAGAATCTGGTTCATATTTATTTCATATCGGAAGTTTGATTCATCTTGTTCAAGCAAAATGGAGTTTATTTGGTACAACCATTTTGTCAAGACATTGAGAGCCAGTTTAATAAAGTAATTCTCCCTTCATTTACTACTCACACATTTAGGCATCAATACAAATGATAAAGGCCGTGTAAACAAAGATAAGTGGAACGAAAATTACAGAGGCAATTTATCGAATTTAAATGGAAACAACCAATATCCAAATGAACATCACTTATATTAGAGAGTTGGTCATTTATCTCAATAAGCTATTCTAATTCAAAGAAAAATGTTCAAGATGTTCTGTTAAAGAATGAATTTAATTTAAATTTTATAGAAACTTGATTCCCTATAATTGACGTAAAAACGATATGCTTGCATGAATTAAATTATAATAGGCATGTATAACTTATAAACCACCTGGTTACGTAAAAAAAGGGGGATTTTACTTATAAAAACGCCTCGTTTTTTTCCTTTATCCTTTTTTCACTATATACAATATAGGTTTAACGATTGCACTAAGAGTTCTCTAGCCGGCTTTCTGGCATAGAGGTAGCGCACCTTCCTCGTGTTCTGAGAATCCCGGGTTCGAGCATGGTTGTTCTTCTTTGTGCTTTCTGTGAGGTGTTTGACTGTGCCCCACTGAAAAAACAGGCTGTGCAAGCAAATTTGATGAGCGTATAGGTAAGTCATACACTTGGTGCTACTTCAAAATCAAGAGACGCTCCTTTCGCCTTAAATCTGCTGCTGTATCAGCAAGAGGATTGTCTAATAGCCGAGTGCCATAAGAAACAACAAGAGACCACGAAAAAAGAATATGTGGCATTTTATTACAAATTTAAAATCTAATAATTTTTTTAATTCTAAAGAGCACCTGCGGAAGATGCGGATTGCTCTGGGACCGAACTTGCAATGTTCTGGTTTGTAGCCGAGTAACCTAACCACAATCCAAAAGTAATTGGCTGAGTACCGTAGATGTTATCTGGCTTATGAAGCTTTCACCATGCACTCTCCTACCATTGAGTTGGTGGTTAGACTAACGATATATTTGAGCCAAACGTATGGAGAATGTGTGATTCAGTTGGTGGTGACATTGGCTGTTGTATTATAATGCGCCTCACGACTTTTTCTGTCGATAGATGCCTCCCTAACAGCTGTACGAGGATTGCTTATTCTAAATCGCGGGTCAACATTGAGGCAGATGCCTATTGCTCTAGGACCGAACTTGAAACGTTTTGGTTTATAGCCGACTTACATAACCACAAAACAATAGTAATTACTTGTGCACCGTAGATGTTATCTGGCTTATGAAGCTTTCACCACACATCAAATTTTGATCTTAAAGAGCACCATATTTTGATATTTTTATGTTTCAAAAACTATGTACTGTGAACCGTATGAAATGCATGGATTAGAATGATATGCTTCTGAAAATAAAGCGAAATCCACAGTTAGAAGAAACATCCACCGGCTAACCTAGGGAATGATAAATTATATCAAATCGCATTTGTAATAGTTATTAATAGTTAGTATTACTTTAAAGTGAATTGATGGAATGAATATAAATAAATCTTAGTTTCTATTGTAATCAGACATGACATAAAGGAGAAAAAAATATCGCTTGACACAGCTGTAAATAAGCTGCCAATGCAAGAAACATTTTAACTGTAACCTCTATTAGAAATAAAGATAAATATGGGTGTGTTGTTTTGTCTGTCTCTTTGTGTGTTAGCGTTTTACAAGCTGGATCGTTTAACTAATAGCTATTAAATTTGGCATATATAAGGCTTGGAGCCTGGAAACGAGCACATCGATTATTTTTCCAAAATTTTAACTAGAATTTTTATTAATTAAAAATTAAGGTGAATTTTAGTATTTCCAGCAATATCTTCCCATGAATATTATTGTAAAAAATAGATTTGGCACCATTTTAAATTTTTTCTTTTAAATTATACCAATTTGATAGTAGTGCAAATTTTCCAAAATTTTGGCCTTTTCCTTTTGCATAATTTCAAAAAAAAAAAAAAAAATCTACATTATTAATTTGAAACAAATGTTTTCATTTTTTTAATAAAATGTTTTATTGCGAGATTTTTTTTTTTCTTCTCAATTTTTAAAGCTGAGAAAGAAGAATTCTGTGTAATATTTGAATAGTTTACAAGAGAATAAGAAAGTGAAGCTATAATTTCCCGAAAATTAGAAAACAGATGAACCATATATTTGCGTTTTTAATAGCACTGTGATGTTTTAGATATTATCTACATTATGAAAACCTGTCAAAGTTTTTTTAATAGGTTTTCCTACACTTTATTGCACGATTAGCGGCAAATTAAAATATTCTGTTAATTTTAAGACATACTTTATTTTTGATAAAAAGGTACAAATTGAAAACAATAAATTAATCAATGGTTATAATCATATAGTAGCTCCCCTCCCTACATTTTATTTAAAAGTTATTTTGTAGTTAATAAAATTTTTAAATAAAGCTCTAAAGTTTATGTCTTAAATCTAATAAAATTTCAGATTAACAAAATACCATTGAAGGACTTTAATATAAAAATTTAAAATGTGAACAACATTAAAACACATTCCTAGGCAATATGAAAAAACTCAAGCTGAAATTATTTTGATTTAACTTAGGCTGTATACATGTTAGCAGATTTTATATTACTTTGAAATATCAAATATAATATATTCTTTTCATATATGTATAAAAAATTTGATTTATTAAATTCTGAGCATATTCGTGTTTGAATTTGATTTATTAAATTCTGAACATATTCGTGTTTGGATTTAATTCATTGACTTGCTAAGTTAAATCAAAGTAATTTTGCAACTAAATTCACATTATAGTCAAATGACAAAATTAATGAATGATTTGAGTAATCTTATCTCATTTTAAGTAATATATACTTTTAAGTTTTAATTTATTATTCCTTATTAAAAATATCATGTATTCTTCAAAAAGTTTTCCAACCACACCGCCAAGTGGCGCCACGAGTATGAAATAAAGACAAATAGACTATTTAATAATTAAATTTTCAAAAGTACTGCATTTTTATAGCGCGTACCAAGTGACAAAATTTTGAAAAAATCAAGAAATAAGTAAAAAATTGCAAGCAAAATTCCTCATTTTACAAATAGAGACGGATTTGAGATTTATGAAATATTTTATATTTGATGTTATATCAGTCTTAGGAAGCACTTCAATTGATATTTTTATGAAGCAAAATTTATTTATATTTAAATTTATAGATTTTTTCGAATTTACACATAATTTTGTTCTAGTTCCCACTAACTAATATAGGTGAGGTTTATTTGGGGGTGGGAAGGGGGGAATTGTCACCCAAAATTCTTCAAACTGCATCTGTTTTTGAAATTAGAAATCAATGAATTATTTGCTATATGAAAATGTTATTTAAAAAAAATTACTAAATACTGTAAATAAGGATAATTTAAGATTAATCATCTATATAGTGCGCATCATGATAATATACGGTACTTTTCTGTTA
>JAOUZG010029149.1:0-18716 GCA_026289955.1 Argiope argentata | reverse complement strand
TTTTACATTTTAATGAAATGTACAATATCTGACTTATGTTAAATTCCAACTATATGAATAATCCCATGTATAAATATTATCCGTTTCGTTATTTATCTATTTTCACTTATTATTGTTGAAATTTCATAATTTCCAGAAAATTTATACTTTAAACTACCCAATTATAAAAGGAAAGCTTTCTTTTCTCATTCATGAAAAACTTACCAATAGTCAGTAAGATTTCTTTAGATATTTGTGGGAAAATTCTTAGTTTTGATTGTCGTTAGTTAAATGATTCTTTCAATTTACAGTTTCTAAACTGATTTATTTATTGATTTCTAATAAAAATTCAGATTATCTACGATTAATAATAAACTACGTTGTGGATTTCAGACACATTTGGAAAGCAACAAAATCGAATACTTTTTTATTTTTGTAGATAGTCGAATGCAATTGTTGCAAATAAGTATTGAAGTTTTTGCCTAAATAAAAGCAAAAAACGAAAGAAAGAAAATTAAAATTGTTGGTAATTTTTTAAGTGCCACTCGTTCTAATAAATTTCTCTAAATCATGGCAATATATTCAAAATTAAAAATTATATTTTGATAATACGCGTCCTATGGTGAAATTTCATCAAACAAAGAAAAAATATTCATAAATGAGTAATTATGAAAGATTATAGAAAAAAATTTTGATGATCCTTTTTTGGCGTTTTTTTTAAATAATTTAAATGTTGGAATTGTTGTTATAATAAAACGTTAAATATTTTTAAACTTTTCATTGTTTTATAATATAGCAGCAATAATAATACACAAAATCATAAAGAAATATTTATTTTTAAAAAGTAATTTCAAGATGCTCTGAATAGGGTTTTTTTAAGATAAGAATGGGGTGAAACAGTTTACGCAAGAAAGGTAAAAAAAAAATCTTTTATTTATTTTGACGTCCTATTACTCTAATTTATCTGTTTAACGCGTTTCCTCCCTATTTTTTTCAAATTTCCTTGTTTACTTAATGAATTATTTTCTGTAAAAAAAAGTGTTTTGGCATGCTTTTCAGTTTTTGTTATTTCCTCCTAATTCAGATTAATTAACTTCTAGAACTTCAAAAACTTTCTAAAACCTAATGTAACAAATAAAGATAAATTTTTCTATGAATTATTCATCATTTAGCGAAAAAAAACCCAGAAACCATGAAAAATTGTATACATAATTTTCATGATGCTTTATTAATAGCTTTTAGGAAGAACCACAGTTTAGACCGTTATTGTGTGTCCCACATCTTATAGTGTTTTTATGTATTGCATTCTGTAATGTTTTTGAAGTATTTAATGAGTGCTACCAAAGAATCAAATTTAAATTTTGAATAGATTTAAATGAAATCTGCTATGCATATTTCAATGTATCATGTTAGAACATCATTTCTTGAACGGCCAAGCACCACGTGCTCGTGCGAGTTGAATTATATTTTTATTCATTTTCATTGTTTCGTTGAATGAGTCACTTTGGTATTCCAAACAATCCAAAAAAAACTTTTGTCCTGCATTTATTGTTTAAAAAAATATCACATTTAATATTTATTTCACTTCATTAAAACACGTGCACAAAATGACATTTTTCTAGGTTTTATTTGCTGTAGCAATTAAATTTTTTTAATCAGAATTTTTGTAAATGAAATGGCAACACGTTATTAAAGCTGTTTTTTGAGATGCTCGTGCAGATTATAAAATTTTTATTTTTTCCTAACGATTAAGATTTATATTTTTCGTCTACGTATTTTTGTTGACGCCAAAAACCTCATCCCAAAAACCACACCATATTCTAAAATGATAATAATTGTTCTACATGATATTTAAATTTAAACTAAGTAAATTCGTTTCTTTAAGACATTTAAAATCATATTCACGAGATTAAATATATTTTGTTAAAAGTAGTTAGATCCATTTATATTATTATTTTATTTGTTTTTAAATCTGATTGTTTTTTAAACGACTTAACTGCATTATTTTGAAAAGAAATCTGTTTTCATAAAATTAAAAGGCTTAAAGGATTCTTACCTCATAAATAAATATTTTGTATATAAATAATTTAATAATTTCCTTTAACTTTAGCTTCTTAGCAAAGAAAAGGAAAAAATGTTTGTCGTTGACTTTAAAAAAAATTAGAACTTTTCTACGTAAATATTTCTCTTGCGATACTTCCTTTTTTCGTGATCAAAAAAATTTCGCAATCCAAAAAAGATCATATTATAACACTGGAAATATAAATTTAAAACGAACATAAATTACAAATAAAGAGGCATTTATATTAAAATATCAATTTGACATATTAAGGAAAATCGAATTTTGTCATATAAAATATTAACGAATATAATGGAAAAAGTGTTTAAGAAGATTTCATTTGTTACTAGAAATCCCAGAATTGCTAAAATTATATTTTATTAAAAGATTAATTTGTGTATAAATATAATGATTAAATATAAAAATTTTTCGTCTTATTAAAACACGAGTTTTTTTGATAATGTATCATTAGTATAAATAATAAGAGAAAGATGCATTTTGTTACTATGTGAAAAAAGAAATAAGATGAAAACGTTTTTATTTGCAGAAATCTGCTCACATTTCGATATGTTTGTACCAAAACTTATTACTCTTTAATGGAATAAAACTCAAAATAAACTAAGCAGTTTTTTAAAAAAAATAGTGTGTACAAACCGAAAACAATTTGTTTTTCAAAAACTCAAATGTGCTACACATTTCGAAAACAAATTTCCATTAATTATTTCAGTTAATTATTTCAATTATGATTATAATTTCAATTTATAATTAATTTATATTAAAATTCCATTTTAAATTGAAATTAATATGATTTTTTTTTCTATTTAGCTGAATTTTTTATTCGAATGCGTAAATTCTTAAGTATTCAAAAAAATTAATTCAGAGTTTAAAACAAAGTTAATTGCTTAATTTTTTATAGAAAAGAAATTTAAAGTTTTCCTCAATTCGGATTTATTGTTTTGCCGAAAACTACATAATTTTTTTCAATGAAAATGATAGAATCAATATTTGTTATGAATTTTAATTCTATATTTCAATAAATATTCGCAGACAATATTGAAACGACATGTAATTGCTCTATCATATTGTTAAATATTATTTGCTGAAAATGAAATATTAAAAAAATTCATTACCATTTAATATCATTGTATTTATTTTGTAAAAGATTAGTTGAGAAAAAATGCTTCAAGAGCAATGCTTTCAAAAGAACAAGTTCCTTGCTCTGAATTTCAGGTCAATCTTCTTAACAACAATTTTTAAAACTGCAAAATAATCCTTTTTTAATTCATCGTTAAAAGTATTAAACAAAAGATTTTATAAATTTCATTTTAATAATTTTGGCGTAAAATAGAGGAGTTAAATATATTTTTCCTGAAAAATAAATAACAGTTATCCCTTATTCTTAATAATTTAAATAAAATCAATAATATTACGGATGATTATCACTTTTAACCATTTAAATATTGTTAGCGCACAGTCACAGAATTTAGTACAAATGAAATCTTCTGAATTTTAAAGAACTTTTTAATGATATTATTTTTATTAAAATAATATAAATTGCAAAATAAGTTTTTTAAATTGTAATTTCGATTTTCACGTAAAATTTGAATGAACCATTAACTTTAATTTCTTTATATATGAATTGCATTTTTTCATTTAATCAATTATATCAATGTCTAGATTTGAAAATATTCATATAACGTTGTAAATAATAAAGTAATCTAAAATAGTGCTCTTTGAAATTTAATAAATAAATGAAATAATGACCGCAAAATTCTGATGTTTCTACAAACAATCAATATGCTTTTACTTTTATGTTCATTAATAATTAAATTCATTTTCAGAATGTCACCCAATTTATTCTATATTAAATCTAATTATAATTAATAATTTGGTTTCACAAAAAAATCATTCTTGTATGCTCCTTGCATATAAAATATCTTCGAATATTCTGCAATTAAATGCAATAATATAAGAAAGTGCAGAAATATCTTAACTTATTTTTAATGTTATTGGTGCAAGTACGAAATTATTTTTTTATACAATTAATGCATAAATTTTTATATTCATAGACATTCTTTAGGTTTTCAAATAAATTGCTTACATAAAATAAGTTGAAATGCAATGCAGATTTTATATATATGCTGAAAGACATAATAATGGTATTTATCGGAATTAAAATGCTCCTTCTATTCACTTATTGTTCTTATTACTGAAATGAATGTAAGAAAGAATACCATAATTTTTATTCTAACCTTGGAAAAGGAGAAACCTATTTTATTCAAAAAAATTTATATATATCTACAAAAATGCGAATACATTTTTTAACATCCTGAAATTCTTATTTTTACAAAGGAAAAACTAAATTTTCTAAATATGCATGCAATAGTTAAAATAGTTAAAAGTATTTTAGCTTAATTTTAGTAAGTTTCATCTACAGGTGAAATTTGCATATATAGCAACATAAATAAACAATCCTATTCTTACTATAGTTCCAATAATGAAATGGAAATTTCCGTCCGAAAATTCTTTTTCTTTTTATTTCTATGGAATTAAATAATAAATGAATAATAATCTTTTAAATAGATTATTCTAATTTTAATTTAAAAACTTTTTTACAGTTAAAAGTTTTATTTAAAAAATTGCTGCATGAGCATCTCATTGCTAAATAATTTTTCCATTGCATACCAAATTCTCTTTTTTACTTTAAGAAAAGCAACCTTAAATGTACCCCTTCCTCCTCAAAAACATTCTACCACCCCCTAATCACCTCACATAGCAACATACTTCTACCCGAAAACGACCGTCCCATCTCCGGCTCTTCAGAAACTCCCCGCACCCCTCGGGGCTGCAACAATTTCCCCTTTCATTGGCCCCCCTCAGTTTAACGACCACCATGACAGTCCCGGAAAAAATTTAAAACCTACTCCATAAAAATTGATTTCCAAAAGATTACCAACTTTTCTTCACTTCTTTTCAGACCCCGAACCAGCCATTCCCCTTACTGAAAGCATGACAACTAACAGAATTCGAACGAAAAGTCGGAAGCCCACTTACCTCGCGGGTCCTTTGAAGTTAGGTCCATTCTACCTGCCTCGGCATAATAAGAATCTTACGAGATCCCGGCAGAACCCATGATTCGACCGGGAATTCTGGGAAGAGCGGGATCCATCCCCATCCTCCCTTATTTTGATGTCCTCCCCCCTCCTTTAAGGATTCCGGATGGAAAGGATGCGGATAGAGCGCCAAAGTGACACCTAGTGGCAAAACGGAGAGTTAAGAAAGGTGAGGTATTTTGTTTGGGAAGCTATGGTAATTAAGGTTCTTTTTACTATGAAGTTTATGGCAACAGTGAATTGTTCATGTTTTGTAAGTTTGTACTGGAATGTTGGCAATATATTTGAAATTGGAGTTTTGGAAATAATGTTTTGGAAATAATGTTTGGAATAATAATTTTAATTCTTATTTGGAGGAAGTTTTAAGTAGAACTATTTTTTCTAACTATTATATTTTCAGTTCATTTCATTTCACATGCAATAGCATTTTTTTATTCAACTGATACTTAATATTTCTATTGATATATCTTTCTAAATAAAGTAGGAGAAATTAAAAATGTGAATTGACGCTTGATAGACTAGAACGTTTGATCATGAACTACTTAAAATTAATACAAATTCCTTTATAGCGTGATAAGAAGTACATCGGAACGATTTTTTAAAATTCTAATTGTTTAAAAACTGCGGAATATTTTAACTTTTTTTCCTCTATATCTTATGTAAATATCACGGTACAAAAATGACTTTCATATTTTCAAATATATATAATTTTTTTAAAAAAATAAAGATACCATTCGCAAATCCTAATCATAAAAGTCCTATTTTTCCTGAATTTGGAAAAACGAATGTAAATTAAGGATCCATAATAGATTTGCTGCTTATTCTTAAAAATTTGATCAGTTACATTAAATTCTATCAGAATTTAATTTATGAAATATTTGTATTCTTCTATGGAACATTTGTAATTTTTCTCAAAAAAGGGATTTTCTCTGTTATCATATTTTATTTATTCGTGTAAATTTGTCATCAAAAATTTCCATAATCCGTCCTCTTTAACCCCCAAATTTCAAAAAAAAGAAAAAAAGAAAAGAAAAGAAAGAAAGAAAGAAAAGAAAGTAGTTTCCGAACGATGTTCTTTTGTCTGTGTGCTTAACTTATAACCGAGAAATGGAAAACCTTGGATGGTTAAAATTTGATATGTGACTTTATGCCCTAATTGTAAATCAATATCAATGTTTGGATTAAATCCATCTAGAATAAACTGTCAGTAAGTCTAATTACTCCTGTACATCTGAATCCGATAACTGAAGGACGAAACAGGAGAATAGTGTCTGATTCGACCGTAATTCAATCATTGGCTCCAAAATCTGTAATTAGCCGTTCTTATATGAACGGATTTCGAATTTCTCGGTATAATTAGACTATTGTATCGCCTGTTGTCATCAGAGAGAAACAGAGCATTAGAATAGTCCTTCTAATAAACAATTGTTGGAAAATGGCTAATACTAATAGGGCATTCACTTTAAATACTATACATTTTTATCATGTCAGAGCATGAGATTGTTTGTGGGATGAGGTTTTTGGCGTCAACGAAAATGCGTGATCAAGGAACTGAAATTTTATTATATACACGACCATCTCAAAAATCAGCTTTTAATAATGCGTTATCAGTGCATTTTCAAAAGATCTGATTAAAAAAAGTCCTTCTCATATTGAACGACACATTTTTTTTAATAAATATTCGACAAAACTTTATAGGTTCCTAAAACAATAATATAAACAAAACATTTAATTTTATATAAATAAATTTTTATTATGTAACACAAAATATTTAGTTCAATGCTTAGCTATCCACTCCATTTTTAAAATGCATATTTTATTAAACATTTTGCAAATTCTAGAAAGTCTAAAAAACCGATGTGGGATTTTACTAAAAGCTTTACAGCTCTCGGAGAATTAAAATTTATCCCTCAAATTCTGCACTCAGAAGCGCAATGGCATTATAAAACTGGGATGAAACATGAAATACGGCTCTGCTACAAATGAAAAGTTGTGAATAAATTATGCGGGACATAAATAAGTGAAATGGTGGACTCGTTTGGGCTGTTATTTTTCTCCGGCATTTCGCTTTCATTTATTGCGCTGCTAATTTACAAAGTGGCTATTAGTATTTTGTTTGAAAGATTCTGACTATATGTAAATTAGATTTTTCATTTAAAACGTCTTGTAGTTTGAGTTATCTATTTTAGAGATGTGCAATATTTTTAATTGATTAGACTACTCATTTTATTAAAAAAAATATTTGAAATCCTGTAATATAAAATGAAAAATGTATATATATGAATGTATGGGTTTTGTACATATATATGAGTGTATGTATGTTTTATGCATACATATACGTGTGTATGTATGTAATGACCTCTTTATTTATTTTGTGTTATGTTTATTGTCTATTATATGTGTTATGCATGTATATGTCATGATATTTTAAACTCTAATTTTAAAATTAATTAATTCTCAAAGTTTTGTCTTAATTTAACTCATAGTAACTTCCTTCTAAAATGTTATTTCCTGATCCATTCCACTTTTCCGATTTAATAAATCAAATGAAGTATTATAAAGATAATGCGCAATTGAGTCCACGTGCCCAGTGGATGGATAATAAATCGCTTATATGAATAGATTCTTTTAAAAAAATCCTGTGTTCCCCTTGTCTAAAGGTCAACATAAGGTCAAAAGTATAAGAATTCCTTTCAGATATCTACACGTGTCTGATTTACGAGAATAACATAGTACAGGGTAAGTCAAAATGAATATAGCGATTACAAACGGCTATAACTATTTAATGAAAAAATATTTATCGATAAGATTTACACAGAATGTAGAAGAATCTTCAAAATTTTATATACAGAAGTCATAGATGTTCTATGTGACTTCCCTTGGTCACACGGACAACATCTAATCGGTATTCCATTTCATGCCATACATTCTGAAGCATTTGTTCATTAACCGACTCAAGCGCATTACAAATGCGTACTTTCAGTTCTTCAATTGTTTTGGGCAAGGGAAACACAAACACTCTGTCTTTCACATAACCCCATAGGTAGAAATCACAGGGATTTCCTCAAACATCCGATGCCATCTGCGTATGTTGTTCGCATTTGGAGGTTCTTCATTGTACCGCTGACGAAATTTTCTCTGCACTGTAATAACAGAACGGCAACTGTGAAATTCCAACACAGAGAATGCTTTCTGCACGGGACTAGCCATTTCCACTAATGAGACGCCGCGCTGAACAGGTTTCTTGTCGTTGCGAAGTTCGATTTCGCGCATGCGCAGGCATCCGCTTGGCTGCACGTGCGCTTTACGTTAATAAATTTTGAAGTTCCGTCTACATTCTGTGTAAATCTTATCGATATATCTTTTTTCATTAAATAGTTATAGCCGTTTGTAATCGCTATATTCATTTTGACTTACCCTGTATATAAGACCAGAGAGAAATGCTTCGTCCCTTTCTATGTCTTCTTGTGCTTATTGTGCCGTGCTTCTGGAATAAAACGAAATTAAAAAGACAATACGTGTTTTCTTTATGATGATTTCGGCCACTGCTCTGTACCATACTTTCAATTTAAAAATTAATATGGATTACATTACAAATATATAATGCTAAGCATTTAAATCATTTGCTAAAAACAGATAGCAGAGTCGTGGGCGAAATCATGGAGAGGACAGGTTGAATTTTTAAGTTCGTTGTATTCCATCACGGGAAGCAGGCATTTATTTACAAGCTGACGGACAAGGCGCGTCCACTCACAGCGCGGCAGAAAAGCAGAAGCGTAAAGATGGGCGGGGAATCATTATCCCTGATAATAAATACCGTAAGATTTTGATAGGGAAAATAATTTTATAGAGCTTATAAAATCAGATTTCAATGGGAATTTCCATGACACACGCAAAAAAGGCAAGGGAAACACAGGGATCTCTTTAAAGGAATGTGCTTGGCTGGACAATTCTCATCTCTCTCACTGAGCAGAGAATCCGTGGCTTTTAGCTGATGCAGCAATTTACGCAGCTTCTGATTAATTAATTTACTAGACCAAGTGGAATGGATGAGGAAATAAGAGAATATTTTAAAATGAAGTTACT
Organism: Argiope argentata; assembly: GCA_026289955.1. Taxonomy (NCBI): domain Eukaryota; kingdom Metazoa; phylum Arthropoda; class Arachnida; order Araneae; family Araneidae; genus Argiope; species Argiope argentata. Next base: position 9,479 of record JAOUZG010029149.1, on the reverse strand, counting down.
ATGGCTAACTTAAATTGGAAATAAATGTGAATTTAAATTGAGAGTTTAAAATATCATTACATATATATATATTTTCAATAGCTTATTAGCTCAACTTTGAATTTCTGGATGATGCAGTTACTCGTATTTTGCTGTATGTAAAACAGTTCAAAAATAGTTGTGCTTTTTTTCTCTTTGACTACATGCAAAAGGAATTTGACTATCAAAGATCAATATATTACATCCCTCATAAATATATTATAATCGATATATGTGACTGCTCAACTCATATAACTCTTCTCATATCTCTCACATGAAAACAAAATTCCTTTTTCACAAAAGGAATTTGCATCGATTGTGCTGTTTTCTGTCTTGTCGGTTGTCCCCTAAACGATTATATGTTCCACCAGCTGGTCCACAAATGTGCAATTACTTGCCCCAACTGGATTTCTGTTACGATACTTGTTTTATACATTCATGTAAGACACTGCATATTACCATCAGAAGTACTCTGTAAAAAATGAGTATTAGTTATATGAATGTTGGAAAAGGGATATGTGTTTTCAAAAGATGATTTAATTGAAATAGTTCAACCTTACTTTATGTGTATCTACTGAATTAGGATGACTTAAAATAAAAATGAAATTCAAAACATAAAGAAGAAAATATTTTCTTTATAAGATTAATATCGATAAGAAATTATTTTAGTATAAAGGAACGCAGATATTGATAATTAAAGAGTAGAAAGAAATTAATTATTTTTTCCCAATTAGATTTATGATTGTATAGTTAATTTCATTCGCACTTCAAAAGCCATGATAATCTTTTAACAATTTTCTTCTGTCACCTCCTTATTTTACTTTCAAGTTAACGTTGTATTAAAAAAAGGATAGTGATTATATAAGAAAATTCGAACTTGATATTTGTCGATATCCAAGCTTTAGATCTCCTTGAGTTCGAAAAGCACCTTTTTGTCTGTCTGGGAAAATGATAACTAAAAAATTCTTTCAGCCAGAAGAATTAAATTTGACATGGCGTCTTTACACCGAATTTAAAGATTTCTATCAAATTTAGCTCAAAATCTGGGCAGGTGAAGTCTGCTCTGTTGTTAGATTTAAATTTAGCAAGATAACTAGAAAACGAAAAGAGGTAGGGAGATAAGATTCTGCACTGATATTTAACATGCATAGCACAGATACCAAGCAAATTTTGAATCAAATCCAATAAGATGGTTAACCGTCTGTCGGTTACACTTCCAGTAAAACATAATTACACTTCCAGTAAAACAGAATTGCGATAACTTGAAAACTCAATGAATTAGATATATTATCATTTGAAATCAAAGATAATATATCTAAAGATAATACAATTTATTTTTATATATTTATGGATTAGGGAGCATTGTAAACCGTTAAATCAGTGTTCAAAAAAAGGTTCCAACATAAAATGAAGTATCTAACCTATTTACATCATTATTTTTCTGTACAACAATTGATTAATACTTGAAGTAATGACGAATTTAATACAAATTTCGGAACATTATTCCTAGTTGATCTCTATTTTAAAATTCGTTAACACATTTGCAGTGTCTATAAATTATGCAATTGATTTCCAAGGAATTTTTTAAAGGAAGTCGACGCATTTTCAATAGTGTAATTAATTCATTTTATTATATTTATTATCGATAAATTGAAGATTCATTAAATCTTTTAAAAGCTTTCTCCGTCACATAGCTTAAATACAGATCCTTGAAACTTAAAAAAAGTTTTATTATTTGAAATTTTTTATGAGTATGTTTCTCATTGGACGATTTTAATATTTAGCTATTTATTACTCTCATGTCAGAACATGATGTTGTTTTGGGAGGCGGTTTTTGGCGTCAATTAAAATCCGTAGGGGAAAAATAAAAATTTTATTATCTGCGGATGCATCTCAAAAAAATCAGCTTTTAATAACATATTGCCATTTCATTTACAAGAGCTCTGATTAAAAGAATAAGTTAATGACTACAGCAAATAAAAACCTAGAAAAATGTTATTCTGAGCACGTGATTACAAGAAATGAAATAAATAGGAAATGGGATATTTTTTTAAACAATAAAAGTGGGACAAAGTTTTTTTTATGATCGTTTGCAATACTAAAGTGACTCATTCGGTGAAACGATTCAAGTGAATAAAAACATAATTCAACTTGCACGAGCACGTGGTGCTTGGCCGTTCAAGAAATGATGTTCTGACTTGATACATTGAATCTGCTGTATGTTAGATCCGTTGGGGCCAAACGTCCTCTCACCGGTGTCGAAAGGGAGTTGCCGATTCAGGTGTCTTCCTCGTCATCTCTCCATGGTTAAAAATTAGGAAGTCAGTACCAAAATAGCCCTAACGTTTCTTTACAATGTCATGTTTAATATAACTAAACTAAACTTAAAACTAAGTTATGGAAATGGTCACCATTAGAAGAGCTCATGCAAAGACAATTGAAGTTAGCTGAAATTCGACAATTGAAATAATACTGTTTTAATGACTGGAAGTTTGGCAAAATTATAAACCTGAACTATATATATAAAATTAAATATAACTAATATCTGCAGTGAAGTAACTGATCATCAGAAGCAACTAGTAAATAATTCATTAATATTCGTGGATACTTACGTATTATAGGGTCCAATTTTATCTTCAAATTTGAAGTCGTCGCCAATGAGTTGCTAAACCTCCGATTATGGCAATCCGGCAATGGTGTAATCCGTTGATCTTTATCGCCAAATTTAAATCTTTCGCCAATGAGTTACTATACCGTTGGAGAAGACGGTATAATACGTAAGCATCTATTCGAGGAGGAATTTTTATATTTCTAATAATGCATTTATTTTAACAAATTTATCCAAATCCATGAATAAGAACTCGCAATAAAAGAAGTTATGTGGCATCCTTTGTTAATCAGAGCAACCTAGGAGCACCTTTGTTGCGCATGAGGCATAAGTCTGACTTAGTTGCTAAGTATGGAAGTAGATGAGCTTTCTGGAAGACTTTTATGGTCTATGTCTATGTTTTTCTTGAAGAAAAATTAAGTGAATCTCCAGCAGACAGTTCAGTCACGTGAAATAATTCTTACTAAACGATATATCAACTTAAAGTTTTTGTATATTGATAATTTTGTACATAACCACTATTTTGGAAGATATGGCTATCTTTTTCCATTTCATATTTCTCAATTATGTAATGTTATAACCTAATAGGCCGTTAGCAAGATTGCAATTTTTAATGCTTTGTTAATGCGACGTTTTCAATAGCATTTGTCCCGTGATTATGACATTGATATGTCACATAACATACATATATCATATCACCTGAGGCATATATCCTATCATATCAAACATATAGACATACATCACATGAAGGCAAGACATACTTTCATAGATAGATAAACACTGTAAGTGAGGATGAGATGCTTAATGGTGGTTGGATCTAGTCAACCTAGTGGATAAACTAATTTGTTGGAGTGGCTACTCTCATCAATGACGAGACGTACTTCCTACGGGGAGGGTTGTACCGTGGTCTGTGATGGTCATTAGGACTCCACCACAAATGAGACATATCTTCATAGATAGATAAACCTCCGGTAGGTACCTTCTAATTGATTATGACATATACATTAGTGGATATCGGAATATACATTAGTATATACCTACATTTAAAGTGCTCTACAAATTAGGTTTTTTAATTACATTGCCAAAGAGCATGAGGTTTCCTACAACTGTTGTGCATCACTTTGTGACAATGGCTGACGTCTTGCACAGGAGTAGAGCATTTTCCCCGTGATCTGGGCGTCCTGGGTTTGAGTCCTGGTTCGGGCATAGTTCTTCAATTGTTCTATCTGTGAGATGTATGAATGTGTCCCCCTGTAAAAAGGGGTTATGCAAGCGAATGTGATAGGTGAATCGTTTTTATGTATATGATTGTCAGGGTCACTAAATTTTAAATTTATGTTTATTTAAATTCATTCTTCAATTTGTTTTTATATATTTCCTGTATGGCAACCAAAAATATAAAAGTAGTTTCTTTGGTGGTTTTTTGTGGATTGGCTACGGGAAAAAGAAAAAGAGGAGAGGAGAATAAAGATGGCGATGTGATTGTTTAGAATTGTTTGTGACTTAAAAAGGAAAGTTTTGATGTTGAAAGTTGTGAGTTGAAAGAAATGTTTAATAAAGAAGATTATTTTTTTTAAAGCTTGAACTTTATTTGCCTACACGTAAGCCACGACCACGTGAGCCCCGTGTGATACTTAGTGGTGCGCAAGGATTTCTTAATATTCAATAAAAACTATGTGATATTGTTAACTGAAGGGCAACCCTATTTAGGTGGACTCATATTTTGTTAGTTTCCATATAAATAAATCTCTATTAAATCCTTGAATAGAGATTATTATTGAATCATAGAAACCAAACTAATAAAGTGTACAGTTAAATAACACAGGCAAAAAAAATCCAAACTTTTCCATTCAATTTTTTTTTTTCTTTTTAATCAGTCTCCTATATATTTTTTCAATAATCACAAAGAAAACACTTTTTCGGGTAAATATTTACCTCCCGCGTCACTTTATAGAACATGTCATTCATTATTTCTCTGCAGCACGTCAGATAAGCAGTACAAATGCAGCTAACGAGATTAAGGGATTCATAATCTAATACAAAGTGCCCTGGTCTCTTCCGCGATATCGGCCCATACATTTCGCCAACGCAATAACCTCTGCAGTGTACTTGACCCCTTTCATCCCCAGAAACAATCACTTAATAGTCTACCGGCGTAGCAGACTCGATTAATTCTTTCCTGTGCGCTACGTGCCGAGTAAGCGTTAGTTGCTGGACTTGAGTGTTCTCTTAAGTGCCGGGAAAGAGTTGTTTGTAAGACAACGCGTACCATTATGCATCATTTTGTTCAGTCTCGAATTTCTAGTGTAATAAATAATTCCGACTAACTTGAATTGATTCTTTCTTCTCTTGACTTTGCACAATCTCTTTTATATTAAAGTTTATTGATGGACGTTTCTAACCGAGTTTCACTTGCAAGTGTGTGTGTGTGTGTGTGTGTGTGTGTGTGTGTGTGTGTGTGTGTGTGTGTGTGTGTGTGTGTGTGTGTGTGTGTGTGTGTGTGTGTGTGTGTGTGTGTGTGTGTGTGTGTGTGTGTGTGTGTGTGTGTGTGTGTGTGTGTGTGTGCATGCGGGAGGGGAGGGCTTGTTTTTAATACATAAAGGTAAAAATAAAGCTGTGTCGACATAAAATAATAATACTGAATAATAATAATAAGTAAGTAAGTAATATAATGAATAATAATATATAATAATAATGAACAATAATAATTAATCAATGTCGACAAAAATTAATATAATATCATTCATATTAATTTATATTATATATTATTAAGAGTTTATTAAGAGTTTTTTTATATTATTAAGAGTTAAGTGTTTAATTATTATTGAAGCACATAAAATATTATTCTTAGGATATTAAATGAGGATAAATATAACAAGGGTAAATCTCCAGATTCATTAAAATATATTATATTAAAGAATTATATCTATATTTAGTGCACTTATAAAACATATTTAATTTACTTAACGTATTATTATCATATTCCCGGATTTAATAATTTTATTGCCGTCTACCAAGGGGTATCTTGTTTTGCATATTATCTGGGCGTCCAGGGTTCGAGTCATGGCTCTTCTCTACCCTGTGTTCTATCTGTGAGGTATGTGAAAGAGTTCTAGTGTAAAAAAGTGTTGTGCAACCAAAGTGTGTGTCATCTTCACTTGAGCTAGAAGTCAGACTTTTCCCCTCGGGTAAACGGGACCTTTACCATCAGAAGTTACTGCACTCTTGGATTAAATCGCTGACAGTTCGTCAGAGGGCTTTAAAGTGTCATTAGTAGCGGTTATTTTATTTTTACCAACAGAATTTCGATTAGAATGTTTATTTTCTGCTACTTAATTCAGTACTAATTTTTTAAAGAGAAAAAAATTGTATTTACTAATCTTTTTTGAATTCAGCTGGTTCCCCGGAATTAATGACTGCTACCGAAAATTGAATATTTTATATTGTATATTTTCAATTAATTCAATATTTTATATAAGTTCCTTGGCGAAATATATGGCATGGAATTGATTGGATTGTTCAAATTAACCTTAATAGTGAGAAAAAACTGCACCCTGATTTTGAATATTAGAATTGGCCGAAAGAACTTCAATTTGGGTTTCAAACCATTAATTTCTATTAAATCTTCTGCATAGGGCAGCAGACTGTAATAGTAAAGACCATTACAGCATATGATTGTTTTTCTTCCGATGCCTTAAAATTTTCAAATCCACTTTATCTATTTTCTTATGTTTCTTTTACGGTTGAGTATTGCATTCAACTGTTCCGTGGGTTCCAATCGATAATTCTGCAAGGTGTTTTCAGTTCTCGAGAGTCTTGGCAATAGCCATCAGTTTCATCCTTATTGTTGTGATCTGTAATGAAACTCAATGGTTGCCATTGTGTGTGTGTGTGTGTGTGTGTGTGTGTGTGTGTGTGTGTGTGTGTGTGTGTGTGTGTGTGTGTGTGTGTGTGTGTGTGTGTGTGCGTGTGTGTGTGTGCGCGCGCGTGCGTGCGTGTGTGTGTGTGCGTGCGTGAGAGAGTTATTAAATTAATTCTCAATATAAAGTACACTATTCATAACAATGATTATTATAGATTACCATTCATTTGTACTTATGGAAATTGCAGACAATAAATGCCGTTTTGTTTTTGTGCATATCGTCAACTATGAAAAACACTGACACTCATCGATCGTTAAGAACAACCACTCAGTTGTGGAAATCAACAGAAAGTAGTTCAGAAAATCTACCTGTTTATAAATGCTTGCCAGGCACAGACAGTCCCAAAGTTTTACTCTTTTTTTTCTTTGTCGACGTTTCAGCATTTGGGTTGTATAAACAATTACTAAGGTCATATGCTGGAACTCATTTGACAATCGAAAAGAGAATCCTCAACTGTCGATTGTGTCTAGAAAGAAGATACATAAAATGAGTTTTTTGGTATCATCAGCAATAAATACAGAATATTTGATCGAATTTTTAATGTTCAACCACAATTTGCTAATAATATGGTTAAAACCTAGATTATTCTCCATAATTATGTTAGAGATAGGGAGGAATATGTAATTGAGGATACAATGTGAATTGTTTGATATATTTTCAGAAAATATTCAATTAGATATTATAACAAGAGGAAACCTCAAATCAAACAATAAGAGAAAGATATTTTGTTTCAAATGCAAAAAGCGTTTTCTGGCAAATGTCCAAGATATAAAAACACTCTGGTTACTACTATATCGAACTACAGATAACTGTACAATATACCACTTTCCTATATAAAAACAAATATTTCAAAAACAATAGCGTTCTTCGCATGATTTTTCTTTATTTGTAAGATACTATTGCTTTATTAGAAATAAAATAAAAGCATAATAAATTGCGTCCACATAAAACCGAAAAGAAATAGTTAATTTTAAGTGCGTTAGTATTATTAATTAATTAGTTTAATTTGCGTTAGTATTATTAATTTCTTTATATGTATTGTATTCAAAACTTTTATAAAATTAATAAATTTAAAAATGAAATCTACTATGCATATTTGAATGTATCAAGTCAGAACAACATTTCTTGAACGGCCAAGCACCACGTGCTCGTGCGAGTTGAAAGATGTTTTTATTCGTTTTAATGGTTTCATTGAATGAGTCCCTTTAGTATTGCTAACGATATAAAAAAAAACTTTGTCCCGCATTGATTATTTTAAAAAATATCACATTTCCCATTTATTTCATTTCATATAATCGCGTACTCAAAATGACATTTTTCTAAGTTTTATTTGCTGCAGTCATTAACTCATTTTTTAAAAAAAATCAGAGCTTTTGTAAATGCAATGGGAACGCGTTATTAAAAGCTGATTTTTTTGAGATGTTAGTGTAGATAGTAACATTTTTATTTTTCGACTACGGATTTTTGTTGACTCCAAAAACCCCATCCCCAAAACAACATCATGTTCTGATATGATAACAATCGCTACAGAGTCAGAAATCCGTAGCGTCTGACTAGGTCCTGAGGGTTTAATTTCCTTCGTGAGAACTGCACTTTTGATGCAATAATTTCTGTTGATTTTGAAGAGTGGCATTTTGGAGATAGCATGACTTTTGTAAGGATATCAGCAATCTCAAAATACTTTAAAATTGGCTAAAATTCCTTTTCAAATAAAAAAATAATCTAATCAATCAACTCTTTAAATGATTTTTAAAACTTTATAATAACTACATTTCTTTTGTATTATCTACCTGGGAATACTGTATTTATTAAATTCTACTCATTAAATTATTAAAACTTACTTGGCAATTAAAAAATCTAATCAATTCTATGATCGATTTTTAACAGCTTAACTACGATTGACTAATATAACGACATTTCCTCAGTATTATCTACGTGGGAATACTGAAATTATTAAACTCTATGATTTAAATTAATGAATCTAACTTGGAAATTTTAAAAAATCTGATAAACTCTATAATAAATTTTTTAATAGCTTTACCATACTTGATTAATGTAACGACATTTCCTCAGTATTATCTACCTGGAAATACTGCATTTATTAAAACTTACTTCGCAATTAAAAAAAATCTAACCAATTCTATGATCGATTTTTTAACAGCTTCACTATACTTGACTAATATAACGACATTTCCTCAGTATTATCTACATGAGAATATTGTAAATATTAAACTCTATTAATTAAATTATTAAAATTTATTTGGCAATTATATATATATAATCAACTCTATAATTGATTTTCAACAGCTTTTCTGCACTGGACTAATATATCGACATTTCCTGACCATTATCTACATGAGAATACTGTATTTATTAAACTATTAATTAAATTATTAAATCTTATTTGGAGAATAAAAAAAACCATTGACTATATAATTGCATTTTTTAACAACTTTGCTTCACTTGAATAATATAACGACATTTCTCGGCATTATCTGCATGGAAATATTGTATTTATTAAATTCTATTAATTAAATTATTCAAACTTTCTTGGCAATTAAAAAAATCTAATCAACTCTATAATCGATTTTTTAAAAGCTTAACTATGCTTGACTAACATAACAACATTTCCTCAGTATTATCTACGCGGGAATATTCCATATATTAAACTCTATTAATTAAATTATTAAAACTTATTTGGCAATATAAAAAAATCTAATCAACTCTATAATCGATTTTTTTAAATTAACTAAACTTGACTAATATAACGACAGTTTCAAATATTATTAATAATATTTAATATTTATAATATTTTTTGTAAACTTTTCCACGAAAATACTTTATATAAAACATCCCTAAAAAATAGTAATAATTTATAACTCTACTAGCCGCCCTTGGCGACCAGTCGGTTCGCCAGTATTAATGCTCGC